>JAUCMS010000127.1:2852723-2865753 GCA_032357445.1 Enteromius radiatus | reverse complement strand
GCTGTAACTCAGCTAGTAACTCAGTTACTATTTGTGATAAGTAACTAGTAACTATAACTAATTACTTTTTTAAAGTAGCGTGCCCAACACTGGTTATGAATAAACATTCATAACTGTCTACTCATCTACTTGATCCAAACAATATAAAAAAATATACCGTTGATAAACAATATAAAAACAGACATAGGGCTAAATGCTTAGCATTTTAATAGAACTGCTAACGTTACAGCAGCAGGGAATATATGAACGTTTTTTGACCTGGAGACACTGATGTTGATGCGTCTGCATTCATCTCAGTGGGCTTAAATAAATCACCCTTTACTGCAGTGTAACAAACTAGTAGTTTTTACCTTTTATTTTTTGTGTTGTCTAATTGTATTGCAGAATAAATAATGTAATATAATACTATTAATATAATAATAAAATAATATTTTACATTCCTTTGTGATCATTATGCATTTATTATTGCTAAAATATAAATGTAAGAAGGCAATACATTTTTAGGTCATATTTAACACAGCAACATGGTTGGGTCAAATAGTTAAACCCAGCACTTGGATCAAAACAACCCATTGCATATTTTGTCCCATAATTACCCAGCAGCTGGGTTAAGGTTGGGTTATTTTTTAACCCAGCCTTTTTAGAGTGTGGATGGTGAATAAATGATGAAATAATTGTCATTTTTGGGGTGAATTATCCCTTTAATTTTCTAATTTCAACTTCAGTGGTAAATTACAACTTACAACTTCAGTGTTGCTTCAGTGTGTGTGTGTGTGTGAGTGTAGCGCATGCTTAGCTCTTGCAATAACCCTTGAGCTTCTCCTCTTCCCAACCTGATAAAATGATGGATACGATGCTTATATGATCACATAACAGAAAATATGCCTGGATACAAAGGGTGAGGCGCTCACCCACACGTTCATCCTTCCTCACTCTCATTTTACATGCATAGGTTATTTTATGCAATATTTCCAATATAAATATAATGGACGTAAGTCTTTTATCACTTCAGTAGCTGTCTTCACCCCACCCAACTGTCTGCCCTTACAGACGAATGGAAGCATTTTCTCATTGCCATCCTGAGATATAAATGGCCTCAATGTAATCCCTCCCAGCAACGGCTCTTTGCAAGACTGACTTCCACAATATAGAGGCTCAGAACACCATGCACATCTCATCTTAATTAAGAAGTCAACTGAGGTCTAATAGGGGGTTATTCCAGTTTGCATGTGCAATTGCATCCACATCACAAGTACATTCTGATGCTATAGTTAGTAAATTATCTGTGACAGTGTGCAGTTACCATGGAGTCATGGTGAGGAAGTGATATTTACACTTATTTACACAGGCTTGTTACAACAGACTCTTTGCCACTGGCTTACTCAGGGGACACCCTTTGAAAAGTGATGAGTTAAAATAATAAATAAAGTCTTGAGTAAAGTCTTGTAAAGTAATAATACATGCTAACAAAATTATGTAGATTTGTATTATTACCACACTTCTTTTGAGCTAGAATTTTGGATAATTTTGCACTTATTGGAATTTGTTCGTTTTGAAATGCCCCTGTTTACATTGAGACCTCTGAGTTCCTAAGATTGAGCATCCTTGCAAATGGCAAAAGATCTGTTGAATTATTCAACAGGCGCATCTTAAAGAAGGACTTTGCTTATGCATTCACCTCTCTTTGAATGTCTGAGTCTCCTCTGTCTATTGTCTGTTATCTCCTTTCTTTCTGGTGAATTATGCTCTGGTTGAAGCGCTGAGGAAAACTGCTCTGCCCAATTTAGAGGGCTAAATTTAAACAGTCAGGGTTCTGTCTGAATTGTTCTTCATTCATAGCATGACAGTTTAATAAATCCCTTTTAGTTCAGTTCCCTCCTCTGACTTCAGAGGAGCATTCTTCAGACTTCAGAGGTTCAGAGTAACTAAATGCTTAAGTCTCTCTTTTCTGATCTTGCATGCATACTAATCTAGCTCATACCTGAAACTTGGCATTCATTACTATTTTGTTGGTTCTTATAATATGCTAAATCTGCAAAACAGAATGTTAAATGGTATAATGCTGGGTAGAATTGGTCATTCCCGTGCAGTCTGTGTTGCGGATTGTGAGAGGCTAACTGGAAATCTCGGAAAATGGTCTATTTTTCCCTTTCCCTGTGTGTGGAAGGTGAAGTCATGATAAAAAATCTACTTATTCTTTACTTAGAGAGTGATAACAGAAACTCTCCTGCTATGATGCCTAAATAACCTCAATGAACTGAAATTTTCTAAATACATTCAGGCACACAACCAGATACAGAGACATGGTCTCTACATTAATATCAAAGCAATACAGTGCCCTCTTCAGGGCAACTCAAAGTAGTAACATTCCTAAGACAATTATTTACCATATAAAATTACATTTTAAAAATATAAATATAGAACGTGAAATTACGGATTTAATGTTTTGATTGAGCTGTTTACTTTTGTGATTGGAATGTAGTATTTCATTATTAATCAAATATATACCTTTCTGGGCAAACACCATCATCAATACGGTGTTTGATGTTGCATGTTCGATACTGCTGGATAAAATGTTATTAAGACCTAAATTTAGCATTTCACCAAATCTAAATGTAGAAATGCACACTCAACCTGGTTATATTTGATGTGTGATAGCATTATCAGATCAAAAGAGCTCTCTGAGGCCTACAAACTTTAAAGTCATTATCAAGTCAATCACTCAACTCTGTTAATGATCTGAAACATCTCAATTTTGAAATCTGCAATTTAAGGTAAGTTGACTCATCATAAACATCACCAGACCAATTTCTGGTTTAGGGTTTTAGGATTATTGAAAGACTACAGTAGCACATTTTTTTTTTTAGATAATATGACTACAATGATACGGTTGTTCTGTTTTAACCAGCAAAAAAAAAACAAAAAAAAAAACACAGTGAAAGTTTCAAGTTTTATATTGGACTGTTCACCTATCTATATTTGCAGTGCCTTTTATTGTAGTCCATTGTTGTGTTTTTTATACACATACCCATTTCTCTTGTTTTATCCAGTGGCCACACAGGCTTTAAGGACATTTGTCTGATCCGGCTGTCAGCATTAGACAACCCAGTGTGCCTGATGAAACCTGGATAGTCACTATGTGGCACTGTCAGTTTGACTCGTTGGTCATTCCTAGGTTTGATAGAGGAGCAAAAGAGGTGTAGGGAGAAGAGTCAGAGCAGGGTCAAATATGAGTCAGGATGTGCTTGCTGGATGCATTTGGTTCATATGTCGGTGTGTGTTTGTGGTACTGCTTCAACCATGCAACATTCAGAATTCAGCGATGCTTACATGCATAGCTACTTGAGTAGAGGATTAATTGTTTTTATTTTATAATGATTGAAGTAAAATAAAATTGATGTAAAATATTAAGTTATTGGGTTTTTGTTTTCACAATAATTATCCCAAATTAATAAAAAAAGAAGTTCTCGGTTAGAAAGATTTAAGCCTTGTGACATTGTGACTATTGATTTCTAGTAGCTCTATAGAATCGAGTCTTTTTATCTTCACCCACATACTGGGGCACAGTTTTTGAAGTTTAGCTGTTTAACTTAAACAACACTGGCCCTCTCCCAAACCCCGCTGACCCTCTGATTTACCATTCAGATGATCAGGGGCGAAATGTCTGCTGCAGACCTTTGTATGAAAACTTAACGTCTTATTAAATTTCAAAGGAGCTGTACACAGTAGAGTTCAGGATATTTAGTCATGTCTCTGAAAATGTCAGGATGTGAAAATCTTCTTGCAGATAAAATTTTTATGTTGTCTTGGGAATAAGGTATTACAGGTGACTTTATTCACAAACTAACAATAGGAAATTGGATTTGCCAGTCCATTCAGTTTCTTATATTCTCCAGTCTTTTAGTTTGACAGTACACACAATCAGATTCTATTTATATTTTGAAAGGCTTATTACACTAAGAATTATGCTTTCCTAAAACCTTGGCATGGACCATATTCACAGAATTATAGAGTTTCTGTTAATGATGTTTTCTAACAATTTTCGGGAGGAATACGTACAAATGATTAACCAGCTGTTCCATATCTCCCTATTTCTAATTACCCTATTAGAGCAAAAAGACTTCCCCTTAAATAACGCCAACTTCCTCTCCCCTGCATCTTCATTCTTTGCATCCCTCTGCCACCCCTTACACTTCATACCAGGACTCAGGGGACACCTGGCTTCCAGCTACCTTAGTTACTGCCAAGTTATAGCTATTAAACTATCACTTCTCAAGGCCGAATAGCAATCCTACAGTAGTAATATCTATCCTACTCTCCTCCTGGGGGGCACACAGGGATCAGGCCGGACTCTGGGAAAAGTTCAACAGTCCAAGGTGGAGCGGATGGTGGAAGTAGCCATGGAGGGCTTCTGAAAAGGAGGCAGAGGATGAGGTAAAGTATAAAGATGCAGCATACCCAGGGCGGAGTGGACGGAGGGAGGAGCCATGGAGGAGGAAGGGCCGACGACTCCAGGGGGCTGACCGACGGAGATGCCGCTGATGGTGAGGGAGCCCAGGATGGAGTCGCACAGACAGAGAGCCTAGGTGACACCGCTGATCCGGAGGGCTGATGGAACGCCGCAGGCTCCAGCGACCGAGGCAGAGGCGGGGACCTGGGGGGAGCGCTGCGGAGCCAGGGTGACTGAGGACGTAGGAGGAGCCGGGGGGAAGGAGGAGCCTGACGGAGATGGCAGGACGGCTTGACGAGGCGCAGCCGGAGGATGGAGTCCCGAGGCGGAGGATGGTCGACGACTGACCAAGGCGGAGCTGGAGAGACGAAGGAGCCCGGTGGAGCTGGTGGGACGACGGGCAACGGCGAGGATGAGTGAAGCCAGGCTCGGAAGTGCCTCTTCACACCAGTCAATTAGGTCGGATTCAAAAACTTGGGACAGTTCTTTGTACCAGCATGTAGAAAGTCTTTGTTAATTCACAGCTGTGAAAAGATGGGCGGTACTCTCCTCAGAGCTCCCGAACTCCACCAACAATCCCACGGGGACGGATGATGCAGCCGGCTCACGCACTTGGTCAGATTCTCCAGACTCGGGCTGTGTGGTGCTGGTTAGTGCAGTCACCTCCGGCTCTGGCTCTCTGTCCGGCGTGGACTCTGGCGACATCTCCGTTGCCGCGGGCGGTCGTCGGGTTGCGGAATGTGATGTGGGGATGGGACGGCATGCTGGTTGCTGTAGCGGCGCAGGTGGCAGGCGCCGCCGCCGAATGGCCAACCGGGAACCGGGCATTCTTGTCCAGGGCGCCCGGCAGCATTCCTGTGGCGTGGGAAAGGGAGGCAGTCCCATCATGAGGCGTTCAAGGAGTTCTTCTGGTGAGATCCTCTCCGTGAAACTGTTTTGGCTGGTCATACTGTTACGTGAGTGCTCAGGGAAGGCACGGAAAGCGTTGACTTCACGTAGAAACATCTTTAATAAACATATAACGAGATTACATAGGAACAAAGCAACACACTCTTAACATAAACGATGACCAACGAAGACTGAATAACAGAAGGGAACTTATAAAGGGGAGACAATCACAGATAATGAGTTGGACACACCTGACACGAATAATTAATCAAACGAAACTAGGTCACAGAGCACATGGGGAAGGACAACAAAAACATTCATACATATAACAGTAAACAGTATGGTTTTACTATGGTACTGGTATTAAACTAATGATTTTGTCCATATAATGTTCTTTTGTTTTTTGTTCACACTCAGGTGCTACACATCAGATTGTCTTACCAGGGCTTATTGTGCATGCGCACATCAATTTTGCATTATTTATTTTGTTCATTTACACAATTAAACAACACAATTATTGTATTTGCATTGTTGTAAGTGCAAGGGTAGGTATATTGTTATTATCATTATTGTAAGGGTAGGTGTATGGGGTTGGAGTAGGTGTAGGCCTATACGTTAATAAACCATAATATAATAGGTAGCATTTTTCATTGTCAAATTGTGCTACCTACTGTTTTAATGGGGGTTGCAAAATCTGACAAGGTAGAATAAATCTTCAGAACACTGGACGAGAAGTGCAGTACCACATTGCTGCAGTTCAAGACAGCAGTTCATTTTTCATATCATTTAAGTTCAATATCAACAATGTTGCATTGATGAGTTTGTATGGTGTTTAACAAAACAGAGCAAACTGAAAGAAAAAGTGCAATCTATATTAGTTTTATATCTTCAAGCCCAGAAAGAAGTCATTATGTACAGTACATCACCAATAATTTGGGACAAAGTTAAGGTGATTTTATGGTAATGTAGGTGGCACTATGTAGTGCGGCAGGATTTGGAGTCACTGCAGGCAGTCTACAACTTTAACTTTTGTTAGTTTTGTTTACATAGGGTCTCTTCTGTTATGTCCTCACCAATGTCAAAAGTAAACCTATGTCTTGGGTTGGAGAAACTTCTACTGGTGTGGACATTGTGCTTGGTAACTTTACAGATCATTTACATGCACAAACAGCTATAGGTAAAATGTAGAAAATGCATAATAGTTCCAGTTTGAATTGCTTTCAGAGCTTTACAGCTGAAAGTCATTGTTTTCAGGTATTGTAGTGTCACAAGTTCAGGTGTCTCAGTTATGCATTTTTTGTGCGTCCTCATTATTTAACCCATGGCAATCGATGTACAGTATATGATCACTGGAGAACCAACTTGTATATTATGTCAAATTGTTTTTGTTTTTTTTAATTCAGCATGTTGCAGCATTAGTTTGATTCCTGAAATTTAAGAACAATAACACAAATTCCTGTTTATTACTATAAATCTGCTTTCAAGCTGTCAGGAATCCCTTCTCAGGAGACCAGAGAGAATGGTGGGCTCCATCATCCAGACAAATCCAAAATGCTAGGCTAGTTTTATGACTCTTTGTTTCTAAGCATGGTAATTTGCATATACACTGGATTGGAGGTTGAAATCCAAAGTAGAAGAGATTCTTAAAACACTGAATGTTGCAAAGAGATCAACATACACTCTCAATTAGATCGTCTGAAGGCTGGTCCTCAGATACCAAACACGAAATGTGTTGACACTCTGAGGTGATATATCTATCATAAATATTCATGAAACAGTATACCATACACAAGACGATATACAAGCACAATAGCAACTATTACATACACTATGACCTGAAGGATATGTGTTTACTCAAAGAACGTTTTCCTGTGAATTAATTTAGGGAGAAAAAGTCAATTGTCAACAGGGAGAACTAGAGTCAGAGTTACTTTGTTCACATTCCTTGAAGCAATAAACCAGTCTTATCAGTCGGTTGCCATGGAATCCATGGCCTGGTTTGCCTTCTTTTGGTGTTAACTGCCCCTCAGGGGAAGGATCCAAAGACACTCATAGTTGCAGTTTGAGTTACCCCTTGGGTTGGTGAAAGCAGTATTAAATTTGTTAAATGTAACAGTTTGTGCCTGATTGGTTCAAATGCTACATATGCGATGGGTAGAAGGTTTGTGGGGTATGCATAGCATATGTACGCGAAAACTGCATAGTCTATCATATATACGCAATACATTCTGCATGCTAAAGCTGCGTATATGCATGCCATACACCAAAGTCAGTTTTTTCATGTAAATACCACTATTTTATTTGGCGTAATATATGAATTTTCGTGAGACTGGGCTGGCAGTTTTTAGCCTGACTTTGGAGTCCTCCCAAAAACATAAATTTTAAGTTGTAATAATATTTTAGAATATTTTTTTCCTCTTTTCTTTTCTTAAATATAATAAGTTGTTCGTAATTTCTTATTAATTAGTAAGTCATTGTTTACATATACATTTTTGGGGAATAACTATTTAAATGTAACAAAGTTACATAATTAAATTTTTAACTGCAATCTGTTACAATTACTGAGAAAAAATGTACACCTATGGGGACTCTCCATAGGTGTAATGGTGTTTATACTGTACAGACTGTATGTGGTATTGCCCTACACTGACCCTACACCTGACCTTACCTCTTACAGGAAACTATGTTCATTTTTAGATTTTCAAAAAACAGTCTGTTTGATGTATAAGCTTGTTTCCTCAGGGGAGCTAACAAATGTCCCCACAAGGTCAAAATTTACTGGTATTCCTATCTTTGTGGGGACAATTGGTCCCCATAACGTGATAAATACCAGGTGCACACACACACACACACACACACAGATTTAGTCAATTTCTTTCCCAAATCTCATTGACTGCTCTAAAACACCAATGTTTTAGGAGTTTAGGACACAGAATTGGACACATGCTTATTCAATAACTGTTTTGTTTCCTATTTGGACAGGTTACATTCTTTATTAAAAAAAAAGAAAAAAAAAAGAATCTGTTATATTCTTTTTTTACAGATTACAGACATTTTTTTTCAAGAAATTGTTAGATGCCAGTTGTTCATATGCAAAGATTTTGATTTAAAAAAAACGGGATAGTTTGTTTTAAATTAATACAATCCCAAAGGGAAAAGTGGTGCTTTAAAATACATTTTTTATCATCTTAATTTGAGTGATGAAGGATTTTTTAAAAAGTCATCAGTGATGAGTACTACTGTAAGGTTAACCCTGTTTGAAAATTAATAATAGTTGAACACATTTGAAGTTTAGAAAAGTAATCAAATATAATCAGTAATTAAAATAATTGCGCTATTATTATATTTTAATAAAGCAACTTATCTAATCTGCAACATTTTCAAAGTAACCTTTCCAACACTGCATATATAGACTGGCAGCAAAATAATACAAAGTACAGGTGTGCACATCGAAAACCTAAATTGGGCTCGGGTGCAGGACTTACAAAGCAATAAACAAAAAAGGATAGATGTCTGCACACTGAAATTACATCTCCAGAAAACAGTCCAATGTTTCAATCAGTCAGGCCTGCCTTCAGGTGCCTTTTCAGTATATCACCACCCCTAAGAGAGCAGCAGTGAGTTCATTCTGTTTTACAGTTTTGTTTTCTTCTCTTGCATTGTTCAGTGACAAAGAGGATTAAAACACTGGAAAATATAGATATGAAAATACAAACATGAAATGAACCCATGGGTGCTAAACTGCATGGTTCTTTTATGGGACCATTGCAGATTTTGGGGAGAACTTTTTCTTTTACAGGAACCAGATATTTGTAAGATGGCATGTAGGGCATGTCAGAGCTACAGTACCTAAAATCCCTAAGGCCACTGTTAGCTTTTCAGGTGTATGACCTAATTGTAGAATGTAAATGATGTTATTCAGTGCTAACATTTGTTCTGTACATTTATCAAGAGTGAGAATTATTTACAATGCTTTACACACCTGTCTTAGCAAATGTTTGCTCAACAGGTTTTATGTAATGTAGGAAATTTGACTGATTGATGTGTTTTCTTAAAACTAATTGTTTATCATTCAAGTGTATACTAAACATGATTTGTGAATTTCTACATTCACCACATCATGGTGTAAATTTCTAATGTGTTGCAACTTTTAAACGGTCTTCCAATAGTCAAACTTGCACCCTGTATGTTTCTGTCTCAGTATTAAAAAACAATTAACACATCGCTCTGCTCAATTAATACTGTGTATTAAAAACTTAAAGAATTTACACATACTAAACTGTTAGATATCATTATTGCACTATTAGAAATATATAGTCATTAGGTAAAAGGCATGCTTACAAAGAAAATAACGACTTCTTATGCTAAAATAAATTATTCATTATTTTATAATAAATTTACTTAAAACCTATTGACATATTAACAGGAGCAGTATCTCGTTTTGGTTCCATTTTAGCCATTTATTTTATTACTTGATTTATAACTATGCATTTTTGTGGAAGATTTACTCAAACCTGTTACAAGTTGCAAGTAGTAGTGTGTCGCAATGACAACTGGTCAGCACAAATGTGCACAAAGAAATGCAAGCCCATTTTTAGTTACATTTCTGTGACTTTTTTTCTTATTGGTGGTCCCCCATATTTAAATTAGCTTTCCTGTTGAAAACACATCATATTCTAGTTAGGCTAGGTTAGTTAGGTTATGAAGTTTGGATGCTGCTTTGAGCTGGCTTAGGCTGGTCATGTGCTTGTCCTACGCTGGTCCGACCAGCTTAGAACCTACACATGACCAGCTTACACCAGCTCAAAACAGCATCCAAGCATCAAAACCTACTGTACCTAACCAGCCAGTTTTTTTTGTTTGTTTGTTTGTTTTTTACTACAGGGTTTTCCTTCCCACACACTCTTAGAACAGTGATAATGTATCATTAATATTAATGTAAACAGTCACGCAAATTAGATCAATGAATTGTCACGAAGCCTTTTTGTGTTCTCAAAATTCCTACCTCACTGCCTTTACTCGCTAAAGACATGTGCTGACATCTAGTGGAGAAAAACATAAATGACGTTTGTATGTTTTCCATTCGACTACAGTTTAGGTAATTAAAGGTCACATTCGCATGCTTTATTTTAAAGAAACAGCTTATTAAAAACTCTGTCAACTTTTACTCGCATCACAAAAATACATATCATAAAAGTAGTATTTCTCTGACTCTACAAACTTTGGGTTTCACCATTTTATTTCATTGCAGTAGGCTACTGCAGTGGTGCAAAACGTTTGTGGCACTGCCACAGCCCTGCAGAGTTTAGCTTCAAACCTAATTAAACTAACCTGATCCAGGTAATTAAGTCCTTGGGACTTATGCCCAGTACTGTATGCGGTCTACGATTTTGAGCTTTCCCTTATAAAAGATGTTAGAAATATAGGATTGACCATCTACTGACAGTGAATAATCAACATGAAATGGTGTACAGTATTTATTAACACAAGATGATGCTAAAGCTTAAATAAGACGAAAATAAATAATGCTATGTGGAAATCACAATTGTCAAAGCGTGATTCATCTTGCTCTATTTACCACTAGCGCACCTCTATAAAATATATATATATATATATCTTTTTATTTGAGTGCTTATAGATACATTAAATTAGTTCATAAACGTTTGTATTGTATATTAACAATTATAAATAATTTATTAATGTAAAAAAAGCCATCACACCGGCGTTTTATTTTTCGTTTATGTAAGTTTATGCATAAAAGTTTGTATTTGTACATTATTAAAAATAATTTATTAATGTTAATAAATTTTAATATAAATGTGTTTTATTCAGTCTTTTATTTTAATGTTTGTATGTACATTATATATATATATATATATATATATATATATATATATTTATTAATGTTTGTAAATACTTTAAATTTGTACATAAACTTTTGTATTGTATTGTATTTTTTTTTTGTTTGTTTTGTTTTTCCGGTGTGTTTGTATATGTCCCAATTTGTAAACACTCATAAAAAAAAAAAAAAAACTTTCGTTTACAGATTTGCTCATTCTATCCTGGCCATGATTCGGGGACTGGACCAGGCTAAGGCTCTCCTGGCCGTGATTCTGGGATTGGACTGGACAACGGCTCTCCTGGCAGTAACTCTGGGACCGAAAACAACAATGACTCTGCTGGTCGTGATTCTGAACCTGGACCGGTCAGCGGCTGTCCTGGTCGTGCACTTCGAAACTGAACCGATCAACAGCTCTCCTGGCCATGACTCGGAACCTCGATCGGACAATGGCTCTGCTGGCCGTGATTCTGAAATCGGTACCGACAACTGGAATAAATGCTCAATAACCTCCGTGTCTGAGGCTGAGCACGGGAAGGGTTCAGTAACCAGTGGTGGTTCTACACTAAATTGCTCACACTAAAGAAAATGTAATTATTTATTTCACTGCAGAACAGAAAACACAAACTGAAACTTAAAATCTGACATTTCTGGCCTTTCTAGATGCAAAGTGTCACAAATGGCAAAGGAGCACAGGACAAAGAGGTAAGGAGTAACAAAAAAATACCCGGAGGGTGGATTTATTGAACAAAAGAGTCAAAATGAAAGTCACTGTGATGGTGCCGACCGGCTCCTTTAAGGCCCTCCTATTCAGCAGCGGGGAAATGCAGAGAAGGCAGATCAGCCCCGGGCCTGTTTCCCCGGTGATGATGGTAAGCAATTCTGAATATCTCACTTCTAGGAGGAAAGGAGAGACAGGTTAGTTCGGCGGTCTGGAGTCAATGGTTGCTCAGCGAAGCTTGCTTGTAGCAGGATTGAAGCTCGACTCCTTGTGGGCGCCTCACACGGCTTATCTGGCCACGGGCTAAGGGTTTGCAGCTGGGCTTGATGAGCTGCTGATGAGTCTTGCAGGTGCTCCCTCGTTGGTTACCAGGGCAACACTGATCGATCCTTGGGACGCTCGTCACAAAAGTCATCAATAATGGCATCATATGAGATATGCTCCCCTATTGAATGATTAATGCTTATGACAGCAATGCCATGAGACATGGTTGACCTCAGGTATGTCTTGATTAACTTTAGTTTGGAAAAGCTCCTCTCTGCTTGAGCTACAGTCACTGGCAGGGTAAGTGCAATCCTGAGAGCAGTCCAAAAGTTGGGGTAGATCTCAGATAGATCCTCATTGTGCATATGTGCATTGTGCAAAGTGATAAGCTCAAGGAGGCTCATGGTTTTTGATGGCAGATGTAGGGCAAAATTAGCTCAAATATACAAATAAATCAAATCACAATCATTTTAAGATTCTATAGGGAATTTGCACAGAATCGCTGTTTTACGGCGGATCACTGAGTCGGTCTGCGATTCACTGAACGAGCCCCAACATCAACTCTGCGCTGGATATTAAGATCCTGATTATAGTGTAAACACTATTAATAAGCACAGTAGCTAGATCGTCAGTTTAAGACATTAACTTGTAAGCATAACAAGAGGTAAGAGGTGTAACGGGTGTGCATTATTTTTCTAATAATCAACGGCCTGTCATCAATTATTCCGCTTATACTACGGTTGCCACACTTCAAGACATCGATCAGACGATATATTTCAAGGGATTCGTCTGGTTTTTCTACTTAAATCGCTATTGTGAGTAGGATTATTTCTTCCGCATCTCATCCAACGACTCTTTTGCGAGTTCC
>JAUCMS010000127.1:2842230-2852623 GCA_032357445.1 Enteromius radiatus | reverse complement strand
GAGGGGGGTAAAACCGTGACAGCTACACGTTTTTCAAAGTGGACCAACGTGATAATGTCACGTCTTGGCGTGATACCAGGTTGACTCCGCACACTGTGTATCCAACCTTTGTGGAGTGTATCTTCTCTGTGTGTGGACTGTTGTCATCTGGCCTTAGAAACAGAACAACCACATCTCTTGAGCAGTTCATTTTCCTCAAGAGTAACAACAAATTGTTGATTGCTGCTTGACTGAAATTCACCTATTTCTGTTTACACAAACACACACACAAAATTTCAAAAGGCTAAATTTTAAGAGTTTGGTCTTTCATTTATAATGCAAAGTTGTCAGGTTGTTCATGATTAGATTGAGCTTCCTGGAACTCCTGCTTGCCATGCATGTTAGTGTTTATGTGCATGTGTGTCTTTAGTCTGTTGGCTATGTTAATTTGTACTCAGCACACTGTGTATCCAACCTAAGAATCAGCATTGCACAAATATTGGAATTGTGGGCTGTTGTATGTCAATTTGAGGATGGGTGTTCATGTGTCCTCTGAATACATGTTTCAAAATGTATCTTTGGTTGAGTTTTTATTATGCAATACATTATCCTAATTTACAAAAAAATAACTAAAACTGAAACTAATAAAAACTAAACTAAAACTAAGCAATTTCAAAATATAAAAACTAATAAAAACTAGTAAATCTGCCTCTAAAAACGAACTGAATTTGAAAACAAAAAGTCAAAACTAAATAAAAACTAAATCTAATGAAAAATCCAAAACTATTATAACCTTGGATTGCACATGAGTACAACAGAATGCTGAAAGTGCTGTTGTTCTTCAAGGTGCACATAGTTGTTTTCTGTATTAACAAAAGAAAAGAATTCATAAAAGTGTGTGATCAAATTCAAACAGGTATATGACACTGCATCACTTTTATATTTCTTTGTGTTATCATCTGTCTTTCCCAATCTCTGTGATTTGCCACGTGTGATATAGATTTTCACTATAGATTAATAGATAATTTAGTTAATCTCACTACATATAATTGTAATGATTCAGTCAAGGTGGAGAAGTGAGAAATTCCATCTGAGCAATTGTATTTGATGGACTAAAAATTAAGGTGAAAAAACAAACAAACAAACAAACAAAAGCTTTGCAGCTCTGCAGACTATAAACCATAAACCATAAAACCATAAACCATAAACAAACACAACAACCAAAAAACGTCTTGGTTATGTAACCCTCATTCCCTGAAGGAGGGAACGGAGACATTACATCATTGATTGACATTATGGGGTCCCGCCTGGGAGACTAATCGACTCTGACTTTTGGAGAAAACGCCAATGGGAATTGGCCAGTAGATTTTGCATGCAAAGCCACCCCCTGGACATACAGGTATATAAGACTGCAGCGCACAAACCACCATTAGCTTCCTACTAGGAGGAATTTCTGAAACTCTGAGTGCATTCCATGTAAAAGCAATTCAAGGGACAGGTCTGCCTCCTCCACAGGCAGTGCTTGCAAGTTCCCCACCTGATCCCGAAAGGGTGTGGTAGGAATTTTGGGCACATAACCAGGTCTGGGTTTTAGGAAAATGTGAGAGAAAGTCAGACCAAATTTGAGGCACGACTCACTGACCAAAAATGCGTGCAGGTCTCCCATCCTCTTCATGGAGCTGAGCGAGACAAAAACTTCAGCTCTTTGTAGTCCCATAAGGACAGCAGAGAGGTCTCAAGAAGGGATTAGGTGTGGTCTGGCTGGGTTCATCCTTCTCGAACCTCTAAGAAACCTGACGACCAGGTTGTGTCGTCCTAGAGAAAGCATGCCTACATCATGTTACGCTGCGATGGCAGCGACATAAACTTTCAAAGTGGAAGGGGACAGCCTCCATTCTAAGTTCTCCTGGAGGAAGAAAAGCACCACTCCGACCGAGCACCTTTCTGGATCCTCTTGATGAGAGGAGCACCAGTCAGTGAAAAGACACCACTTCAGAGCATAGGCCTGCCTCATAGAGGAGGTTCTAGCCTGAGTGATGGTGTCCACCACGGCCTGGAAAGGTGTACTTGAGAAGGGCCTGGGCCAGCTGTGTGCCAGTGCATCCATGCTGAGGGGGGCTTCGGTCAGGGAATCCATCAATCCCTTTTATTTATATAGCGCTTTTAAAAATACAGATTGTAGCAAAGCACTGAACATTATCAAATAGGAGAATAGAGTGATGGTAATCTATAATGACGAGATTTATTTATTAAATGAAGACATAGTCTCTGTAATAAAAACGACGATAATCACTAGAAATTAGATGCCCCCAACTAAGCAAGCCAGAGGCAACAGCGGCAAGAAGCCAAATCCCCATCCGTGAGAGACTGGAGAGAAAAAAAAACCTTGGGAGAAACCAGGCTTAGTTCTTAGTCTAGGTGTCCTGGTCTCTGATGAAGATAATTTCTTTGTGCTGATACACCATTTGATCTGGATACGGACTGAGAAACAGAATGAGAGAGAGAGAGAGAGAGACTAATATTAGCGTAGATGCCATTCTTTTTACGATGTAATGAGCAGTCTTTTGTGGTAGAGGTGATGGTTCTACCATACTGTACTTGTAACAAGGTGCAGAATTTACAGGTGTTTTATTAGAACTTTAATCAAGTATAAATAATGTCCTAAAGATGTTCCAAGAACGATGTTCTAAGAGTGATTTCTGTCAACATAAGAACATTCATCATAAGAACATTCATCAAATACAAGTAACGTCCTAAAAATTTCCTAAGAACATTTTTCTGAGAACATTTTCTATCAACATGACAACAAGAACATTCAAACATGTAACATCTCGCCCTGGCTAGGCACAAATTTGCGCTGTAACAGAAACAACTGAGGAGGGATGGTGGGGGCTTTGGAGGAGGGCGTGGCACAGAAGAGGAGGCAGTACAACAACAAAAGCAAAACTCAAAAGTCCAAGGTGGAGTGGAAGGTGGGAGGAGCCAGGGAGGATCCCGGAGTAGGAGGAGCCGGATGGTAGCCCAGAGACCAGACAAGATGAGTCCCCAGGGTGGAGTCGAAGGAAGGAGGGTCCATAGAGGATGAAGGCCTGATGACTACAGGGGGCCGACTGATGGAGATGATGCTGATGGAAAATGAGCCCAGGGTGGAGCCGAGCAGACGGAGAGCTGAGGCGACACGGAGGATCTGGAAGGCCACGGCAAAGATGCAGGCTTAGGTGACTGAGGCAGAGACGGGGATCCGGAGGACCGCTGTGGAGCCGGAGCGACCGAGGACGATGACGGTGCCGGAGGGAAGGAGGAGCCTGACAGAGCTTGCAGGACGAAGGGACAAGGCGAAGCCGAAGGAGTGGAGTCCAGACCTACTGACCAAGGCGGAGCCGGAGGGAGCCCTGTGGAGCTGGTGGGACAACGGGCCACGGTGGAGATGAGGGAACTATGAGGCAAAGCGGAGCTGATGGGTCGGAGGACCAAGGTGGAGTCCAAGGCTCGACGGCTGGAGGTGACACCAGAGGATCCACATGCCCAAAGCGAATCCGGAGACTGGCTGCCCCGAGGTGGATCAGCACACCCCAATGGTGCTAGCTGAGGGTGAGTAGAGGGGCTGACAGGATCCGATGGAGATAGGGCTGAGGAACTGGCTGGCATGAGAGGAGGCAGGAGAGGGAGGCTGGGAGGGAGCACAGGATTACCGGAACTGGCTGGGACCAGCAGAGATACAAGGAAATAAGGACTGGGTAGCACTTCTCCAAACCAGTCAATTAAGTTCTTTTCAAATAAGCCTAGCAGTTCCTCATAGTGTTCAGAGTTCACTTTCAGCTCACCCTCAGCAGCGGAAGTGTGGACAGGGCTTTCATCCATTCCCTTGATCTCCACTTAGGACTCCCTTGATGACGGACGATGTTGTCAGCTCACGCACCTGGTCAGACACCGCTAGAGGCTCCAGCTTGTGTGTCATGTTCCACGGATGGTGGGCTGGTCTCTGGACGTAGTGGAGTGGGGTTGGCGGCGAAATCATCCTCCACTGGGCAGACAGTGAATGCCGAGTTGTTATAACCCAACACTCACTGGAACACAGAGATCAACTTAAGAAGGGCAGACAATCAGCGTAAACGAGCTAGACACACGTGAACGGAATACTTAATTAGACAAAACTAGGTCACAGGGGAAAAACAGAGCACATGGGAAATGACAACAAGAACATTCAAACATGTAACAGTCATATGAATTTGTACAAATTAGCCACCTCAATTAGACAGGGCTAATTATTCTCACACTACATAAAGGCTGATAAAGGCAGTTATCTCTGTACCTGAATATAAGAAATACATTCTTTGATAAATAAAAATATTCTTATTCCCTTCTCCTCCAGCTTTAACCTTGGCAGTTGCTTCCAAAATAGCATCTGTGTCTTTAATCAGATTGGAACCACTCCTTTTTGGGCCACTTGATCCATTAATGTTCTAATGTTTCTAATGTTCAGTAAAGGTTTGAGACTTGAGTCACTTGGATGTTCTGAGCACTCTGGGGTGACTTCAGGCAAAACTTTCAAACATTAACACTTTTAGATCAGGGGACCTTGACACCACAGCTCTGCTCTTTTTATGTCTCTCCTTTATTTAACACATCTTAACCAGATCATCAGCTCATTAGACACACTGAGAGTGTCAGATAAAAGAGACGTACAAGAAGTGCAGAGCAGTGGGTCCAAAGGACTAGTATTAAAAATGACAGTTATAGAGTATTTAACTTGCAGTTCAGAACTTCATCTATCAAGCTTTATATTAGTAGCAAAGTCTAAGCCTATAGGACATGTTAACAATATGCATTATGCTAGCAATGTTTAAAATGCTAAAGTGTTACAACCATATATATATAATACAATATAATAAATATATACACATATATGCCTTATTAGTGACTGTTTCTATGGGCCGATAAGCCGTCCGTCATATTGTAGCGGTCTTGACATAATTTACCATAGGATTCACTGAATATTTGAAAGATGCCACAATCCTGCACAGCCTATTGTCTGTGAACCCAAAGGCTCTGTGCACACCTACAGTATAATGAAGGACAATTCCAAGATGACGCATCTACGTGCTTGGAGCGGTCAAATGGGGCATCTATATATCTATGGTTAAAACCTTACCAAAATGATAAAAAAAAGATGCTAGCAACATGCAAATTTATGCTAGCAAACATTATAAACAATGCTAGCAACATTCTAATTTTATTCTAACCATTGCAAAAACAGCATATGCTGGTTAGGCATGTTTTGAAGTTAGGATGCTGGTTTATGCTGGTCCTTTTCTGGTCTTAAGCCAATCCAGTTTAGCACCAGCACATGACCAGCTGGACCATATTAAACCAGCTCAAAACATGTTAATTCATGCCATTAATGTGGTAACCATGGTAACAGCATCCTAGAAAAATGTTGAAAATGCTAAAACACGTTAGCAGTACAGTATATTAGCAATGTGTTAGTAGTAACTCATGCTACAGCAACAGCTAAAGTATGTTAGCTGTGTTATCAACAATAATCATGCTACAAAATGTCAAACATGCAAGAAACATGTTACCAATATGCAATTTAATCCCAATTCATAAAACAAGCATATTCAGGCAATACAAAATTAACACCAATAGCTCCTGACAAGCTGTAGGCTATTCCTGCTAAAAAAACAATAACAACAACAAAAAAATATAAGCCCACACAGAAATTCAAATGGCTTTGTGCAGGGCTCTATTGTTTTTTGTTTTGTTTGTTTGTTTTTTTTTCAACAGGGATTGTATTGAGGTCTTATGAAGTGAAATATTCAGTCTGTGCAAGAAAAGTAAAATTATTTACAAAATTATTACCTGAAATCCATAGCCTTATGGAAATGGTCCTGAGTATGTTCACTGAGTATGTAGTGACAAATCTTTAGCAAATTTCTGGAACTGGAACAGTTTTCATTTTTGGGTGAACTATCCCTTTGAAAGCAGAGTCCTAGATAAGTTGATTATGCAGACCAAATTTTCTGATGTTACACCAAAGCATTTACATACTTTCTCTTATTGCTTTGCAGATAATCCTTAAAAACATACACACAGATAGTCAGAAAAAAACACAGACAGTAATTTCATAATAGTTTATATCTCTATTTATTTTCCCTTAGAACAGAACTTTAATAAATGTAGCTGTATTTTCATCTTACCTTCAAAAAAGGTCATGACCAGTGATTTGTAAATATTAATCAAAGTCTTTGTGTAAAAAAAAAAAAATCAAAGAGAATCGTTTAACTAAAGCATCTATTGTATGACAATATGACACTGTAATAATAACTGTTATTTCTATATACTATATGTCTGTCCATTTCTATGCTTGTAAACTGCAGGTTCCACTTGCAACCTTTCCAGAGGAGGAGAGCATTCATTGTGTAAATCATATTTTTGACAAGTGTTCAACAGTGATTAAAATCTTGATAAACATGACAAACAAATGTCTGAACAACAGAAACAACAACAAAAGCACAGAAAAACCTCAAAGAGGACAGGCTACATTCAAATAAAGTTTACAATTTATATCAGAATAACCAGATTTCGACAAAGATGGGATGAGGATCAGTTATGTGATTTATGACACAATGGAATTACAATCCTGGGGAACAAGAGAAATATCTGGGAAACACTGATGCTAGACGGTAAACTGGATCTTATACAGCGGGGCCAGATTCAGGGTTTGATTATATAAGCAGTCTTTGACTTTATAATGGAAATACAGTATAGTGACAGAGAATACAATTGGGACAACTAAAAACGGAAATCTCTGGTCCTGAAGTCATCATGAAACAGGTTGGTAATTAACAGATGCCCTACAGCATCAGATGTACTACAATATGTTCTATGCAGCTCTTCCAAGCTGGACATTCATACGTTTTCATAGTCTCTTGATAATCTGTGATCATTCACGGTCTGATATCTTTAATTAAATATGTCATCTCAATATTGTATAATCTCATGCAAAGGCAAAACAATAACTACAGCAACACAGAGACTGAGAAAATGGCTCCATTTGTTATTTTATTGTAACCGATGCAATATTAATTCAAACTCTGTTTTCTAATATTTTTTGGACAGCCAAACCCAATATCTTTTATCATAGTAGACCAAGTTTCAGTCATAACTCTGTTGCTGTATGTTGCCTTTGCATAGTTGTGTACAAAAATAATCATCATTTAGGAGTTGGAGTGGCCTTCATCTAGTCTAATAGATAATGCGTTATGTTAATATTATACTGGAAAAATCTAGATGAGCCTTTAAAATCAATAGTCACTCAAAGTGGTATGATAAAATAAATAAAACATAAAAGGAAAGTTATGCAAAACTTTGGCATGTTGTATGTATATCTATTACACTGGGTGAAGGCATAATGTTTCCACTGAATCATCACTACCATTTAAGTCATCTGGGAAAATTGACATCCTTTAAGTTAGCATTGTACACCATTTGATGGGGAAATTAGTGAAATGAATACAGTGAAAACACTTCTGAATAAAATAATGTGCAATTAACAGACACAGGTTATCAGAAATAACACTGACAGAGAAGTTCAAGAGTAAAACCAAGAACATTCAATCACTCACGCAGTTAAATTTACTCTAAAGCAGAGACATACAGAAGCCTTTCTTTGGACAATGGCTAAAAAACCCCCCCAAAAAACAGGACACTTGTACACAAAACAGTGAATTGACAAGACATCCCTGTGTGACTTTCGAGATTCTGCAATTTTTATTTGTATGTTTTGTGAAGTGCACTTATTATAATATCATACATACAAAAAAGATTTTAAATTAACTAGTGTAATTATTATTATTTTTTTTACAGTTTATGCACAAATATAGATAATTATCTATAAATGGTGCATTTACTGGTAGTTTCTCCTAACAATTGTCCAAATTTCAAACACCTGGGCCAATGTCACCAGTCCATCTGTGCATCTCTGCTCTTAAGTTATTTGAATTTAACTTTACAAGAATGAATTTAACGCTAATGAATTTACTCTACAAACACACAAGAAAATAATGACTAAAGGAATGTGTTGGATGCACAGGTGTATACAAGGATAGTCAGAAAATAAGGTCCTGACAAAGGCAAAACAGCACATAATCCCTATTAGCCATTACACTCAAACACAGAAGACAACAACCACACAGAAGGAGAAATGTAGAGTAAGCCCTTAACTCCTTCTCCACACACTACTATTTGCTAAGCCCTTTACACAATAGATAGTTATTTTTGACAGGGAAATGATGGTAAAATTACAGTGTAATTGTGTATGATTATGATGGAACAGCACTTTCTGTTCAGCTATTTCATTTCCATTCGCACGCTTCACATACAAGCGTATTTATGAGTAAAGATACAAACATCGTTGATGCTAACAATTATTATATGAGGACCAACATACTGAAAAAAATGCTTTCACAGAACATCTAAGATGTAATTAATGCAGAAAGGCTGAAGGGTTTAGCACATTATTAATTGAATAAAGTGCATAATATTGTCATGTTTTAAAATACATCTAAATGTAAAAATCATTTTCCTCCTTTACAGTTGTGCCAAAGCCCTGTTTATTTGATTATTTTGACCTGTTGTAGACTATTTTTCTGTCTTTACACCTCATTGGTTTTCAAACTATACACTCTCAGAAAAAAAAAAAAAGGTACAAAAGCTGTCACTTTGTTTGTACCACTTCAGAAGGTAAACGTTTGTCCCCTATTTACCTTAATAGGTCAAGTTCATATTTATTCTTTTTTTTTCTCAGAGTGTACATCAGTAGTAAATTGTGTACATAAATATCTTGGAATAAACAGAACTGTGGTAGTTAAGACAAACTGTGGCAAACTCACCGGTTCATACAGTTAGGGGAATAATCAACATGTATTAACTTAAGGTGGTTATATCTGATTCTTACAAGGCAGAGAAGAAAAACAAAATGTCCTAATTAGATGGGATGCCAATTGCTGCTTTGATTTTGAGGCTTTGAGTACATCTCATTTAAAAACATTTTATTCAGGATGAAAATGTATGCATGAGAGATGTGAAGAGAGACGTAAACATGTAGCCTGTATCCTGTTTGAATGGTGCTAATGACTTGGTGGTGTGACACTCACTCTGAAAATACACTAAATACTGGTACGCAACATATAAAGAGAGGATTTGACAGGACCATGGACACTCAAGTCACTTTCCAGGTTGCTCTGAAACCACTGAACAGAAGTCAAAACCATCTTGAAGTGAAAATAACAGCTGAAACTAAAAGGGAAAAGTTAGATAATCTCCTAGTGCAAAGTGAAATGACATTTGTGTGTGTGTGTGTGTGTGTATGGGTGTGTCACAATGTGAGTTCCAGAAGAGAGAGAGAAGTCTCTGTGGGGGCATGTTCTGACTCTTCATATTATGCTTATCTTTTGTCCTGTGTCTCATTCGCTGTTTTCCCCAAACCCCACAAGGTGCTGATGACAAGTGTGGTTAAGTGTTCTCTGGTTGAGACTGTTAGCCTCACTTAGAGCCAGTACACTCAACTTCTCTCTGAGTGCAGGGCTTCTTTACTGACAAGGCTGAAGCGACATGTGTCGGAGCATGCGGATAAGCAAGAGTCGTCCAGCCCAGCTTCGTCCAATCACTCTTCTCTTGGGGCGTTGTCGTCCAGTGGAAAGATGGCGGTCAGGCAGGTCGAGTTCTGATTGGCCGTCATGGTAGCCACAGTGTGGAGAAGAACTAGGACCAGCAAGCAAAGTTTCAGCCGGCCCTGCCCAAGCCGTGGAGCCCCTGAGGAGGTCACGGATGTGTGCTGGCAGGAAGGGTGAGTTCTTTTTAAAGTGCCGCGGGAGCGGTTGTTGGACTTCTGGTCCCACCGCACATCACAGCACTCTGGCTCCTGGTTGATGTCTGCTTTGAACCCTTGGGTGTATGCAAAAACACACAGAAGTGTTTTATTTGGAAAATTCTTCAACATTGTATGAGTGTGTTTTTAAAAACATTACTAGAGTTCTGGCTAGTTTTCTCAAAAATATAAACATTTAAAATAAAATAATCTGGTCTATAAAAAAGATGCCCAAAATGTTGGGAAAAGTTATACATTATTTAAGAGACATTTTTTTATGAAACATTTTATTTGGATGTTAGTCTATAATTTGTTTTAAATGTTACTATTAACTAGTTTCAAGAAGTTCAGAGAATATTAAAAAGTAATGCTCCCTAATTCAACATTTCCTTATTGTTTTTGCTAATATTATCAAAGAAATTTGCTAGCTGGTGTTCCCCAAAAATTATTGCACTAAGATATTCCCAACATCTTGGGCCGGTTTCCCGGATAGGAATTAGATTAAGCCAGGACTAGACCTTTGCTAATTTAGGACATTTAAGA
>JAUCMS010000127.1:2784654-2805414 GCA_032357445.1 Enteromius radiatus | reverse complement strand
GGCAGAGCTTGAGTGTTTGTTTTTAATATAAGAAGTTCTATTTATAGCAAATGTAAAAGCACACCAAAAAGTGTCACAAATAAACCTCAGACTGAAGAAAAAGTATATTCACACCTGTAAAGTAGAATACATGAGAAGAAAGTTCAATACTCTCCAGCAATAAAGACATTGGTTAATAAAATACATTTGTGTAATTTAATTAGTGCAGGTTTGCATCATATTCTGAGTTTATTTTAATTCATTTTGATGAATACTAAATCTGTTTTTTGAGAGATGAAATAATGCACATTCACATTTAGTCTAGAGCTACACTGTATTCAAACACCACGCACAATTCCTCTGCATTTCTGATTTCTCCCAACATGTCAGAAGTCAGGAGACTTGTCAGTCAATAAATAAGAAAACAAAGTAACTGGCGTTACTTTTTTGAAAAAAAAAAGTATTACTCTAAAATTTAAAAATAATGCGTTACTTTACTAGTTACTTGAAAAAACTAATATTATTACGTACAGTAACTCACTTGTAATGCGTTACCCCCAACACTGCTTAAGAGTCATCCAAATGTCTGATAATGTCATAAAAGACATTTCCTTATATTTTCCTTAAAATAGTTGAGGTGTAGGGGATTAGAATAAGTTCACGTAGAACAAGGCATTAATATGTGCTTAACTACTACTAATAAATGGCTATTACTGCATGCTAATAAGCAACTAGTTAAGAGACCCTAAAATAAAGTGTTTTATACCACTGCATAATCTAAAACACCTTCAGGAAGTGTTCATTATAAAACTCTTGCTTCTATGCCAAATACATGTTGAAAAAATAATGTACTGACATCTAGATGCAAGTCACCATTCTCTGCATTATTAGCACTGTTTTAAAGGTACTGTTTGAATTGGCTTACTAGATCCATGGGCATTTCATGAGTTTACCAGTTTAAAGTGTTACTGATTCTATTGTTACTATTCTATAATAATCCTATTGATTCTATTCTATAATGTACTGATTCATTGTACTGATTAGTAATCAGTAATAAATTATTATTGGACCTCCCATGACATGCTCACACATCCCACACACTGACAACCCCTGCGGTAGACTGACTCTCCTTGCATTCATTCATGTGATTTGTCGAGATGATAGGCGACCCCTCCTGGTAGTGTGATTTATATTGTGTCATTTGTAATCACCCAGACACTGATGCTTTGAGTATCGGCAACATGAAGACTCAAATATAGAAGTGCCAGTACTGCATGGCACTGCATTAAGGATTTATTTCACAAAAAAATAAATAAATACAAAATAATGAATTTAAAGTAAATAAAAATTCATTTAAAAAACACTATAAAGTACAATCATTTATACTGAAGTTGGAAGTACTGTAGTTCTGTACTAAATGTTCTTCTGTATATATCACCTTTGTTGTACTGTTTTAATGTACAGTGAAATGGTATGGTATTAGATAACATCTAAATAAATAAATTTAATATTTTTAACATTGCTGAATTAAATACATACATTTGAATACCAGAACTATATTAGAGGGATATAGTTCAAAATAAAATTGTCATCATTTATTCACTTTCATGTGGTTTGTAAACCTGTATGAATTTATTTCTTCTGTTGAACACAAATGATGGTATTCTAAAAATTGTTGATAAACAAACAGTTTCTTGTTTTCATTGATTTCCATAGTATTTTTTTTTTTTTGGTTTCACCTACTATCGAAGTCAATGGCTACCAGAATTCTTCAAATAATATCCTATTTTTTTCAACACATGAAAGAAAGTCATGCAGAATGTTCATATTATGAAGCATTAAATCGTGTACAGTAAATATGGGCAGTAAATGAATGAGGATGCAGTAGTTTTCAACTATGCTAAAAATAATCTATGATTGCAGGAAGTGACATGGAAGGGGTAGAAGGAGCTATTCATAAAGCACTGTTGACTTGCAAAAGACTGTACATATACTAATTACATGAAATCCATTGAAAAGTAGCCTCAAAAATACTAAAAAATAAAGTAAAAATGTAATGAAAATGCTTCACCGAAGTAAGTTTCACATATAAACCTTCTGGCTATCTTGTCTGTTAGGGTTCCACTAAGTACATTAATGCATTTTCTTTCTCTTTCATGTTAAGGCCAATTCACACGGCACAGACAAACACCAACAGACTAGTTGGCACAAGTTGGCTGTTGTCTTTGAGTCATGTTCACATCGCACCAACAGACACTGTCCAACTGTCACTGACTGGATGATCCTATATTCACAATCCATATTTTACTCTAATTAATGTATTTGTGTGTCATTATTCACATGAAAAGGGGCTGTTGGTGAAGCCGTGGTTGTTGTAATTTAAATGAAAACAAACTCTAACCAACTCCTACCAACATCTGACAGGGGTACCAGACTGATCCAACAGACCGTTAACAGTTAGCGTTTGTCTGTGTGGTGTGAATTGGCCTTTAAATGTAGCTTCTCTCATGTAAAGCAGAGAACCTCAGTCCCTGACATTTCCCTTCCTAAACCTCCATTGTATTACCCTTAACTTAAAAAATTTCACATGACACACTGGAAACACTATTGATTAACTACTTGTTTAGCACAAGGTCAACAGTTTCCCAGACTGCTTGACATCATCTCCTTTACGGGTGTCTGTCAGTAAGGAGATTAATGGAGGAAGGAGCATGAATCATGTTCTCTTCACCCAGCAGGCGCCATACATACAGTTTCGTTCAAAGCATGTCTGCACCAAATAAAACACTTTCTAGGGAGTGAAATACAGTTGGCTTTCACAAATCTAACACTGTGAACACTGCCTTGTTCAACTAAAAAAAGCAACAGTACGTTTAAGGGAATACCTATTCCTATTAAATTGGCAGTGCTAGCTCAGACTAAGGACACTTTCTGGTTAAATCCTTTGGTCCGTTGTCCCCATCTATCTATTTGTAGCACATGTACTTGCTCTTTTCTCTCTCATCTCTCCTTTGCACTCTTTAATCTTTTCATTCAATAATAAGCTTTCCATTAACACCCTCTGAGGACAGGTACAATGCACTTGGGCACAAATTGGCTCTAAAAGAACCTCAAAGACATTGCATTAATCGGGGGAAAAAACTATCACACCGTATGTTTATTGCATGTAGAAATAAATAAATATATGAATAAATAAAGAGTCCACACCTTAGTCTTCCACATATTTTCCTTAGCCTCTAGACAGAACACGTGATCTGGAAACTTATATTGAGCTTTCCATTAAATTGCAGTCACTGTAATAGTTAAGTAGACTTAAATATATCTCACCCCATTTGTTTTAGCCCCAGATGAATGATCATGCGGTGAGGTTCTATGAGTCACCTCTTTAAACACTGTGTAGTGGATGGAAAGTGTGAAATCGATCATTATCCAAGAAACGGAAGCTCTGTTGGAGGTTGTCAAGCCGCCAAAGATCTGCAATACATAGAGGCTGCTGTTGCAGCTTGTTGTAAAGTCGCTGGTACTATGATATTCTACAAAACATCACATCAATGTCATCTGTTCAGGAAATGTACAGCAAATTTGTTGCTGATAGTTTTCACAACATTATAAATTATGGTTCTCGTTCACTAAGCTTGCATATTCACAAATTTGTTCATAAAATTCACAAATCTGTTCATAAAATTTGTGTAAAAAAAAAAGTACTTAAAATTGATTTTAAACAACAGCTGAATCAGTGAATGAATTAACTGGTTTTGAGAGTAACACACTTGGCATTGCTCGAGGATCTTGCTGTGTGTCTTTCAGGCATGAGTGTGTCTTTAAAGAGCATCATATGTTTCCAGAGAATGATGAAAGACTGCCAAGGAAAGGTTGTGTACAAAGCCTTTATATCGAGTTTTGGGTGTGGTTAATGCAAATGACTAACCTTGGGGAAAAATAAAACCTCATTTTAATCACATTTCAATGGAATTTCATTAAAAATGTTCAGTTGATTTAAATGTAAGATTTTCTAATAGATTATAACATATAAAAGACTACTTACTATCACATTATCTCCCAATAATGTCTTAGAATGAAATTTAAATGCTTAGTTTTATGATTAAAACATAATACAATGCAGCACAATGATTTCTCAAAAGTCTGATATATTTGATATTCACATGCAAACATGAATTTTATTTAAAAAATATAAAAAATAATATATATATATATATATATATATGTAGTACTGTGCAAAAGCCTTACGCCACTAGTATTTTCAGCAACAAAAAATGGTTTTAAGTTGGTTATTTCTATATTTTGCAATAGCGTGTCAGTTGGAAATATCAGTTTACATTTCCAAACATTATTTTTTTCATTAATTATAATTTCATTAATTTCATTAATAATCTCACTGCATTTATTACAATTAATGACAAAAATAATATTTGGAAATGTAATATTAAACTGATATTTCCAACTGACACGCTATCACAAAAGATACAAATTAACCAACTTAAAACCATTTTTTGTTGCTGAAAATATTAGTAAATAATGAAATAATGTTTAGTCTATGTATTCATTTCTTCTAAAGCAGTAGCCACAGCCTGAGATGGAAAGTTGGAGATCTGGGCTCTCTGAGGTACATTACAGTGTCCCTCCTTGGGAATTAAAGAAGGTGAATCTGTATGAAGTCTCCAAGACTCTTATTGCTGACTGACGTCAAACTTACGTTGACACTAATTAAGCTGCTGTACGATCTCCTTGGCAACCTATCCTCAAAGGCATTCTGACCCATACAGAGGTGTTCTGATCTACATCACCAAACTCAAGATGTAACTATGTGCTATAGTCAGTGTCTTCTTTTATTTCAAGAAATCACTTTATCAACAGAGCATGGACCACTAAATTAATTACCTAAATCTATTGAAGAATTATACTAAATAAATAAATAAATAAATAAAGCATCTCCATTAGTGGACTGGTAAAAACTTATATGTATTGATCTGGCACATTATTTCAGAGCAGGTTTTGCAATGGCAGTGATGTAATGGAGATCTGGGATACTGACCTTGGTTGTGGTTGTGTCCCTCACTGGAAGCCTGCTGCAGCAGCCCACGGCAGGCTTTTATGAATAAGCAAACACACTCAGCATTCTAATGCTGCCATGGAGACCTGACCCTAGCCAGAGCTTCAACCTCTTAGCTCCACCCATCACTGTAATCCCTGCTTCATTTCAATGAACAGGAGTGGCAGGGGGTCTGAGCTCCAGCCTATGAGTTGATCCGAATGGCATTTCTATGAATGCTGTACACTAGCTATGACATGCAAAGAGCTCAATGCTGTGTGTGATTGCTTCTTTTTACAAATAGTTAAATAAATAAAAATGCCTTGATGGTGTAAATATTAATCATAATATTACATCAATATATCACAACCCAGCCATCTGCAAACACCATGGTGAGGTGTATCTTTAGAATGGAGGATGACTCTCCAACCTGATAAGCTAAATGCCACCCATTAGGATGATTAAAAAAGGGCCCGATTATGCAAAGCTGGAAATGAATGCGTGGTTAGTTCAAAGATTGAAAACACAAAATCACAATCACTTTTCCTGTTTTTTCTTTCTTCATCAAACGCGCAAGAAAATCTAGAAATATTTCTATTTCTATTTATGACTCACTTCTACTCTCATCAGTTATGTTCATTCAAATCTGGTCCTAAAACCAGACCCAAAACTCGATATAAAGGCTTTGTACACAACCTTTCCTTGGCAGTCTTTCATCATTCTCTGGAAACATATGATGCTCTTTAAAGACACCAATGACTAGCACAAAAACAACACTATAGTGATTCTGGTTCAGAAATTAAGTTGTCTTTACAATTGTTATGTTTTTTTTTTTTTCAAGAAGGGAGCTCTCCTTCTTACTAGGAGAAATCACAAATACCTCTAAGTGTTAAATATCTAAACTTACATTCAGACAAATGTGATCATCCACAGAGAATGATTTAGTAGTAACCAATTCCACCAAGTCTTTTATGCCAGAATGTGGATAAAGAAAATAGCCTTCTGATAGTCATCTTTTGTTGGCTAACACTAATAAATACCCTGTTCAAACAACACAGTGAGCAGTGATAGCCTTAATGAGACACAGAGGAGCACTGTCTGCTTTTTCTAGGATAAAAAGAGTAGAAACCTGAAAAAAAAACGTCCCTTCATGATAACAGTGTAGGGGCTTCTGTTTTGTGAATTTGCATTTCAGATTTTCCAAACCCACTTCATGTGAAACTCGGAGAAAAGCAAATCCTGGATCCACTTACAGTTGGTTGAGTAAAATGAGCAAAGCATTAAAGGGAAATTTTAACCTTAAAATAAAAACCTTATCATCGTTTGATTCTGTCAGCATTCTTCACCCTATCTTCCATGTTCCATAAAAGAAAGTGAGCAGAGAACTATAAGAGTGTGAGGAAATGACTTTTGAATGAATTCAAATTTTGGGGGGAACTATTGCTTTTGTTAAGGACTACTGAATAGAGGACACAAAATATGAAAATCTAAGTAGATTATTAAATTGTCAATTATTCAATTGCATTGCAATGCAGAGAGAAAATAGAAGTAAAATGCAACAGACAGAATGATGATGTCCCTTCAACTTTGAAAGAGATGAACAAACAATTGTGCTAAATCCTTGCAGGGATCTTACCCTGTCAAGTATACTAACACTATCTATGCTCTTAGAGAAATGTTGGACTTGTCCTTATCTATTCTCAGTAAATAGGGTATCATCCCAATAGCTATCAATTCCACACCACAAACCTTTCTTTAATGCCCAAGAGACCATCAGTGGAAATCACAAAGACCTACGCTAAGCATTAAAGGGATAGTTCACCCCAAAATGAATATTCTGTCATTAATTATGTACCCTCATATCATTCCACAACCATAAGAGCTTTGTTCATCTTCGGAATATAAATTAAGAACTTAAATCTGACCCTCCATAGACAGCAACACAACTGAAATGATCTCAGGTCCAGAAACATAGTAAATACATCAGTAAAACAGTCTATGTGACATCATGTACTGACGCTACAAGAATTAATGACAAAGTTTTCATTTTGGGGTGAACTAACCCTTTAAGAAAAAATGTTCATCCACGTTTTCAATTGAAATGTAATGAGGCCAGCATGTAAATCAATACCGCAATAAATAGCAGGTTTTACTGCTAGAATTAAATTGTTTTGAATCATAGCAAGTAGAAAAGTCAGGGCAAGTAACAAAATTGACTTTTCAAAGTTCTTCTGAAGCATTTTTATTGATTAATTAAATACCTGAAATAAGAGAACACAGTGTGTAAAAAAGAACAGCAAAGGCATTCCATCTTCGAAGAAAAGTAGATGTCCACTTTTTTGTCCACACTAAATGTGGTCCATGTTATCAGTGATATGTGATTGCTTTGTCACAGAACTGTAGCTGTAACACCATTGCAACAGTCCAGAGCTCAATACAGTAGCTAAGAATAGCACACTATTGAGTAAAATCTTCTTAGTTTATTCCTCTAATCACTACCCCCTCCCTCCGTTCATTTGTTTGTTACCTATTTATAATGTCCGGTTTATTCATAGCAGTTGAACTGAACCTTTACCACATTTACACACAATACAAAACCCATACATGCAGACAAAAGTAATAGTGTCTTCCACACTCCAATGCAGTGCAAGGAAGGTGCCGAATTAAATCAACCTGAAGGCTGATCCGTCTGTCAGAGACGGCGTGTCACAGTGATTACCCATCCTCTCAGTCTCTCTCTGTCTTTCTTTCTGTCTCTATCTCTCGCTGCTTAATCACAGCTGGGACTGGCTATCCCTTACAGCTGCTTGCCAGAGGCTCCGACTGACTCCTGCCACCTCCCTCTGCATTACGGCCTTCATTCACACTCACTGGTAGTTTATCAGGCTACGGTAATGTGGTTCGACAGTTACATTAACGCCTGAAAATGTCTGGGAAACAGAACAGTCCAAGTATATGCATTCTTTCCATTTAAAAAGCCATAAAAAGCATTGAATATAAATCCACTGTAATGACACAATATCTTCAGCCGTATTGTGCCAACAATGATGAGCACTTATGTTTTCCTGCACAGAAGAACAATGCAACAAAACAGTATAGACTAATCGTTCACAATAACACAAAAGACTAATTTGTGGTCACTGGCCAGAATTTCTATCCTCAAACAATACTTTGCAAGCATTTAATAGAAATAATTGTTCTGTAGAGGCTGTTGCAGAGCGATTATTCATATGGGAGGTTTCTTGAATAGCAGTCCTGGCTGTCACTTTGTTAAGATATGGCGAAGGCAAAGAAAACACCATGCACAGGTGGTGCGAATGGTCCTGAAAAGAAATGTAACTCATCAACAGGTTGAAATAAGCACACAGCCTCACTGTCAGTTATTAAATTGTGTTAACAATACAGCTCATTATAAAAGGCAACTTTAGAAAGATAAATGTGGATTTTAGAATTGCAGGTGTATCACACATGCAAAGGTTCAGTGTCATAACTGTCACTGGCAATGATGCGGTAAAAAAATATAAACTGCTCATGTAATATTTGTCACCCTTGCTGGATCACAAAACCAGTCACAAGTAGCATGGGTATATTTTTATCAATAGCCGACAATACAGGATCGAAAGGATTGATTTTTTCTTTATTACAAAAATCGTTAGGATTTTAAGTAAATATCGAGATATTTTGTAAATGTCCTACCATTAAATAAAAACTTAATTTTTGATTAATAATATGCATTGCTAAGAACTTAATTTGGACAACTTTAAAGGTGATTTCTCTATATTTTTGTTGTAGTTTTTTTGCACACCCTCAGATTCCAGATCAACCAAATATTGTCCTATTCTAACAAACCATACATCAATGGAAAGATCATTTATTCAGCTTTGAAATAATGTACATATCTCAGTTAAAAATAAAAACTTGAACCTTATTACTGTCTGGTTATGAGGTCCAGGTTCACAATTAAACATTTCCCCTGCATCAAACGGCCTGTCCTTTCTTTGTAGAACTAAGTATGTTTCAGCACCATGGACAACGAGCACAGACTCACAGCGATCGAGTCCTGTGCCAAATGAACCGGTGAATAAGCAAAACACGCCACCCACTTATTCACCAGCTTATCTGTTCCTCCTTCATTTAAACGACAACTTACAAGCTCTCGGTAAATGTTTGACCATTAATTACGCAAAGCAACACACAGGCGTAAAGAACACGGCAAGATCGCTTCCTTATCAGCACACAAGAACTATACACAGTGTGCTATTTTTTCGTCGCCCAGGAGCAATCCATTTAAGATGACAGCGGGAGCTCGAAAATTAACCTTAATGTCAAGTTTATGGCGGTTGAGAGGGCACCCTGTTGCAGAGCGCGCAGAGTGCTGTGCAAACAAGACCAATGAGCGAGGGAAAATACTCTTGTGAGAAATTAGCTGAGAAAGCACCGCTGCCCTATTAGCGTTATTGAAATGTACTCTGTGTGGTGGACGTGAATGAACACCTGGCGGAGCAGCTCTATATTCAGTTCAGAGAGACGCACCTGCGCGCTAAAGAGTGACGCACGCACGTTGAAAGATCGGCTGTGCGGCGTTTTGTGCATTGACACAGTAACCTTGGATCAGTAGCAACATAATATTGCATCTTAAAGATCAGAGCAAAACAACGGATTTTGCGTTGAACGCGCTAGGAATCATTTGAGACAGCAGGAAAGGAAAAGTTTAAAAGCTTGTCTAATTTTTTTACCCTCCAACTGTCTCGGAAATGAGATGACTGCAAAGTTGGCACCACCAAAAGATGCGAAATGGGGGGGTGGGGGGGACACAATATGAAATGCACTTTTCCCCCACTAAAACATCAACGCGTTACTGTCACCAGTTACCATGACGACTGAGAACGAAGAGCCAACTCTATTCAGCGAAAACGAGAGATCCAGATCATAAAGCCCTACCTTGCATTCTTCCATGCATGTCCTTACTGAGTACACATCCGTCTCGTATTTGTCTGCCATCATCTCAAATTCCTCATATTTCTCCTGCGCGTGCAGGTCATAACGCTGGTACGCCTGAACGCACAGACTGCACCTGTTTAGGTCGCCGTCCGCGATCACGTCAAGGCTGCAGTTCAAATTGTCCGGACTTAACGATCCGTAAAGCAAATCCATAAGAGAGTACGAATTACAAAAGGAAAGGTACAAATCGCTCATGTTCATCCACCGCGTCCCCTCCGTTTGCGAAAGGCCCCTGCACAAGTGGTCAGCGTCGACAAAAGTGAAGCAGTTTTCAGACAAACCATCCGGGTGGCAAGTTTCTAGTTGCCACAAAGGTTTGGTAGAATTGACTACAAAAATAGCATCTTCATTTCTTCTGAGGCTGCTGTGTGTTGAAGGGAGGTCGGGTCTGTGGTTCGCGCTCATGTCCACTGAAGCTAACTTGTCTCGGGTCCTTGTCAGTTTGGCCTCGGCGCAGAACCACAGATGATCAGAAAGCAGAACGGTTAGAAATAAGAGGGACGCTAAGGACAATCGCCATCGCTGGGCCCTCTCGGAGTCGGTGAATGGCTTCTCGTTCTCGCGGGGAGCACACCAAATTTTTAAGCCGTCATCTCGCTGCCGACACTTCCAAGCACCGCTGGTCATATTTTGGGAAAGCGCAGCTCTGGCTGACTCCACCGTGGGGGCTTTTCTGCCACAATAGTCATTTACGGGAGGTCTGCCTTGAGTTTTGCCTACTAAACGATGGCTGACGAGCGGTCGTGGCTCACCTCCGCGATTAACGATCAGTTGCTGTGTTCAGGGGGATTACTGCTTTCATTGTCGAGTCCCTTCTCCCCGTGCTTCTCCGGAGAAAAACCCAGCTATCTGTAGCAACATGTCTCTCCCTGCTCGTCTGTCATGGGTTCCGTTCTCCCCTTTTGCGCAGAGCCGCTACAACGCGGAAAAGCCAGTAGTGTCTGGCCGCTCGCTCTGGTGAAAAGCGCAAGGACTCCTCGTTTCGAAACGCCGAATCTCGCCTCCTCGGTCCGACAAGGTGGGATCTTTTCTCGCGAAACGACCCACAGTCATTTTGGCCAAACGTTAAGTTGCCGCCATGTTCCTTTTGAAAGAGTTCTTGAAAGAGAGCAGGGTCATTTGCGTCAGCTCGTGCGATGTGATTGATCCATCACAGCGACCCGGCCGATTTGCAAACTGTTCATATAGGCTGAGCTGATACACCGTAGCGAGAGATAACATGGTTGCTGGTCAAGAAAATAAGCCCTCATAATCATCACGTTAGAATCTATAATACGTTTACATCAACAGGTTGAACAGCTGCAAAAGAGCTTGTACACTGTGAAACTATTCATTATAGCTTGAAACCAACATTAGAGGTCAGAAAGCCTATATTTCAAGCACTATGTAAAGATGCTATAAAGCTTACTCAATAAAAATTACATTGGCATAAATTCAATCATATTTTTGGCTTGAATAAAATTAGGTGTAGCACATATAGGCTAGGTTTTAGTTTAAATGACAAGACACTGCAAAAAGTGGTAATGCACAATTATTACTTTAAGAGATGTTTCTACATGGTTTAACCCATATAAATTAGTTTTGGTGTAAATTGACCTATTTAGACTGATTCACTGATATTTATCACTGATGAATATATTTTTTTAATTTAAATGAAAAAAAAAATCAACAAAAGATGTTCAATATTTTCTTAAAGGATTAGTTTACCCAAAAAGGAAAATGTTGTCATTATACTCACCCTTGTGTTGATCCAAACCTCTACCCTTTTTTTCTTGAAACACAAGAAGATTTCTGAAAAACACATGAGTGTGTAAGTGTCTCCAAACGAATCTCTATAATCATACAATCATAATTGGTTCATGTAGACAAACCTTTAATGCAAAACAAGCAATTCATGAAAAAGTAAGATGATGTAACACACCATGGGTTTGTCAAAAACAAACTTGAATTTTCCTATACCCCCCTTTGTTTTTGATTTTTTTTGTCTCTCACTGGACAGCCATATGTAGTGTGTGAACCTGTCACATTTGCATAAATTGACAAACAAATACTCGCAGAGCATGCAATGACCTGAAGCTTGACACATTAGAGCTCTCTAATCAACGGCATATGTGTTCATGCTTGCAAAACGCATTTTTCCCTTCATCTCCTTCATTCTCTCTAATCAGCAGCATGAGGATAGATGTTGTGATGCATAAGCTAATAGAAAATGGGTCACAAATGTGAAATGCATAGTATTAATAAATACAAATATTGTGAACAGTTTATTTAATGCATGCAATAGATGTAAAAAGGACAAAACCTATATGCTTTGACATGAAGGGGGGAAACATTTGCCTAATTTGTATTGGCTTGACACAAACCTAAACAGCAAGTGGCAATTAATTACAATGATTTAATTTTTTTTTGTTACAACGTTATTTCCAACACTGTTTTGCATAAAGAATTTGACAACTGTTTCACAAAGAACCTTAATCCTTCCATGGAAACTCTTCAACGCACAGAAAGTTCTTTACAGTGGAAAAATGTTCTTCATACTAAAAAAAGACAAGAACTGTTCACTCTAAGGCTATTTGAACCCAAAATGGTTATAGCAAACTTTCAAAAGCTTTGTTTTTAAGGATGCACATTGAAAACACTCCACCTTCTCCAAATACTTATTGTGAACACAGTGGTTTTGTTTATTTGGCTGCACTATTATTTGTTATTTCTGGTCATTAACTATTATTAGTCAAGCTACAATTAAGATCTGCGTTGCACTTTGAAGTAGCAATTAAGAGCGTTTTCCTTTTCCTCATTCCAGCATGCAGTATTTGTCTGCTACAGGCCATATGGCCACAAGTTGGCAAATGCTTTGAACATTCATTACCACTATTTATGACACTTATTACAACATGCTACCACTTGCAAGGTTGCTGAATTTATATCACATCTCAATTTTTTAACACCTTTCAATGGTGAATTATTCTTAAAGCATGTATATTGCAATAAAGAAGACATTGACATAAGCCTTTATAATAACAACATGTTGTGTACTTCATGCATAATTGGTGTAAGGATATAGTCAGGAGTGTGGGGAGAAAAAGTGCACACCCAAGGGTATTATCTGGGCACAATATCTATAGACAGGGTCAGATTCATTTCTTCATTTCAGCTGCAGGATTTAAAATGACTTTATCTGGGTTAAAGAAACCAAACTGACTGATGCTGAAGTAAAAACAACTTTGGGGGATGCATCCCCATTCTCTATTCACTGTTACATTTGCATTTGATCAAATGTCATTAGTGGAAACCCCTCTGAGCTTATTCCGTAATCAAAATCAATAGGATTGTGAGTTGTGTTTTCCCCCCAAATGTACACTGAGGATTTATTTACTGTAATTAAAATGTAATCACACACAGTAAGCAAACCAGAAATGGGAGAATGAGAGACTGTCTCACCAAAAGATGCTTTTACATGAGATTTTAAAAAGTGGACGGACCAGAAAACAGGTTGCATACAGTATAAGGGGAGGAGGTCTAATGTGTTTGACCTGGAATTATCAGACACATTAAAAAAGACAATTAATAAGAGATTGAAGGAATGTCTCTCCAAAAGAGACAAAATTTCATATACATTTTACATATGCATTTGTTGATACTTCTTAGAGATAGATCTTTAGGATAAAGTGGGAAGGAAAAGGACACCGCTGTGCCTCTAAGAGAAACAAAACATACTAGACAAGGATTTCATATGAAGCCATTTAGATCAAAACATGCCCTTACACAGGTGCAAGGTAAATCCTCTCTCCTCTCCACAGCCCTTTTCAAAATGTTTCATCACTTCAAAGCGAAAATTCAGAAGCAGGTCAAAGACAACATATAATCCCTCAGTATGTGGATTTATCCTCCCTTCTCCTGAGACAGGAAACAGACAGAGAAAAATACTCAAATTGAATGCCTTATATGAATATACTATATCGCACTCATTTAAAGGATGTTAGTCTGGGGATCTGAGACCTGCAAACTCCATTCATCCCACAGCGGGTGCCCGTATGTGTTCTGAGATCATGGCATTAAAATGACAATAGTATTCAAACTGAGCAAACACACAAAGCAAGGCTATAATTCACCAGGCTCTCAAATGATACAGTATGACTCATGTATAAGAATGTAATGTTACGCTGAAATTTCCATCAGTCCTTTCTAAGTGTTTCCTGCTCTGTTGTCTTATTCATTCATGATGTCATCATTATTATACCAACAACAATAATTCGTCATTATCGTCATCATCTCTTTCAATAATAACCAATCATTGTGAAGTTTTCTCTGAAAAAGGCCAATAGCTATACAGACATCAGGATAAAATGAAATGTATAAAGACAACTCTTGGCAGGAAGAATGTGAATTAAGCCAGTTGGATAGTCACATTATTCAGTGGCCAAGCACAGATAATTCAGGAGACATTAGAATGCTGATAATGAGGGTTGGCTAAAAAAATAAATATAAAAAATAAACATGCTTTGTCACTCCATATTATAAGCAGCATTGACTCATCCCAATAACACTGTCCACCTTACATAACTGAAGACAAATTGCCTTTGACAGGATCTACTCTAAACATCCTGGACCAGTGGTTCTAAACTAACATGTCACCAGAGGGAAGGCACACTCGTTTGCAAGGCAAATTCCCCATTTTTGAGTCAAGTTTTCTAGCTTTCAGAGGAGTGGGGTCAGGGGGATGTTTTTCTTTCAAATACATGCAGCCGTCTCCAACTGATTTATTTCCAGGAAGCCCCAGGGTAATGGATCCTCTCTTCTCTACCTAGTACAAACATCCAATTACTGCTGCTAACTGACTTAACTGCTCAACGAAAGACTGGCCATCAGTAAGAAAATATGATATGCTTATTCATGACATCAAATGCTAATTAATCTTACCAAAACCCTGATTTTCAATAAAATAATACTGCAATGCCTTATCCTAAACAATATTAGTGACTAAGCTCAAAAATCTGCATGCTGATATAGACTTAATGATAGTTCTCTGACCTTTTCCACACAGGAAACCTTTATGGGTGCACCAGCTAGTAGGCACTCTGGGGATATTCAGTCAGATTTATATTACCTTCCAATGTCCTTGCTTTCTAATCCAAAACAAGTTTTTGTTTTTCTTCGTTGTTAGTGTGCTTCGCTCTCCCTATAGATCTGCATGGCAGGGTGATTTCACACTCAAAGCTTATGTATGTATGCGAGAGACAAAACAGAATGAGACAGTGAAGAATTTGCACCAAAAATGTATCTTTATTCGAAAACCCACACTCTGCCAGTGCAATTGTGTAGAATAGCAGTTAACTGATGAGGTAATGTCTCTCCCTGTCTCTTAGACTCTATATTCCAGAAGAGACTGATACTTCAGTCATTATTTTCAAAACATCTCGTTAACCATAACTTGAGTAAACCAGTAAACTAATCACAAACTACTCATTTGTGCTCAAAACAGAACCCAGTCATTATATTATGATAAATGTTCACTTTAAAGCTCTGGTTTACTTAAACGATGCTGGCTATGGCTATATAGACCAGGGATTTCAAGAAAAAATACAAATGATAAAACAATGTTACAACATTTTTACAAAAACATTACACACTATTGTCTTAAGATCATTCCTATGAAGGCTCTGCAGCATAAATTTCCAAACAAAAGCACCTTCCCACACTAAATGTGACATTCATAACTCGGTGCAAGCACATCATGCTCTCATTTTTAATGAGGGATGGATTTGTCACTCACACACCTTCACAAACTCACACCAATTACCCAGCGTAATATCCATATTACTCAAACGCAAATCTATCTTTATGATATACCTAGACACACAGTTGAATGTGTTTGCGTGTGAAGCCTCAATCATTCTATTAACGCTCTGGAAATTAGATCTCTGGAAGCATTACAGTAACTCCCATTCCAAACAATTAGAAAGCTACAGCTCTCACACAATAAATTCATTGTGCTTGACAAGCTGTTCAAATGGAACTTCAAGCTTGTCAGAAGCTCAATTTGTCTGACTGTAATGAGTCAAGTTAATGTACAAGAAAAACACTTTTGACAGCTTCAATTAAAATTCTGAATGCTTCTTTAAGAATCAAATTTAATTACACATTATTTTGCATATAATTTCCATCTTAAGCAACTAATAGTACAGTAACATCAATGTAATTAATAGAGCGACATATAAAGGTTAAGATTCTTAACCATTAGGTTATAACCACCCCTTTAATACAGTACATCTTATAATTTCGACATTTTTATTTAGAACAAAACAAAGCATTTAAGAAAAATATTTTTTCCCTCCAAAAAGGCATTGTTTCCACCTGTAATTTTTTTTCCTCAGTGCTATAAATCAAACTCAGTCTTACAAAGTGCTTTAAATCAGACACATAATAAATTTTAAAAGGTACTGATGTACTGTCAACACAGTTTTGGTTATAACAAATTTCTCCTTATAATTCAAATGGTAATCCCTTCCAGTGCCAACATTATATATATATATATATATATATACACATATGTATTTCTAGATTTATTTTATTTTAATTTTTTTTATACTTTTAATGAAACTAATGTTTATCCAGTGTAATTTATTACAGCTAGTTTTAAAACACCACAATTTTCCAGTGTTATATTTTTTATAGTGGTCTTCATTGTTATATTAGGTAGTCAATCTCATCCTGTACATGGCCTGCTTTGATGGAATCAGTCACCCAAGATTCTCTAACAATTTTGAACTTCTTAGCATGAAGTCGCCTCAGAGTCTTCAAGTCCAGAGTTCTCCTCTCACATTCGACTATGACATGCGAGATTCCTTCCTTCAATTTCTCCACAACTGTACCACCATGAAATCGGAACTCTAAGGCACGTGTGTCCAAACTAGTACCTCGCATGATGGTTTTTGGATCTCCCAAGTCAGCAAACCGGTCAAAGTATGCAGTGTAAGGTCTAAACATGCTAGTGGGTAAATCGTCCCAGGCATTCTCTGCTTCTATCTGTGCCACAGACGAATGTTCAGCTTCTGCGGGGCCAATCCTTTCGAAGACTTCTCTCAGCTGTTGTTCATCAGTGTCAACATAATAACTGTCTCCATAACGATCATACTCTTTAGCGAAGTGGTCCCTGGTGGAAGGTGACATATGGATCATGTGACGAGGTTGCCATGGTATAACCTGCTTATTTTCCAGACACTCCAGCAGCCAAGTAGCCCACACCACATCATGCTGGTCTGAGGAGATGAGGTTCTTCACTCTCATGTTCTGCACAGCTGCTATCACACAGTACGTGTCTTTCCCAGGGTTTTGCACAACAATCCCTCCACAGCGGGCCACAACTTTCTCAAGCTCTGCTTTGGAATGTTCATCATTGCCATTTATCACACAAAACTCCACATCTTCAAACATATCTGTCTCTTTGGTGACCGCTGATAAATCCTGAGATTTAAAATGGTCAATGACTCCGATTGCCTTTTTGGGCTTGGCTACGAACCTCTTCTTCTTTTCAGGTTGGCCCTCTTGGATATGTAGATGTCTGGATGCCAGCTTTCCAGAAGCTCTGGAGCGGAACTGGCTCAGTTCAGCCAGGGTCATGCACTGATACCACTCTTTGTCTTCTCTGATTCTTTCTATTCTGGGAAAACGTAATGTGCAGTTGGTTTTATACATTTCGCTAGAGACGATCTCTGCCGCTTTGACTTGTATGATCACTGAGTTGCGTGGTTCTATGTAAACCTCTGGTTTTTCTGTTCCACACAAGATGGCAGCGGGAGGATTATTTCTGTTGTAAACCTTCCAATGTTTGGCCAACTTCAGACCAAGATCATATAGTTCTTTCATAGTGTAACCTGATCCGATGCGGCAGAGGGTGTGGAAAACCGTGGGCTTCTCTCCCGGACTCGGCACCTCTGCTACAGCACACAGAAAATGAGAGAGCATCCCGCTTCTCCTGCCTTTACCCCAGTAGCCTCCCACTATTAGCAGATCAAGCTCATCCATCAGACCATCCACATATTCAGGCTTAATTTTAACCCATCCTTCTCCCCGTTTATCTGGCTTGTAGATGGACATGGGATCCTTAACCATAATTCCCTCTTCCAGATTGTCAATGGCCTCATTGAGAGAATTCACCACTTCTTGCATGGTTTTGCCTTCAGTTTTTGTGACCAACTGGATACGACCTTTGACTGGCGTAAAGATAGTCTCAAGAATTTCGTAGCGCTTCTTCAGAGGTTCATTCGCAAACTTCTGATTGTTTACTAACAAGACATCAAAGACGCAAAAGCAGGTTTGCAATTCAGAGCTATCCATCAGCCTTTTAATATCAAACTTGCTGCCCTTCTGCATGAAGGTCTCAGTTGTAGGATTATAAGCCATCATCTCTCCATCCAGTATACAGTTTACCACATGAGGTTTGAAGACATTATGAATGTATGGTGTGAGGGAGCCCTCTAGTGGAGAGGCCCCAAACTGTTGCGTGTACTCAAAAGAGTTCCTGGTATAGTACTTGTAAACATCTCCAGCTTTGTGCAGCTGAATGCGTTCACCATCAAGCTTTGTCTCAATATAGAATGTCCGGTTGCCCATTTGCTTCTCTATCTGTCTGACGTTGGAAACAGCAGCCAGCATTGGTTTAAAGGCAGAAAACATATCGATAGAGACCTCACTGAGGGACACAGATGGATCATGAAGTTGTCGGCAGACCTTATTCAGATCTGTGATGACATTGTAGAGTTCTGGCGCATCTGAATGGAAAACCTGAAGTACTGTCTCCTTACTAATGCCAAGTTTCATATCTTTGAGAATCATTCTAATGAGCCACTTTTGTTCCAACGCTGAACTCTGGGTTATCAGATGCAAAAGGCTTTTCTTCACTTGATCCTTCTGTTTGCTGGCATTGTTGATAGCTACGGAATCCAAAAAGTCATTGACTTCTTTAATGCTTAAATTCCCTTGACTTGTACACCTTTTTTTCAGGACGAAGTAGGCCATAAGGGCAAAGTCACCTGCTTCTCCTTGACTTGTGGTTGGAGTTCTGTAATTTAGAAGTTTGTTTGCTTCAGGTCCATTTTTAGGTAGGCCTAAAACTTCTATATAAAGTTTGGCAAGCATGTTTTCTTTTATACCGTAAGCCATTCGCTCTCGCTCAAATTGAGGCACAATAAGACGCATGGCTGCATAAAATGAATCCGTGGTATTGGAATTGTCCTTGTGAAGCGCTGCATGGAAGTTCCTCCAAGAATCAATAAAATCCTTTAGAATTTTGCCTTTGTCTGGTCGGAGTTTGGTCTTTTGGATGTTCTCCAGAACTGTGCAGAGGTCGATGAATGGAACCTGTGCAGCAACAGCCGTCTGTGGTGTGGCATCACTTTTTGAGGCACCTTCCATCATTGCAGAGGACACCTGAAAGAAAAAACAATTACAGAATTTATTCATGTATTTTTACTGGAGCTAGTAAATAAGCTTATATATGTAAATGTAATATATGACATGTCACCTACATGGAAATATATAATTTTCACATATGTAAAATTTCCTTGATTTGATTAGGTACATATGTTAATAATATCTATATGATTATCTTTGTATGGTAATAGCAACCATTTGTCAACAATATACTATATATGCATGTAACATTATCAAAAAAAAATATATAAAATGGATTTAAATTTAGGATGGATAAACATGTACATACCAAATATGTCCAAAATAATAAAAAAAAAAAAATATTACACACATAAACACTCATTTTGCATGAGCTACACATATATGTGTTAATATATGAAACTGTCCCCATTTCTAATCAGTATATTGTGTAAACATTACATTCATTCACATACTGTGCTTTTTTGGTTTTTTTACATAAAGTATAACTATTGATGTTCTTTCTTTGATGGAATACAAATTTCGTATAGGTTTCATATGTTTTTTTCTTTTTTGCATATGCACATGAGCTTGAAACGAAGAGCCTTGTATATGACTGATTGACTTTCCTTGAGGATCAACAATGTAATCTATCACTCTTACGCAGTCTTACAACTTACGTAGGCAATACATTTTTTTGTTTGTTTGGGGGTTTTTTTACACAAAGTATAACGAATCATTTTCTTTCTTAAACGGAATACTAACGGGGTATTTTCACAACGAAAATTAGAGCCTATTTTGAAACAACGCAAATATATTTTAATATAATAATGAATATATATAAATAATCGAATTTAACCATTTGGTAAGCGTTCAAACACGTCAATTTGGCAAGTAAAAAATATTTACATAGTAGAAACCATAACATAATAAAATATTTACCTTTGAACGAAGACTTCTGAAACGGGAGTCAGTTCAAGTCAACTTCAGTGTTATTTTTAGGATTCTTATCAGTTAATTATGCGCATATTATGTGATTTAATTAACTTATCGTTCATGCTATGTTATTTTATGCAAGCACAGGATTTTACAAATTCCAACTAGACTGCCAGGAAGTTTTTTAATGTAACACAAGGCAGTTACTTCTTCTCCTGGTTTAATGGACGATAACTCACAAAGAACTTTACTGCCACCTACAGTACAATAACAAACTGAACAAAGATCTTAACTATCCAGGGATTACAATGGGTTTAAATAAAACACTTATTACATTAAAAATCATGGAACATTCAATGCATAATTTATTTTAATTATTCTTGATATATATCAAGAATAATTAA
>JAUCMS010000127.1:2769074-2784554 GCA_032357445.1 Enteromius radiatus | reverse complement strand
ACGTAGACAACAACGTTGCCAGAGTAAAAATGGAACGTAGCAGCGACGTCGCCACAACGTAGATGTGTTTATTGGGTTACAGGGTTTGACATTATCATTTACAAATCCTTTATATATATATATATATATATATATATATATATATAGACACTGGATATTGGATGGGTCTTGGCATAACAAGGTTGGCTACAGTAGGCTACCGCAATGACCTATCATAGATCATAGCCCAATCAGTTGATCCCCAAGGTTACACACATGTTAAAGGGACAGACTACCCAAAAATGAACATTCTGTCATTATTTACTCACTCACTTTAGGCCTAAAGTTGTTCCAAACCTCAGTGAGTTTCTTTTCTTCTGCTAAGCACTCTTGATTGTCTACACATTGAAACGAATACTAACCCCTAAACCAACAAGTCTTATTGACAAGTGACTGTCATTTACAGATGACTATGTGTTTCAGCTGGGTTTTGGTGGCTGTGAGAAAAACGTTCAAGCATCCAGGACATAATAATAATTAAGGTATTATTTGCTTGGTTATTTCTCTGAGGTGGTAGAGTGTTCTTCTATCACTGTAAATAGGCCTACTGTTTACATAAATCCTCTTATCATTGAAGCTAAAGAGTTTTGATGTTTTTTTATTCTTTTGGATTTATTTTTGGCATTTTCACCTTTTGTTTTGATAGAACGGTGCAGCAGTGACAGAAAGCAGAAAGTTTGAGAAAGCGAGGTGGGTGTGATCGGCATAAATTCCACAAGCTGTGTTAGGTATGTTATTCAGGTAAAGTGCTCTCCTTTTGAGTGAAACTCAATGCTACATCTTTATGTTAATGTTATAGGAACATCATCAGTATTGCCAGTGTCTGAATCACATATGTGCACAACAACTCATTTGTGCATGGATAAATCAGGTGACGATTTAATCTTAAATCTGAATTTAAATCTGAACTTTGATAAGAGGTCATTGATCATGTTTCAATATACACCCTATTGAAAAACCAACAGATAATAAGCAATTAAGCCTGAAAATGCTTTTCTCAGCAACTAGGGATTGTGCAAGCCTGTAGGCATCTAGTGCTATCCCAATTCTTTTAATTTGTTATGCTTAAATTTGCTTTATATATATATATATTCATCAAATTGTGAAAATTCATGAAAATGCCAGGTTACATGCTGTATAGATTATCTTGTCTCTTTGAAATCTTCATTTATACATGCACATTGCCCCATGAAAACCTGAGTAAACATGTAGTGAAAAGCGGGATGAATTTAAGTTTTATTAAATGTGCAGGGACACCACCATATCTCCTGCATATTCTAAACCTCTGCCTAAAAAGCAAAGTCTAGCTATAAACTGCTATAATAATGTTATTATGTTAAGTGTACCTTTTAGAACTAAATTAAGAGAATTTTACTCTTAAATTTGAATTGAGGTAGAAAATTAGGATGCAGAACTGCGTTTTCAATTCAATTTAATTATTTTGGAAGTCAATAGTAAGGTTTGTCAAGACAAACTCTATTAAATGATATCAGAGAAAATGGTTCATAGGTCTTACATACATGGATAGGTAAAAAAGTATGTTTTATTAAGAAAGAATTTGCTTATGGTCATGAGTACATTGGGCACAATGTTTTTGCAAGTATTTTTTGCTCTGGGAATTTGTTTAGGGTTAGAAGCCTGTGCCCTCAAAATAATCCAATCATAATGCAAACATAAACCCATGACCTGTAGCACTGGAATAGAAGAGCTGAGTTAGGCAGAATGTGAATTTGTCAAAAAGCCAGCAGTGTGTTTGGAATTTAGTTCATTTTAGTTGATGTTCACCACTAGAGGGACTACTTTCCATATGAGCTGGAAGTGAACTGTTGGAACTGTGTCATAGCCCTGACTTGTTTACATCAGTCCTGCAGTAGACAAACCATTGAAGGGACAGTGCCCATCTTATCCCTCTTATCGCCATCCTTTAGAACGGCAACATCAGTGCTACCAATGGCTTGACACTTCATATCTCATCAAACACAATTAAATGCATGAAAATGAGGCACTAAGAAACAGTTCATTACATAACACTCCATGTGTGTAATTATGCAGTTATGTAGATGTGTGTGTGTGCACAAGAGGTAGATGGAACTGTGATTAAGTGAACCGAACTAGAGAGAGTGTGCTGAGCTGGGAAATGGTAAACAAGTGACGGAAGCATTTGTGGTGAGGAGTCACATTTTCAAGTGGAACCAAACAATTTGTGTGCATGTGTGTGTATTTACGGTTCAGAGGAGAGTTAGTGCATGGAAAATGCTCTGTTGTCAGGGAAACTTTAGGTCAGCTGATATCACAAAATCACTAATGGTCCTCTCTCTCTCTCTCTCTCTCACTTTTATCCACACGCATGCATACGTACATATTCCCAGCTGTGAGGCTATTGCTGTTTTAATCTTCATAGGATTACTCTCTGCGCTGCACACCAGATGACTTCTGCATCACTGAACCATAACCTACCTTCAGAGAAGTCACAGAGGCCTGGGGGTGGCATCACCATGACCATGCAAAAAGCAAAAACAACCCAAAAGCTGTCCAGAAATTACTATACTGATGTCTCTAACCTGTAATAAGGGAGAAACGTTTATTTGAATATCTGTTTTCTTCTGTCTCTCTTCCTCCCACTGATCCCACAGTGATGTTGTTGTGGAATTACCTACTGTTTGTGTACAGGGTAGGACCAAGCAACTTCACTTCAGTTCTTTTTCTAACTAGGGCAAAACAAAATAAAACTCTGGAAAATATCCATATGGAAATTTAATATATATTGGCAGGTATCAAGAGTGATGTCATATACAGTGTGTTACTTATAATGTGAAGATATATGTTTATAACATAAAAAATTACCTTAGTAACAATTTGTCTGGAGATCAATCAATCACTTTTATTTCTATAGTGCTTTTAACAATACAGATTGTAGCAAAGCACTGAACATTATCAAATAGGAGAACAGAGAGATGGTAATGTATGATGACAAGATTAAACTATTCATTCATCAAATGCAGAGACAGTCTCTTAAATGAAAATGACGATAATCACTAGAAATTAGGTGCCCACAGCTAAGCAAGCCAGAGGCGACAGCGGCAAGGAACCAAAACCCCATCCGTGAGAGAATGGAGAAAAAAAACCTGTGCATGTCAGATTGTGCAAAGGACTTATAGTGTGTGTGTGTGTGTATTCAAGAGAATGTTGTGGTCAATAGTGTTGAACTATATGAGATCAGACGATCAGATCGTGGTTGTAACTCTTAGTAACTCTAATTACAGCAGTCTCAGTACTACGGTACAGTCTAAATCCTGACTGATGAATTACTAATAGACAAAAGAGGATCTAGGACTTCTGGAAGCAGCTCTTTTAATAGTTTAGACGGAATAGGGTCTAACATACCTGTTGTTGATTTAGATGATTTAACAAGTTTATACAATTCTTCCTCTTCCTCAGGGGGTCTACAGTGCGATACTGTAGCTGACGGCTGCACAGTTTCTATTTTATCTCTAGTATTAATCTTGGAAGAAAAATATTGCATAAATTCATTACTGTGTTGGGATCTTGGAGAAAGTCAGTACCTGTTGATGCTTTATTTTTTGTTAATTTAGTCACTGTATTGAATAGATAACAAGTGTTATGTTTGTTTTCTTCTAATAGAGATGAAAAGTAATCAGATCTAGCCCTTTTTAATGCTTTTCTGTAAGTTAGCATATTTACCCGCCAAGCTAAACGAAACACTTCTAGCTTTGTTTTCCTTTTTAGGGAAACACCTCTTTAGGGTGCAAGTGTGCTCATTATACCATGGAGTTTCTTTTACCTTTGTGGAAAAAAGTGGAAAGGAGCAACTGTATCTAAAGTGTTAGAAAAGAGAGCGTGTATGGTTTCTGTTGCATCATCAGGTTTTTCTACACTATTGGACAGTTGATTGGACGTGCTAAGGGAATTGAGATAAACTTACAAAGCAGTCTTTTGTGGTAGAGGTGCAGAATTTACAAGTTTATCTATATGGAGTTTACACAAGACTACATAATGATCTGAGATATCATCGCTTTGCTGCAGAATTTCAACACCATTAACATCAATTCCATGTGACAGTACTAAATCTATGATTTCAACAATGAGTAGGTCCTGATACGTGCTGTCTAACCCCAATAGAGTTCAGAATGTCTAATAATGCTGATCCTAACACATTTTTTGTTATCAACATGGATATTAAAATCACCAACAATTAAGATTTTATCTGCAGCCAGTACTAACTAAAAATCAGCAAACTCTTTAATAAAGTCTATGTGGTGCCCTGGTGGCCTGTATACAGTAGCCAGTACAAACATCCCAAGGGATCTATCTATCACATGTTTTTTTAGATAATTTTACATGCAGCACCATATTTTTTAAAAAGTTATACTTAAAGCCTGCCTTCTGAGAAATACTGAGAATATTGCTATAAATTATAGCAACACCACCTCCTTTGCGTTTCGGATGTGGCTCATTTTTATAGCAATAATCTTGGGGTGTAGACTCATTTAAAGTAATGTATTCATCTGGTTTCTGTCAAACAGAGCAGATCTAGTTTATAATCATTCATCAAATTATTTACAAAAAGTGATTTAGTAGAAAGAGACCTGATATTCAGTAAGCCAAGCTTAATCATTTGTGTCTCTGTATTATAAGCAGCTTTTATTTTTTGAACATCAATTATATTGTTACTCTTAATTTGGTTTTGGACGTTTTCTGTATTTTCTAGTTCGGGGAACAGACACAGTCTCTGTAGTCTCTATAGAGATGGCAGACATACGGATCTGCACCTCAGCATTGCATGTATTGTGAAACTTATATACATCTTATATACATCTTTTAACAATGATCAAACTGCTGCTCTGTAATGTTTTGAAGTTTAAATAAATAAGGGCACGCAGCTGATTCAGTTCAGAATGTCAGAAAATTTTTCTGTTCTCCCAGTCCATCTTTCTCCCACATCAGCACTTCACATAGCTATATGATTGTTTAGCCAAATGCAAACACACAGACCAGACAGGCTGGTTGGCATGAAAGCTTTACAACAAGAGTTGTAGATTGCCATTGATTACAGTAAGATTAAAACTATTACTGGTCAGAGGCACATCATTTCTGCATCACCTGAATCCATTCATTGTCATTTTTTAAATGAAGTTTTAAAGGACTTCTTTTAATAATCTAGCCCATTATGTTTATTATTATATTAAATATGCAACTGTCATGAGAAACCTTTACTGAACCTGATGTGGAAAAATTTGAACCTCACTGAGTAAGTTTGGGCAAATTGGAACACAGCCTGCAAGCCATGGCTCCATCACTTTACATCAGTCCCTGACCTCACTGATGCTGTTGTGTCTGAATGCGAGCAAATCCCTGCAGCCATGTTCCAATATCTACTGGAAAGCCTTCCCAGAAGAGTGAAAGCTATTGTAACAGAAAAAGAAACATCAACACACTATTAATAACAACACTCAAAAAATACTTTTGTTAACTAAAAACTGTACATTTAACAATTTTATTTTACTAAAATAAAATAAAAAAGTAATGTTAGATCTATTATAGTTTTTTTATTAGGCCTACAGTTACAGTATAGTGGGGAATCTACCTTTAAACTGCACATCTCAAACACTACACATAGCAAGGTTTCTTTTAGTATCTACAAACATGTAGAAAAAGAATAAAAAATGCTAGTGTTAAGTCTCTTTTTGAATAAAAAGAAAATAAATAGTTAGAATAAAAATAGAATAGAGAGTGTAAGTGTTAGAGGGTCAAGTTTAGATGGTTTAGCCGTTTCTAAAAAATTTTAAAGTTAAAAAACATAAATATATTATATTATAATAATATAAAAATATATAAATATGTAAATATGATGTATTTTTCAAACAAGCTGCCCTTATTTCAGGCAACAATCTCTAGAGATATGTTAAAACAATTTTGTATTTCTTATCTCATTAACTGCAGACTAGATTTTTACATTTTAATATATGAATATAGAATATATTAAAGATAAGTGTAATAGTGTAATAAAGATAAAGGTGAATTGAAAACATTCTGTTCATTTTTTTAGGAGTCAGGTGTGCAAATGAGTGGGAGGAAGGATAAATCACTTTGCATCTCAGACAGTCTATCTCCTCCACCCCTCTATAACTGAAATCAAGTCGGTGCACAAACCTCTAAAGCTCACATGTTTCTCAGTGATAGAAAACAGTAGATAGAAAGCAATCTATTACATAACATTGCAATAAACATAGAAGGTCATCCACTGCTGAGTAATTCCTATGAACTATAGTGGCCTGACTTGTTGTTTAAGCTTCCAGTGTAGACAAAAATACAAGACATATAATATTAAAATTACAGAATATGAAATGCAAGAAGTATAAGAAAGTTTATGTCTGTCAGAAACAGAGGAAACAGAAGAAACAGTTTAAGTCAGAATAGAAACAAAGCACAAGTATCTAAAGATTGTGTGCGTATTATAAAAACCATTATGCCCATAAAACTCTGGAAACAAGTGTTAGTGCGCACTCATGTTATGGGGACCAATTGTCCCCACAAGGATAGGAATACCAGTAAATTCTGACCTTGTGGTGACATTCTTTAGGTCCCCATGAGGAATCAAGTTTATAAAACATACAGAATGAAGTGCTTTGTAAATCTAAAAATGCATTTTTTTTCCCTGTAAGGGTTAGGGTTAGGTGTAGGGTCAGTGTAGGGCAATACCACATACAGTACAGTCTACAGTATAAAAACCCTTACGCCTAAGGAATGTCCCTGTATGATTACAAATTTAAGAATCTGTCTTAGATCTGCTGATCCTACAGTACATCCTGACATAACATCTTATAAGAAACTAAGGTGAAGTACATTGTATTTATTATTTTAGTAAAGGTGTTAACATTCAAGTACACAGCCAGAGGTTCCTGCCAGTTCCTGTCCTCTTATTGTAAGTCAAATGAGGCTGATTACTGACACTTTTATTTTGTCACCTTTTGTTTGTAATAGCTCTTGGTGTCTTTTGCTCCAGTATTTGATTGGCTATGCTGATTGTATAAGGACTGGTGTAATGGGGGAAGTTTGCTATACCTGAATACTTCATTTGCATTCTTTGTTTCAAATGTCTCCACCTCTGTGTACTCCTCCCCCTTGAAACCTATATGAACTACAATGTAACACTGCCTTAGTTAGACGATTGAGATGAGTCAGACGATTCAGAACGACTTGGATGACTACAGCGCTACGGACAGAGATTTTGGAATAAAGAAAAAGAGAAAAAGTTCACAACATCCCCATAAAACATGTAAACACAACATGTGTGTGTGTGTGTTAGCTGTGACACTACAGATCTGTTTTCAAATTGAAAATACCCAACAAACAGCTTATGATCATGCTTTTATAACACATTGTCCTGGTTTCCTTTCAATTGGGCCAATTCACACTAAGAGGCTTTTTAACAGTGAAAACATGCAGGAAAAACAGCTGAATTTCAACATGTGGTTTGGTTGAACTGAGGTAACATAGTAATTGCAGGATAAGACGTACAAACAGCCATTTGTGAGCGGTCAAGAAAACAAGGCTTATTTACAGATAGCTGAGACAGAGACAGGTGGGCTAATGGGTGACCCCATGTAGACTGTGCTGAATAAGAAGATAGGTTGAAATTATTTATTTTACATTTCTGTTCATTTAACAAATGACATAAATTCACTTAGATAATAATACACCTGGGTGAACTACTGCATGCAACAGTGTTTGGCCAGTGGACAGTGTTTGGTAGGTTTGTGAATACTGATAAAAGCTTTTGGTCTGATGGCATATTCTAAATGTAAACTTATACTGAAAAAATATTTAATATATTTTCTTTTCGACAATTTATGACTGTATTTCACTTTTCTATATGAAAAGTAACAAAAGTAAAACCATGTAGCTTTCTTCCTGGTTGTCTATAAAACTAACCAGCTTCATAGTTTATCAGATCAGTCCCAAAACAATAGCTATTTTTGCAATGACTAGTTCTTCCTTATACTTGCTGTTATCAAATATACTAAAAACATCAGGTCAATTAAAAAAATATGAATAACACAGACCAATGTGGCAATTACTGATTGTTACATTTAATTACTGTATCTCCTAATAGTAAAGTGAAATGCTCAACTTTATGTGATCTATTATGTCCAGGTTGCTGAACTGCGGTAACAGCACAGTGTCGTTCATTTACAGGTTTCCTCAACATATTTTAATGAGAAGGATGAATAAAGAATGAAAAACATTTGTCAGTTACAAAATGCTAGAGCAGTGATACGATGGACTGTTCTTCCCTTGACTTACGATTGCTTTAGTGGATGCATTTTAGACATTAATCATTCTCCCATATTCAGATTCTTTATTAACGATCCTGAAGAATGACGAGTTACAATACAGGATTGATATTTAGTAATAGAAACCAGTGACTTTTTTTTGTTTTTCTAAAAGTAATTGCTTCATGGAATCTTCAGCATCTCAAGCCTTCAGGGAATAATAAATTCAGTATGTCAGTATATCTGTGTTGTTTACCCACCACTTCTGGGAAGAGGGTGCAGCTTAAGTTCATGTACAAGCTAAGCTTGCATTAGTTTTCAATTCATACTGTATTAGAACTACACTGTACGGTACAGCAAACAGGTAAATCATTTTAATTAAAATGAACCTGCCTCTTTTCTAGACAAAAGTTTAAACAAAAATGCTACAATATAATTTGTCACTTGACTGTATCAGACCCTACAGTTAAAACCTGCTGGCTACTATTTGATAGCAATCTAATCTTATAGTTCAATTCCCAATATTTGTAGAACAGGCTTCTTTCACCTGAAAAACACTGCTAAACTGAAATGTTTTTAAATACTTTAAAGCTAATTAACATGTTAAAATGTTAACATGTTTAAATTTAAGATCCCACAATTAGCCTAAGCAAAAACACCTCCCCGCACTAAAAACCCTGACTGAAATCAGCCTAATGAGATGCTGCTCATAGCAGAGAATCAAAATCATGAGCAGGAAACAGTTGTAGCACAGTGTTCAAACATCCCCTGAAAATGTTTTTTTGACTTGGATAAAGTACACTTTTTTTAAGGTTTGATGCTTGGACCTGGGTAGTTCGGCCAGTCATCAGTGCAACTCTGTAATTTATGTATACCCCATAGTTGCATGTGCACTTTGTGAAAGTTCAAGGTGACTAAGCCGAAAGGAAGCACCTGATGTTGGTATGTTTAACTCACATGCATTTATTCAACCTTTGGCATTTACCCTTTAAGGTTCAGTATCCTTCCAAGACCTCAAGACTAGGCAAGAATGGGAGATTTTGGCAGGAAGGTTGTACTTTGCTTGGAGATTGGAAAATATTTGTAATGAACAGAATCGGTTCTAGGGCATTTTTGTTTTCCACACTTCTCATGCACTGAAAAAACAGTTTCCTGAAGACAAATAATCTTTCAAGCATCTATGCATGCACAGTATGGCCAAGCAACATTACCAGCAATGAGAATTCATGCCAGCCAGTAAATAACGTGTGTTTGCACACAAGAATTAGACACCAGTTCAAGAGAATGCATTGCCATAGTGTCAAAATTATGACACAGCATCAAGGTTTAGCATCAGCATTTAACTTTCTTTTTTTTTTGAGTACTTAATTGGTTCATATTTGACATAATTCAGTTTAGTAGATTACACATAATTACATTTATTAAAAGGAAAGAAATCGAGTTTAAAAGAGAAACACAATTTTGTTGAACACAAATAATATAATTAAGTAAAGCTTGTGTATCCATACTTAATCAATATATTTTTTAAACATCAGTCAGAATCTTACTTGATAATGAATAATATAAGATAAAGTGTAATATCACCATAATAAAATATTACCACAATGACATAATATAAAAGTAGAATTTTCACTTAAGATAAAATTTAAAAAAACTTTTATGTTTAATTTTTGGTTTATTTACTATTAAGAAACCTACTTTTTAAAATACCCATATTTTCTGTTATGAATGTACTAATGAAGAAAAAAATGTCAGAAAAAAATTACAAACATACACTAGCTTGCTAATATGTGGTCTGTATATTAACATTTAACATTATGGTGTAAATTACTATATAAAAAAATCTTTTAATTTATTCTACCAATGTAAAAAATGTACTTCAAATACATGATAATTGTTTCACTCTTTTCAGTGCCGAGGATTTGTTGGAAATAAGTAGTTGTAATGTTAAATTTCTCCAAATTTGTAAACGTGAAGAAACAAACTCCTCTACATCTAAAAGGAACAATACAAATGTATTTGACTTGTCTTCAGTCTTTTACCTTTTATCCCCTTAGGTTAAGGCTCTTAGCAGTCAGGAAATCAAAGAGATGATGGTCTTTTTGAGGGATTTTACTTTCATTTCCTTTGGTCTTTGTGTCATATGACTTGCGGCTGTTTTGACTTTCTGACCTCAGTAGGAACTTGAATGACCCCTTCAGTGTTGTTTTTTATTGTTGTTCCTCAATGAGATCGTTTTAAGTCATAGTGCAAACCACAATACTTTCAGGTAATAACTATAAAAGTGTCTTTTAACCAAAGCAACACAATGAAAATTCTTCAATTTCTTCAATTATTACTAAAATAAAATAAAAAAAAATAAAAATATTAAAAACACAATCTGTCCACTTACAGTTTGATGGCAGCATAGCATTTGGGAATTAATTTGATCATCAACAACACTATGAAATAAAAAAAGAAGGCACAACAATGGTAGTAAAATATGGGCCTCCATCTTGATTGTTTAGGGTTTACATGCATCATCCTTTTCTAAAACTTCTGTTTTCACAGTCCATATTACAACTGGAAGTCCTCGTTTTTTAAGCGTATCCACTTGGGGGAGTGTTTCAGCACAAACTTGTTCAGCACAAAAAGTACTTAGTACATAACACATCATTAGCACCCATAGACTGGTTTGTGTAGCAAATTCTTTCTCGGATATAAACCTGTCAGACAAACAGATGGGTCGCTGGGATTGCCTTTATCCAGGGATACTCATAGGCCAAAATTACACAAATAATGCACATATGGAGGCTCAGTCAATGTACATAAGCAGGGGTGTAGTAACAACTATAACTTTGTGTTTATTTATTTGTGTCAACTTATTTGTGGCCAGTACTTTGTTCGTCCATTCATTCAAAAATGTTAACTCTTGTTGGAGCAGAGCTAAACAAAGTAATAAGCAATATTTTGTCTTAATGTAAGTTAAATAACACAACCTTCTTGTTTTTTAATGTATAAAAGTGGTATCACACTGCAATTATGATGTAGATAAATTCCTAGGTATGCTGACTTCAATGTACCTTACGGCTTCAATTTAGCCTGTTTAGATTTTTCTGCCATTTTACTTTTTTCAAACTCATTCCTACAGCTTTAATCAAATTGCCCCCAAATTAGGGTCAGATGCTTGTGTTAAACAAATTCAGAGGTAGAGATTCCATTCAGGAGGTGAAGCTTCAGAATTTGAATTCAATATAAAAATGAATCTTACAACGTTTTCAAGGTGTGCCATCTTCATTTCAGCTATCCCTGTCTTACAGAGTTTCATATCTTGGTTCTTTGATGTGCTTTGACAACGAGTCTCATAGCACTCTAATAGATTTTACACTTAGAAGGAAATTGCAAAAACTAAACAGTGGATTTTCCAACGGTCAAATTTGTGTAGGATCTTATATCCACGTATCTTCTCATTTTTATGCATATTTGGACAGGCCCATATGTATGTCTTTTTTGAGGACGGACGAGCTTAATCAGGAAGCTACTTGTGATATCCCTCTTTCCACACATAACAGTTATGCCATTTCTGTCCAGCCATCTGTTCAAGTTGAAGAAGACCTAAGATTTCTAATTTGAGAGAAAGATCACAACACAGACACTAGCCAAATCGTAATTAAGAGCTACTGTCTTTACTGTCCTTAAAATGCATGAATTAAATCTGGATTCCGAAAACGAGGTCAGGAAACTCAACTCAACTTGTAAGCCCACATGTGCCATTCATCATTTCAAAAACTATACATCATACCAGGACACCTCAGTGTCTTTTAAAATGCATCTTGCTCACATGCACAAGCAAAAATCCTTTAATGAAGTTTGTGTTCTACAAACATTATAGATTAGCTGTCATTTCCATTACAATTAAATCTGGTTAATATTTGCTCACAGAGGATTGTGGCACAATTTCATTGAGTCATGCTCGCATTGACAATCAGTATCAGTGTTGAGGAAAGTTACTTTTAAAAGTAATCCATTACAATATTGCATTACTCCCTAAAAAAAGTAACTAATTACGTTACTTAGCGAACGTTTTGATAATAACGTAGTTTCGGGAGGAACGCTGGAAAAATTAGCCACAGCTGGCCTGCATTAGCTAATCAATATCCTCGTTCCAAACTTCCAATCAAATTCCTCCAAAGCACTATAAATATCCGCTTCCCGCATTACTTCCGCATCTCGCTTTTGCAAACCTCCTCCTTCCCCGCCTACCTTCCTTCGCACTGCGCTTTCCTCGGAGGGGCAGCCAAAGATCGAGCCCTTACCCTCGCTAGAGTTCTAAGCGCTAGGGTTCGGAACCTGCCGTTCCCCCGGCTCACTCCCAGGACAGCATGCCAAACCTGCTTATATACTTATGAGGAAATGCAAACTCGTGAAGTTACTTTTTATGGAAAGTAATGCGTTACGTTACTTTTGCATTACTTTTTAAATATGGGCAGAGCTTGAGTGTTTGTTTTTAATATAAGAAGTCCTATTTATAGCAAATGAAGTGTTACGAATAAACCTCAGCCTGAAGAAAAAGTACATTCGCATTCACAAAAAACAATGAAGCACAGTCATTTTTGCTTGTAAGTATGGTTGAACTGGATCATCAAAGGTCAGCAGCAAAGACATTGGTTAATAAAATGCGATTAGATACATTGGTGTAATTTAATTATTGCAGGTTTACGTCATATTCTGAGTTTATTTTAATTCAATTTGATGAATACTAAATCTGATTTTTGAGAGTGAGATGAATTAATGCACATTCACATTTAGTCTAGAGCTACACACACCATGCACAATTTCTGATTTCTCCCAACATGTCAGGAGACTGTCAGTCAATAAATAAGAAAACAAAGTGTTACTTTTTTGAAAACCTTTAACCCAGTTATACTCTAAAATTAAAAAGTAATGCTTACTTTACTAGTTACTTGGAAAAAGTAACTCGCTTTACTTGTAATGCATTACCCCCAACACTGATCAGCACAAGATCCAGTCATGTTCTGCAAATGATGCACTGTGTGCCATAACAGGTACAGACAGTTCAGTTTAGAGTTTATTCATTGCAGGCAGACCTTAATTCAGTGTTTTATTAATGGTGGTAGTAAACATGTTCTCAAGCCTCCTGTGTCTTTGCTTGCACCTGAAGGCGGGGGTGGACCATTGTGAAAAACACCAGTCCTTAGATTACCTTCACTCGTGTGGTCTAAACAGAGTCATGATAATATAACAGACATCTGCTTATGTGTTTTCTCTTTCTTATAACCACCTTTAAATCTTTTAATATGTTCATTGTGTTCGTAAAAGAACATGCATGGATTAACAGTATTATGATGGTTTGTTTAGATCTGTTGCCAAGCAACGTCACTAAAAATCAGCAACAAAGAGAATGAAAGAGAGAACATGCATGGATGAATGAAAGTGAGGGATGAGTATAGTGTTGTGTGGGAGGTTAAGAATTGTGTGAACATTTGGCATGGTAAAATCTGATATCATCCACATTGTGGGAACTAATGACCAACATGGTTTAATAATAAAACATAACATGTAACAATAATACTTGGTTTAATAGTTTGGTTTAGAAGTACCTTTATCTCATTCTAAAAATAATAGAAGTCAATGGAAAGTCCCCAGCATCACAGAAAAACAAGCGCGTGTGCGCGTTGTGCTCGCCTGGTACACTGTGTTCCCCTGTCTTGTTCCGGTTTTCTCCAGGCTCAGAATAGACAGATAGACAAGAGGGGAGGGCAAGAGGGGAAGGGGAGAGAGGTGAGGGGGGAGAGAAGAGTGTAAATTATGGATGACAGGGTTCAGTTCAAAGCAGAACAGCAGTGAGAATCTCTCGTATCTTTCGGGAAAATGTCCATCATTTCCTGACCTCTGTAATGATGTGTTAGTTTAGACCTGCTCTCGTCATACACACACAAAACCCACAAGGATGCTGCTAATACATTGCTGCTTTTTTGAAATCAAGATGACAGCAATTTGCAGTGTCACTCAAACAGTAATAAACAAGTATGATGGATTAGTGCGCCTCACTCAAGAGACCAATGTCAACATTAATTAACAAATGTCTGGAAAACCCCTTCAGTTTAAGTCTGTCATGCTGTTGCCTGAAAAAATTTCCTTTTTATTTCCAAGACCGTGAGCCTTAGCAAGGGAAAGGCTGGAATCATGTGAAGTCATTTTGAGTCCAGTCTCTGGAATTAAATGTTATTCGTCCTTGTGGTGGACAAACATAATGTATAGGAAAAAACTAAGATGGCAAAAACTGAAATAAATTCTGTGTTGTGCTGATTTAGGCTTGTTTGTGTCACACTCGTGCTGGAAATGAGAACGCTGGAATCACAGAGCATAGAAACGATAGCCTTTTAATTATTACACTCAGGAATACAGGATAGAACACTGACATTTAGACATACAAGCTAACATTAAGGAACAACAAGGGAGACTGGCACAAACAGGGTAAATATACACAAGGACATAATGGGAGAACTAAAAAAAACACCTGGGGAACACAACTGGAGACTAATTAACTAATAACTTGATAACAAGGACAGGAACACCAAATATAGGCCAAGAAAAACAGAACAAAACACACAGAATACGTAACATGATGAACCCCCTCTCACCATAACAAACAAAACAACAAAAAAATAAAATTAACAGGGGAGGGAGGGTGGACACCCTGGAGGCTGGAAGGGGGAGCATAGTCACGGACTACCTCCAGGTAGGATAGGGCGTCACTGGAAGCCATGGCGGATCAGGAGTCACTGGATGTCTGAGGTTTAAGTAAAATTGTTTCCTCATTAATGTACACACACTACCCCATATTGACAGAAAAACACAGAATTGTTGACATTTTTGCAGATTTATTAAACAAGAAAAACTAAAATATCACACGGTCCTAAGTATTCAGTATAAAGCACCCTTTTGATCAAATACAGCCATGAGTCTTTTTGGGAAAGATGCAACAAGTTTTCACACCTGGATTTGGGGATCCTCGGCCATTCCTCTTTGCAGATCTTCTCCAGTCCTGTCAGGTTGGATGGTAAACATTGGTGGACAGTCATTTTTAGGTCTCTCCAGAGATGCTCAATTGGGTTTAAGTCAGGGCTCTGGCTGGGCCATTCAA
>JAUCMS010000127.1:2751260-2768974 GCA_032357445.1 Enteromius radiatus | reverse complement strand
TCCTGTCCCTGCAGCTGAAAAACACCCCCACAGCATGATGCTGCCACCACCATGCTTCACTGTTGGGACTGTATTGGGCAGGTGATGAGCAGTGCCTGGATTTCTCCACACATACCACTTAGAATTAAGGCCAAAAAGTTCTCATCAGACTAGAGAATCTTATTTCTCACCATCTTGGAGTCCTTCAGGTATTTTTTAGCAAAATCCATGCAGGCTTTCATGTGTTTTGCACTGAGCAGAGGCTTCCGTCGCGCCACTCTGTCATAAAGCCCCGACTGGTGAAGGGCTGCAGTGATGGCTGACTTTCTACTACTTTTCCCATCTCCCAACTGCATCTCTGGGGCTCAGCCACAATGATCTTTGGGTTCTTCTTTACCTCTCTCACTAAGGCTCTTCTCCCCCAATAGCTCAGTTTGGCCGAACGGCCAGCTCTAGGAAGGGTTCTGGTCTTCCAAAACATCTTCCATTTAAGGATTATGGAGGCCACTGTGCTCTTAGGAACCTTAAGTGCAGCAGAAATTATTTTGTAACCTTGGCCAGATCTGTGCATTGCCACAATTCTGTCTCTGAGCTCTTCAGGCAGATCCTTTGACCTCATGATTCTCATTTGCTCTGACATGCATTGTGAGCTGTAAGGTCTTATGTAGACAGGTGTGTGGCTTTCCTAATAAAGTCCAGTCAGTGAGGAAATAAATTAAATGATTTTAGCAAATGACTGCAATATAACAAAGAGTGAAAAATGTAAGGGGGTCTGAATACTTTCCATACCCAAATACTGTATATACACACTGTATATACTGTGTGCGTGTATATATATATATATATATATATATATATATAAATTAAAAATTACATAAATTGTGGTGAAATTAGTGAATTATGATGGATGTGCACAATGTGTGTATATTTTACAAATGACATAAATTTACTATTTAATTTACTATATATCTACCTTGGCTCATTTCAGACACAATCCCACAGTATAAGGACACGATGCAAAGACTCAAAAATACAATAAAACATACAATAAATCCCACATGCAGGCAAGACTGCACACAGGATTATGAAATGGGTTTAGGATTTCAGATGGGATATAGAGCAAGTGAGCACCTCATGCTGTGCGAAAACTTTGATCACCATCCTATGAAGTTCCATCCATTCTGGAAATTTAATCTTAAATGCAAGCAGTGTGAAAGTGTGAATATAATTCTGGCCTTGATTATACAGGTTTTATTCAGTAATTCCACTTGATTCATGTCTTAGTCACAATTGTCTTTCGTATAATTTAGAATACACTTTGAAAGCTAAAGGTGAAATGGCCAACTTTGCTCAACTTCAAGAACCAACATCACATGTCAGCCATGAATTATATAATGCCCCCCTAGGGCATCGCAAATTATCTCACAGTTGTTTGTGTTACCTTTCTTTCTTTGAGAGAACAGCAGTGCCACAAGCACTCTGTGAACTATGTTTCCAGTGAACTAAAGGCCTTAAAAACATGGTAATTAAATGCACATATGTTGCAGAATAAGTTCTGTTAGAAAAGTATCTTTTACTAATAATTGAACACTGCGTACCATGATGTTTTTGTTGCAAAAGCATTTCCAGATAAAGTAATCTGTTTTTCTTATGTCCTGACCTTTTTTTGACATAAACAACTGACATTAATAAACAAAGACCTTTGAAAGTAATAAAGATTGCTTAGTACTTAATGCTTCTAGCTCAGTATTGATGAGTAATTGTTGCCCTTTGCTCTATAGATAATGTAGAGGTAATGTAGATAGCATAACTGACTTGAGTATAATATTTCATGTATAGTTTAACAAATAATTTTTGAAAATATTGACATTTTGATTGATGATCATTTTGATTGATCACTTTTCAGTCTATGTTGTTTTAGAGAGAAATGGCTTAAATGTATGGTGGGCTGTACATTCTTTCACAATTTAGAATTGGTCATGTAAAAATATATTACATCGCATTGCAGACTTTTTACCTGTAATCTACTTAATACAATAGAGTCTTTACCTTGCCTATAAATCTAAAGGTGCCTGATGAAGAAACAATCAGTTCAGACAGATTTCAAATACATTTTTTATTCCACATTGGATTATCAGAGCACATATTCGTGCATCCGCCCATGTACACATACAAATATTTATATAACATTTGGCCAAACAAACAGTGAGATAAGGGGATATGCATTTATTGAGACAAAGCCACAAAACTTTAGTTGCACTGCATTTTCTAAATCACATCTCACTCCAGTTCTTATATTATTTTATAATATATTATATTTTAAACATTGCATCACCTGAGTGTAAACTGTTTTTTTGTTTGTTTGTTTGTTTTGTTTTTTTTAATTTCTTTGCTGTAGTGTGGGTATTTTTCTACCACTTGTCAAAACAGAAAAACATCAAAAATCCTAATCCCAAGGTATCTTGATTACCCAATAAGCACATTACAGTGATTTTAAAAAATAAATGTTGGTTAATAGAAGCTTCAGTCCTTTGTATGAAAAAATGTGTGAACACAATTATATACCTAGATTTTATAAGGCTTGATGTGTGCTTCACTCAGATAAACAGTTGGCCTTCCCATTGAAACTGTAAATCCATCTTAAGAGGAATCGAAAATTATATTATAACATTTTTATTTTAGTTAGGCAAAATATAATGAAGAAAAATAGAGACAAAAAGTAAAAAGAAAATAAGGAGAACACAGACCTCTTTAAATGTCAACAATAGAAAAAGTAAACAGGCTGGAATCATGCTCAGCTACTGAGGCATGTTATCACAAGGTGTTTTAAAATGTTTTATTTTGTTTATTATTATTACCAGCCAAGACCAGCATTCAGAGTATGTACTAAGACATCAATGACTTGACTTTCAAGAACAAACCCATCATGAGAAATACTGACCGGAGTAAACTGTGTGACGACTGCCCCTCACCTCTACTATTCATTTTGTGAGAAGATATTTCTCACTTTTAAATAAATAATAATAATAAACCACTGTTTGCAAAAATATGTTTTCAATGAATAAATAAATAAGCGAACGAAATGATAAATTACTTATTATTATTTAGCCCAGGCAGACGACTTGAGGAAGCTTCAAATTATTGCAGATATACAAGCTTTAAGAGACTTTGAGGGAGGGGGCGTGGCTCTAGCCTTGAAACAGCAGGGAGCACGTGGACTTGTTTACAAGCTCGCGATTACTCTCTACTGTCTGTGGCCTCGTGTGCGATTAGAACTAAGCCCATTCATTATTCCTCAAAGCACGCTGTTGCCTTCTTTGGAATGTTATAGTTTTATGTTTGTTTATAAAGCAAGCAGGGGGTGGAAAGATCAGGTTACACACCATCAGCTGCTGTCCGTGACAACGCGCACGTGAGCGACTTGTGCACATGATCTGATGCATGTATCTGTCCAAAGGGACTCCCACAGAGCTACGTTTTTTGGTTTGTTTAATGCCAGTATATTCCCGTTCTTGTTAAATCGGGTTATGTATGTATATATGTATAATAAACCACATAGCACATGTAGACTACTGTATTTTAGCTATTCCCCAAAGAAAAAAGGATGTGTGCTTGATGGAGTCATTAAATGGATCCATCAAAATACATTTTAAAAATCCTAAATGTCCTGCAGTCATTAGGACAAGTCAGTGTATTACCAGCAATTAAATTAACATGCTGTCAAACACTGTTATCTGTTCTCGCCCATTTCCTCTGTTCTGTTAGTGTCAAGACTTGTGTAATCATCCTGCTGTAATGGCTCTATAAAAGCACTATGTGAAAGTATTACAAGTGAAGCGTACATTCACGTGTACTATTAAAAGAAAACTGGCTATGAGAAATGCCCCTGAAAATTTCAAAAGCACCAGTTTCCTGTTTTCGTCTCTGGCTTAATCATTAGTTAAGTTAATAATAACATTAAATTCTAAAGGCAATTCATACTGTAATGTCTTTGCACTGCAACTCCAATACAATTAGTTGAAGTCAATACAATCTAATGAATCTCTTTTTTTTTTTTTTAGCTTTTGGTTGTAGTATACACACACTATAACCATTGTGTGATGGTCATATTGCTGTTGTTTCATGTATTTATTCAAGTGAATCAGTCAGTTGTTGTTAACTCAGCTGATATTGCATGCTATTGGACCTTAGTGTTTAAGATGTCAGTGCTGTGTTGCATGTCAGTTAAATTTGAGAATGGAGTACTGAAACTAAAGTAGTTTCCCTGTGGGGAGAGTATAATAAGCCATGCTGTCTGGAAATAATGTGTGTTTGCATAATGGATTTATGTGTGCATGTTCGCCACCATGACTACTAATGGGTTCTCCGTAAACAGCGGTTACTCTTTTGATTGTAGAGGTGTTTGTGCTTATGTATAGGCTATATTCTATTAGTCTATCAGTATGAGTTGAGAGAGTTGATTATATAAAAGATTTTGTTTAGTTAGTATGTATGTTGTTTGGAATGCAGACAAATGGCTTGATTATGTGAGTAAAGCAGGACCAAGAATATCTGAGAATATAGGTGATTTATGGGCACTAAATGCGTTGGAACATACTTGTATATTCTTTACACTTCTTAATTATCTATTTCTTCCATTATGAACAACAACTAATTTTACCCAATTTTCTGGACAAAATAAATTCATTCAGACAGGGGGCTTTCCACACCCACAGCACTGGTTTATTGTCCTGGAAAGACAGGTGATGGCCTGTTTGACATGGGGAATCCCAATAATTTTTCTATTTACTATCAGTGTATTGCCCCAGAGAAAAATCTCTGAAAACAAGTTATTTTATCTTATATAAATTTGCTGAAATACTTATTAAGAAAATTAAAAAGATGTGAGGCTCCTACCCGATCTAATGAGAGTGTGCATAAAAAGTATGCTAACCCCTCCCCCCACTATATATGCAGTGTGATGTGTATCATATGCATGTGAAAACTGTGTACAATATGCATGCCAAACACATGCGTATCATATACGCCAAAATCCATTTTTACATGACTTACATGATTTTAATTGACTCGTTTATATTCATTTTGTCTCTGTGGGAGGTCTTTTGCAAATATTTCAGAAACAGGCCCTGGGACAGAGGCAGGGGAAATTGCAGTTCCGGCACAGTGTGTTCTCTGCACACTGACATGGATTATTGCGTAACGCAGTGCCCTTGCCTCTTCCCTCCAGTCACTGTGATCTAACAGAGGTCCTGCTGTCCTTGCGCTTCATTGTGTGAGTACAAATACATGGTCATTGGTTTGTCAGGTGTTTCATCTCCCCCGGTGCATGCAAGTGTCAGCATATATTTTGTTTTCTGAAATGGTCTTAAAATATATCTAGAAGTCTAGAAACTGTCCTACATAAACATCTAGTATGTAGTATGTATGCAAATGTACAGTATATGTGCATGATAATCTGTCTTATTGAGTATATAAAAATTCCAAAAGAATGACTTTAACACCCTGTTAGGGTTCCACCATGTTCAGTTGTCTGCCATAAACAAACAAGCTATTGTTTCCTGAAAGTTTAGTATTCCCTTTTATACTTCCACATATGTATCACATAACAATAACATTACTATTTTCGGATTTTCACTCACAGAGCTCAAAGTGATGCTGTAACAGAAATGATCCAGATACTGTATAGTGAAAGCAGGAAGGATGTCTTACAAATCTATTAGCTTCCTGCAGATGATAACAGAAAATGGACCTCACAGTCTCTCTGATTTGGAATACTGTGATTTATTAGCATCCTGTTCTGTCAATGGCAGCCTGGAAATCATGATATGCACAGGAAAACATTTGCCTCTGTCCTGTTCATTCAACAGGAAGTAATCTGTCCACTTGTTTATGAATGAACTGTGTGTTCCTTCCTCTATTGCCCTCAAGCTTAGGGACACAGTGTCAGTAACGAGGTGGGAAGTATGGCAGGTATTGTAGGTGTTTATGTAATACTTTGTGCGTCATTAGTTTTTTTTTACTACTGACATTTCAAATTTGATGTAGAAAAGATATAAGGAACAATAAAACTCTTATTTTCCTTAAATAATGATTTTATTCGTATTATTGCATGTGACTACCTTTCGCAACACAAACAAAAGCAATATTCATCAAGGATATTTTAAATGATCTCTTAACAGCATAACAATGAACAGTATGTGACATCTGTACAATGGAAGACACAGCTTGTTCAATTAAACCTGGCAAATAATGAAAATATATTAACCCTTTGATACGTACAAACAATAGATATATTTCTTTTTATACTTATACTCGAGATTTTCAAGAACACTGTTGAATATATATATATATATTTTTTTTTTAGTTTCAAAAAGCAAAATAAAATAAGCTTTAAAATTGGCAGAAAGAAAAGTATAAACAGCATAAATTCAATATCTCTGCAAAATCTTTAACAAATATATTAACATAATATTTATACATTTGGTTCCACTTTGTAAACTAATCTGATTTGTTAAGTATTGCATATAGAAAGGGTGAATGAAAGCTACCTAAGAAGCAAGACCTTCCCAAGAATCAAGTAGAATATGTACCATTACCTCAAGAAATTACTTATTTAGTCACGTGTCACTTCTTTTCAGGGCTTTAAACATAAAATAAAAAAAATTCTATCAACGCATCTATATCAGCGCTTTACATGTGTTTTTAGATGAGGGGTTTATTAAGATATGAGCAAAACATGTTTCACCAATGCAATGCTTAGTATCTTGCATTTGTTGTTTATTTTCCTAGCAGTTTGCTTAATATTTTAATATAAGTCACTAATATTTTGCGTTGGATGAAGAGTATTTATAATGTTATGAAAATGCTAAGCACATCACAGCTTTTATTTAGTTCACAACATTCAGGGGGAAAAAAACAGACAGTGGCTAAAAATGACTCATTTTGTGATCATTTTCTTTCTGCCCCACTAATCAGTTCTCTCATAAGTGGGTTTTGTGCTCTACATTCAGATGCATCATGTGCTACAGTCTAGTTGAATGAGACATCACTGCCGCATATCAACATAGAGCCAATGTGAGCGGATTAAGACAGACAACCGCTAAACTGTTGTCTAGTAATGATGCACGGAAATGAAAATAAATTCTAATCTGCTCATTTTTAAAATGAATTCTGTTAATAATACCTTTTACATGATTTACTTTAACTTAATTTGCTTGGTGTGATGTTATTGGTTTCCAAAATAGTTTAAATAATTAAATAGAATATATAATGCAGCTCCACAGTTTCAATATTGATCAATGTTTGATTTACTTCAAACTAACTCTATTCTAATCAAGCCCGGGGCAGACATTTTTGGGCCAGAATTTCTGTGCGTGCCTGACGTCTAATACAACTTAATCCACTGGTTACTATGATGTAACTGTTAAATATGACTTGAGGCAGAGGAAAAGGGAATGGCCATGTTTTATGTAGCAAGGTGAGAAAGTGACAATGAATTTAAGGAAACATAAGAGTGAAAGACTGACCGTATTTGGTCATAAATATAATATCTGCTTATTTATTAAATATTATGTGCAATAACCACCTCTGATTAAGTGGTAGGAAACTCTGCATATCAAAAGTTGATTCTTATATAGCAACTTACTATGTAATTGAATAAACTAAGTATTTAGAAAAATAGAATGAATATAATAAATATCATATATTTTTGATCACTTTCTGATTGTTTAGGTCCAAATAAGTAGTCACAATTTTGCAGATAGATAGAGTAAGGCTTTGGATTGATCATATGAGAACATTCAATTTTAAAGAAAAAATTATTCAGAATGATTTATCTCTTCTGAATTGCGTACTTCAGTCTTTTCCCGAAAGAGAATCTTTTAGTCATTATTATTTAAAATGACTAAAAAGCCACTAATTCGTACAACAGGGCAAAAAGTACCTTACAGTTGTTTAGGTCAGGTAAATAAAGATTACAGATTGCAGGGTAAACTATATATCATTGTTTCTGAATTTGAACAACCCCAAAACAAAGTGTTCACATCAACAACAATAATAAGTGGCATGTACGTCTCATGACTCTTGTTACCGACAGAGCAGCAGCTTTGCAGTTCCAGAAAAATGGTACAGATGGTAAAAACAGGAGTTGCACGGTAAGGTGGCCTCACTGGAATAATCACTGATGTTCAGCTTTTGGATGAGGTGTAAAGGTCACAGTTCATTTACAGCAGCATAGTCCAGACCAGATCAATCCAGTCCAGTTACTGGTTGAGCATCCACTTTGCTTCAGTACCAGGAGTAACATCTGCTTCCTGCTCAATCTGAAAGTAAGAGGGAGAAAACAAGAGAAGATATCAATTAAGCTCTATTTGTATTGAGAGAAAAAAAAAATGTAGTTGCACTGTATAGAATCTCTGAAGACAAACCAACTTGTATTCAAAAGCAGTCTTTTATTATGTTCAAACGAATTAGACCCTCTAAACAAAAACCTGTTTAGACCAGTTTCAACTTTCCTCACCTAAGGGGAAAATTAAGTTAGAAAAAAATCAACATTCAACTCTGCCCAAGCTGCTGAGACTGTATATAAATCTCTTACACAACCTAAACAACATCAATGCATCTGATCATAGTGATGTTTGGACTATTTGCCTTTAAACAGGCTTTTAAACAGGATTCTTCAATTCAGTGATTCTAATTTAAAGCTACTATAAAGCAGCTCTTGAGTCTCTTCATGGTTTTACTCATGTCTGACTTCAACAGATTGAGTGAAGAAATTATCCTGAAAAAGTTTTCCATGTTTAGATGTTTTTAACAGCCAGCACAAAGTTTTCCAAAAAAGTTTGCTCTGACAAGCTGCTTCACACCATCAAAATGGGCTGTGCCACATTTAGTGTGACATGACGTCACACCTGTTCGTTCTTCAATTTCACTTTAAGTAGGGCTTGGGATCTCCTTGTTAAGGCTTGTGTTTGTGTGTACAGTCTTTCGATCTAACGTCTGCCCTTTTAGACTTTTGTTCTCTTTTTGACTTGCATCTAGGCCTTCTCACAGAATGAGACCTTTGTAAGGCCTCACATTACTCCTCTACATAACACAAATTTTTCAACGAGAAGAGAGAACCACATCATTTAAAAAAATTTCATCACCTGTTGAATTTTTAAGAATTACCATATAGCACATACCACTACTCCATTTCAAATTCCAGTTCAACATTTTGCAGTGTGTGGCCAATTCGGTTCAAAATCTGCAATCACGACCGAAAGGCTTAAGCTTGCATGCAAGCAGATAAATTAAATGATTATCCTTCCTGTTTTTTATTCGGCTGATGAGATTTAGGGTTTGCGTGATGACGCTACCAACAACCATGTCTGCAGCCTATAATTCAGTGTGCAATGCTGAAAGCTCTAGGAGGCAGTGATTGATGCCTGGGAATAGTCACGAAATGATGATTTAATGCACGCATGACATAGCGTCTCTGCTAGATTGTGCATCATTGGATAGAGTTATAACTGTGGAACAACAAGAGGGAAACGGAGTCCTCTAATAAACAGTCTAAGCTGTGGATTTAATAAGGGTTATAGTACCTTCCGCAGTGATGAGTTAAAATCTAGGTCTATAATCGGCAGAGACTCAAAAGCTAATGAGGCTGCGCAAATGTTGTGATGTCTACTTGAGGACATAGTTGTTGTGAACCTGCATGAATGACTGTCTATGTCTGAGTCAATGCTCCTTTCATCCTCCTCAAAACAAGCCGCTGAACAATGTCTAATCCCCCACTCTCCCCTAAGAGTAATCTCCTCTCGCTCCTGGCTAAATGTGGGTAACACTGACAGTGTTGACATGGCTATCTCAGGCGGGAACATCCCGGCCTAGTTTAGCCAGCTCTGCAGAGGTAGAGAATCTGAGAGAACTGCTTGGGATAACAATTTTTGTTGCTTGAATCTAAGATTGTTTAAAGTTAGAGCTTGGATTAAAGTTACAAGGTCTTGAGAACTGATATTATGCACCTCCTAAAAAAAAAAAAAAAAAAAGGCCAAATAATTTAGTTCAGTCCAAAGAATAGTAATGAGGTCTAGGCTTCTTCTGTATTACTATAAAACATGCTTCGTATATAATTATTATTATTAATGGTAAACAAATGAAATGCTTTTTCTATGGTAATTGACTGTTGTTTACAATGTTGTGGTATGTAAGCTGTTAAGTTAATTTAACCTAAAAATAACACACAGAGAAAAAGAGACACAGGGATAGGGAGAGATATAGCCTACTTTTTGAAAGTCTAGTAAAACAGTAACTAAGTTCTCAGAAAATGCACACTCACTGTCCTCGTGCTAAAGTTACTCAAAAACTTTGCAAGCTGTTTACACACATTAGCATTCAGCCAACTATATGAATCGTGTCATCTCACACCCTTAAGGAATAGTTCACCCTTGCAGAAAATGTATTTAGGTCATGACTGACATTAAATGATGGACTGGAATTGTGCATTGTTGTTTTTATCAGCTGTTTGGACTCTAATTGTGAGGATCCATTGATGATGTACCGCTAAATTTCTCCAAATCTGTTTCCATTAAGAAATAAACTCATCTACTGTATATGTTGACTGGCCTGTTGGTATGTTGGTGTCTGATGTTTCTATTCAAAATTCATGTTTTGACACCATTTTTTTTCCAACAAGGAACAATACTTTTGGATAAGAATATTAGCAAACATTACATTTAGACACATTAGCAATACACACGATAAAAGGGCATTTGATTGTCTGATCATGTGTGACACTCTCTATGAAAAACAAAACACAGAACATATCACTAGTCCTGAGGCCTCTTCAAACAGAAAAACCCAAGAAGCAGGCATGGAAATAGGAAGAAAATACAAGGTTATGAGATAAAAATTGAATTTTTTCACATTTTTAGAATGCATATTCATGTGTTAGTCGCTAGAAAAAATATGTAAAGCACAGTGGAATGTAATAACCTGTCTACTACTGCATGTTTCACATTTCATGTTTGCATGATGGTGAAAGGCTGGAAGCTTATTTTCTTTGTTTTTATAAAACATTTACTATTAATTATATTCTACTGGTGTGCATTTAGTCTTTTTTAACTTAAATTGTTTTGACTTTTTGGGCTGACCTGAGCTGATTTAAAACCATGTTTGTTGTAGATATTGTAGTTAAATCTTTAAGTTGACTAAGTTGAGTAGTTGAATGAAAAAAAAAAATCAGTTTACTAAATAAGTTTAATTTGGTCAAATGTTCTGAAAAAATATTCATTTTTTTGTCATATTGCCCAGCACTACATAAAGTGAGTAAATTTTCAGCAGATTTTTGTGTGACCAATCCTTTTAAAGTGACACTGAAATATTAAATCAACAAAATTTTTGTCAAAAAAATTCTGAGGACAAAAATCTGAACAATGCTTAAATATCATTCATGATGCATTTTGACTGCATTAATGTTTCTTACCCAATCATTTAATTTTGGGTTCAGTATTTGTGTAAAAACTTATTTTAATTTAAAAAAAAGTTTGTCCAAATTTAAACATCTCTCCTAATTTATTCTCTCTCTGCAAACCACTTTTAATCTTTATCTCTCTGTCTATCACACAGGTTTTCTAGCTCTCCACTCCCCACCCCCTGCCCCTCTCAGGCTGAAGGGACAAGCACTTGCCACTGTCCTGGGGCAAAAGCAGATGGCGTGCTGTCATTAGTGTATTGTCTGTGCTGCTGCCATGCCTGATAACAGACCTGCGGTGAACAGAGCGGCAGGTGCACACACACACACACACACACACACACCCCTCTCTGGTCAGCCATCTGCCACACATGCAAATGCACACAAACACCTCTAGAAATATGATTCCAGAGAAAAAGAAAGAGTAAGTGAACAAAAGAGAAAAAGCTTCTTCTACTAAACATCTAAAAACAGCTTCTTCGTTTAAGTTTTCTTTCTAACTTTAACATATGTTGTATACCAATGTGTTACCAAGTGTATACCAAGAATGATTGAAAAGAATAAAAAGAAATGAAAAGAAACCCTGTTGATTCATGAATGTGTGAATTTTTAAATGTTTATTTTTCCTCTTGTATGTTTTATTATTCCTATTATCTTTAAAATGTCAGCATCCCAAAATGTGTTTATGTATATAGGAAGCAACAGGTAATACACTGACAATATTTGCATGCACATCATGTTCAGATTAATGTCCCTGTTCTGTTTTTGTCTTTATTCAGAAATAAACTGAATGAACTAGCCCCATGCATGTTCTTTTCCTGCTGCTGTGGAAATAATGCCTAGCTTCATAGCCATTTACATGAAAGTATTTCTGCACAGTAATGTGTTTGTAAACAGGGACACATAATAAACTATTTGGCGACATAGAAAACAACCCAGGGTGCCATCTCTTTGGGGATGCCAATTTACCAAGCCAGTTTCAGTACAAGCCAATTTCACTTCTTAGCAACATTACACTATGCTCAAATAAAGTTTTAGTGATAATCCAACCAACGGAGAATAAAAATTCAAAAGTACTTTAATTGTGAGGAATTCAACGAGGTGGAGCATGACCAGCACTGTTTGTAAATGCGGTTTCTTTTTCTGCCACTATGATAACAATTTTTAAGTATTACAGCTGAGCAGTCTGAATTTTTTTCTGCACTTGAAACCCATATATAAATGCATCACAGTTTGAATACAAAAGTGAAAGCATCATCTTTGAGAGTCCCTGGCACTGCTCAAATTAAAGCACAGCAAAACAAGCTCTTGTCAAGACACTATGTGAAATTGAAGTCTGGCAATGAGAGTAGAGAGGGCATGAATAATACTAAAGCTCAAGGTGAAACCAAAACAAGCGAGTATTCGCCTCTCCCAGCAACCTTTAACCAGGCAGGCATTCCAAGCGTGAAACATCATCGTTACCTGACAACGAACCACAAACAACCAATTGGCTTGTTTTTTCTCTCCTGATGGAAGCACATGGCCCAAGCTTCCATCAGGCCCTCCCTCTTCTGCTCTGGTTGCACATGTTCATTTCAGAGGCAAAATGCAAAACGAGCTCTCACCCCTACCTCCCTTCTCTGAACTCTCACATTCTCAAGGTTCAATACTCCAGCCAAGAAAGAGTTAAGAGTTAAACTGCTGTGCATTATCCCCCTTCTTACTGATGTTTACACTGCAGGCTGCCTGCACTTAAAACTACCAGCCTTGAACGGTCTTTAAACCAGTGGGGATAATTTTAGGCCACAACACTGCTTCCAACCGAGGCATTATGGAAATATGGGTGAACCAGATGATGTGAAGTACGTGCCTCAGAACATGGCTTGCCTTGTCTTCTGTGTGCTATGCAAAAACAGTGTGCACATGGAAAAGCCCCAGGCACTGCACTTAAGAACAGCATAAAGTTCCAGCTTGTGACAGCAATTCGATCTCACACACGCCCACATATGATTCAAGTAGGCAAACTAGCACATGCACCTCAGTAAGAAATATATGTCATGTGTGAAGAATATTGGATATGGGAATACTTCTGTACTTATGTCCTTGTTAATAGGAAATGTTGAATTATTTTGCAGTATAAATAAAATGCTAAGCAAAATAAAATTCTGAATTTAATGTGAAATGATAACAGATCTGCCTTCATCTCTAAAGTAAATGGTGATTAGTTTCTAGGAAAAGCAATGAAATGAAAGAAAACACTGCGTATGTGAGCCTCAAAATGACGTTTCTCTCTTCTCAATGTATGCTCCGTTCTCTAAGAACAGCTTATGCACAAGCCTATAAACATTAAAACATTGTTAATCATTAACATACTTCTACAGACAGTCTATAAAAACCTAGCGTCGATCAAGTTTGGGGTAAACAAACAGGCGCGCGCACCTTTCTATCCTGCAGCGTTATCGTGCCTGCGCAGTTGGGTTGTTTACCGCGCGCGGCCACTGAGCTAGTCACGTTTCTCATGCTTCAAATTTCTCTGGAATTCCTCTGAATGAAAAACACGTTATCATTGCCATGAACGCCCCGTATACTTACATAAATAGCCAGAGGTGCAAACCTCAATAAATATTTTGAATTACATAATACTTTCGTTCTGCCCTAATGTTTTGTTTAATTACTTTTTGTAAAATGTTTGATATTTCGATACTGTTGTGTCCTAAATGTCCTTCACAAATAAAGTAAACACAAGCAAACATACAGTATATGCTACCTAAAGACAACTGAAGAAATATTTTAAATAAATTTCATAAAGTACTGCAATATTTAGCATTTAATTTGTAATTATACAGTAATAAAAGTCTATAATTGCAAATTAAATGCTAAATATTTCAGTTTATTTTTATTTTATTTATTTCAGCCATCTTTTCAAATCAAAAGAGCCCATCACATCATCTAAACTCACCTTGTACAGTGGTTGCAGTCTCTTTGAATCCCAGACACACATATGGAGTTGTATGTAATCCATTTATTCCTGCTTTGCAGCAACCACCAGTCTTGAAGCCCACAAGCTCACAGTTGCCCATCTCTTGTTTCTCCATGAGGTTTAAGGCAATGTAGTTAAGTCCATTCTGATAACCAGCTGAAGTCTCTCGGCACATGGGAGACCCATACTCCTCATCAGAGCCTTCACTGCTTCGGACGGAGACGTTCTCGACTGAGGCAGAGCTGTGGCGCTTAACATTGTGTGCAAAGGAAGGAAAGACAGGTGCAACTGTGGTGGTGGATGAAAAAGTCTCAGAGCTATGCCGCCTCCGGCCCTGAGGGTCTGCTCGGATCACCTTTGCTCCTCCATTTGGGTCTACAGAGGTGGCAGCCAACAAGAAAGCACCGATTCCAGTTGAAACCCCCTGTTCGCTCAAATTAAGCATTTGAACCCTGCTAGTGGGGCTGACTGAAGCCCTCTCATCATTCTCAGTCAGGAATGGAGGTGAGATCTGACCACTGTTGAAACTCATCTCAGTGTAGTTATCTTTACCTGTGCCAGATGGGCAAGGTGAGTTGCTCTGTTCATTGAGGAAAAAGGCCCTCTCATCAGGTGGGCATGGGCATTCTGCCAGCTCTGGCATTCCATCCAGGGGACTGCTGAGTGCTTTCCTCAGGTCAGGAGAGTGTGAATTCTGTTTGAGATTCATGTAGTCTGAGAGGAGGGATCCCTGTCTGAGGTTGGACAATGAGTCTTGGCTTTCCACAGAAACCATAGAGGGAGAAGAGTACTGTGTCACAGCAGCAAAGTCTATGTTGATGTACTCACCAGGGCTTTTAGGTTCACAGGGTAGAGGATGTTCTGTCATGCTGGGAAGCATCCTCAGAGTGTCCAGAGATAACCTATTGGGCCTGTTGACTCTTGCTCTGTGTGCTATGCCATCGGGCCAATGGAGAGGGGGCAGGGCAGAAACTTTGTTTGCTTCTTCTGTTGGAGTTTGGCTCTGGGGACTCATCAAAACATACTGGTCATCCTCTGCCAGTTTAGGGGCCTGTTGCTTGTTAAAGCGAATACTTAGAGATGGGGAGGGCCGTTGTGTTGGTTCACACTGACCCAGCAAATAATCTGGTGGTGTGGTCGAGACGCATGAGTCAACAGGCGACGTATTCATGTATTCTCCACTCACCGCTCTCCCGTCAGAGCTCTCAAGAGAAAACTTGGATCCAGACCACATCTTCATGTATCCACTGTCTTCTAGAGATCCACTGCTGGGCGAGTTAGTAGTGCAGCCACTGCCTGTGGGCTGTGGATGTAGCCTTGGGTTAATGATCTGCTTGGGTGCTGAAACACTCATAGGACTCATGGGCATGTAGTGATCATTTTTGGCACACTGAGGTGCCATGCCTGGGGTCATAGGCATGTAGCCATCATCAGCCACATTGCTGTTAGAGCCAATCTCAATGTCCCCATAATCTTCTGGGAATGATACCTTAGGAGAGGCAGAATTTGTGCTCCGTCCAGAGTGGCTGTTTGCAGCCCTCATCAGCATGTATTCATCAAGTGATGCTGAAGAAACCTGGGAGTGTGCTACCTGTTGCCGTGGGGTTGTCAGAGAATACGTCCTCTTCCGGTATGTCTCCACATCCAGCATTTCTCTGCTACTTGGCCACATCTTGTTTTGGGTTGGCCTGTCCATCACCATGTAACCATGAAGCTCACTGGCTTCTCGTGAGGGTGGTGTACTGGAGAGAGAGGAAGGAGTGTCACTCCTGTTTGCTAGGTTGTACCTCACATCCCCTGGGCTAGAACTGTAATCGTCACATGAGAGGAAGCCAGTATCGTTGGGTGACCCGGAAACAGAATCATTACAGCTGGAGGGTCTGTGTACTGTGGATGAGATGGATCCATTCATACTGATAGAGGACAAACTTAGTGGGCTTACAATAGATGGTGGCGAGTGAGACATAGTCATGGACCTGCTGTGATGAAGCAGTGATGGTTCTGATGTCCGGCAGCCCACAGAGACTGTGTTAGATCTGCACATGTGATTCCGGCCAACAGTTGTTGGACTCCCATTCTCAGATATTGACATGGAGACAGGCCTGGTCATTGTACCCTCCCCTTCACTTGCTGTGCGTATTCGGCAAGAGGAAAATTTGGGGACAGGAGATGTTGCTGCTGTACTGTCCGTCCTTGACCTCCTCACCAATCCCGTCTGACTAGGTGGTAGATTGTTTAGGTTCCGCCTAGTGGGCAAAGAGATGGGATTTGATCCTGATGAATGGCTTTTGCTGCGTGGTCTGAACTCAGACAGCTCTTTCATTGCTTTCATCGCTTCTAAAATGGTCTCATGTATATTTTGTGCCACCACAGAATCATCTGCTTGCATCCACAGCTCTCCAGGTCCAGTAGAAGCAGATCTTCCCACCTCAATGAAGAAAAAGCTATCAGAGTGCCCACATCTGCGTATATTCATCAACTGCAGTGTCACAGATGCCACCTCTGAGTTAAGTTTCACAAAGCAAATTGTCCGACTTGATAAGCACAGTCTGTAAACTCCAGTGATATTTCTGCTCTGCCCAAGTCCCTTTGCTTTAAGATTTACTTGCCATACCTCTTTATACGCGGCATTCACTGGTGTAATCATACCGTAGTTTCCCTCCTCGAAGCCCACCAGAGATGATGCTGAACTAGAAACGGAGCTATCACACACTTTTCCCTTACTTAATAAATCGGTTAAGTCTGCGTGCCAGCTCTCCTGCTCTTGTTCATTCTCCGCAGCAACAGCAAAATACTCGTCCTTGGTATAGAGTGCTATTAAATATCTGTGTTTCGCGTCAGCGCGCTTGTTTATGCTCAGGCAGGAGTCCATGAATATGACTCTTTTTGCAGCAGACTTGTTTTTCCATTTCTTTTCATTCTCATAGTACTCCAGCCGCACAGGGAGTCCGTCACTCTGATCCTTCAAAACAAAATAGCGACGATGTCCGTGCTTTTGCTTCTTGAGGTATCCGCATTTTCTGATGTTGTTTGAATGAACGTTGTTGTCATTTGATAACGCGGGTCCCCCTTTAAGAGGCGGACTTGCCATACTTGCGTTTAAATTTTATTTATTCAGTTTCCAGAACTTGTTATCCATCCGTAGAAAAAGAGATGAAAAACTTAAATATCCGAGAATTGGAGATTTCCGTGCTCTTTAGAAATGCGATGTCTTATTAGTTCGCCGCAAAACAACTCCTCGCTCAGAATGACTGAGCTTAAAAACAAACAACATGTGACGTTATACACAGCCCATCTTGGATCAGTGGGAAAAAAAAC
>JAUCMS010000127.1:2708932-2737039 GCA_032357445.1 Enteromius radiatus | reverse complement strand
CACCAAAACAATAACAAACTACGGCCAGCCAATCAGCAAGAAGAGGTGGGGTTTAATGTGCGTGCACATAATAGACACAGTTGATTGTAGAGCTAACGTTAGAGGGGACAGTTGATCGCCATTGAATTGGTAGCACTTTTCCGGAAGACTTCTGAGTGTGGCAAATTCGTACAAATTTATATGACCTCACTCAGGGTGGGTTTAGGGGTGGGGTAAGGTGTAGGTCATTCATACAAATTCATACGAATTGGCAGCTCATAAAATACACACAATTTAGCAAAAATCTGAAGAATTTGTATAAATTCGAGTGAGGTCATATGAATTGGTACGAATTAGACACCTTGTAAAATATGTATGAATTGCCATGACACTGGGCTGGCAGTCTTCCTCAATTTTGTGGTTTCAAAGAACAAGAGATACCCTGAATTTATACTGTAGGGATGATCATTTATTGATGACCATGTAAATATGTAAATATGTTGAGATACTGGGTTCTTAACTGTCATGAGCTGTAAGTTCTAATCATCTAAATAAAATAAATAAATAAATAAATAAATAAAACTTTTGAAATATTTTAATTTACATTAAATTATATATGAACTTTTCACTTTTTAAAATAAGTTACAAGAAAAAAAATAACTTTTTCTGTGACGTTCTAATTTTTTTTTTAAAAAAAGTGTCCTGTCACACAACTGAAGTTGATGATGTCTTAATCTGTATTAGATTCTTTCCAAAGAATCTGACATAATTTTACTCTTGAAACTTGGTCAAAGCATAAAAATGATTGGATGACTGGGAGATGTGACAACTGCTTTATATCACACATGCATGATACGGAAAATTGAAGTCTTACTTTTTATAATATTAACAGATCTGCACCTTATATTGGACCTGTTAATCTTTTGATTGTGAAATTTCTTAAGCAGTGTATTACTGAAGATCATCAATTTTCTCTACAGCCTGATGGATTGTGGTGTCACAGATAAAGGTTGTGCAGACTGGCTTCAGCTCTGATATCAAACCCCTCACACCTGCAGAAACTGGATGTGACTAGAAATGTTCTTGCAAAGTCAGATGTGAAGCTGCTCGCTGCTCTGAAGGATAATCCAGATTATGAACTGAAGAGACTTTGGTGAGTAGTGATGATTTGTATAATAATTGGTTGGTATTAATTGCTTTTGTAATGAAGATCATGTCAGGAGGTTTAAAGTTTGAACATATGAACATTTCTATAAATAGGCCTAATGTTGTTCCTAACCCACTTGATAATGACTGTCCTTCCACTGAAAAAAACATTCTGCCAAATGTCAATTTTGATGCTCTAAAATGTCAATCTGCCATAATCCATACTGTACAATTATACTGCTTAATCTAAGCCCTTTTAAGAAATATCAGCACTTTATATGGAACAGATTATTTTTTGTTTTTGCTGACATTTAAACATACATTTCTCAAGCATGTGGTCATTCCCACTTGTTTTCCCTTAAAAGTATGTATTTTGAGAGAATTATGCATTTACATCTTAGAGAAGATAATGGGTAAATATGTAACACCTCTTTCACACATAAACAAGTTAGTCATTAAGGGTATTGATTATAGGTAAGAGTGTGTTTTTGTTTGTTTGTTTTTTGTTAAAAAGGGAATTGATGGCACCGTGCATAACAGGGTTATGTTATTTCTTGCCAGTACAACTAATAGTTTGTTGTGTTTCACTTACAGGTTTTAAAATTGACCTTCTTACAAGTGACCTCCTATACTATGTTACTATCAGTACATCTAATATGATATCATTGTACCTTGGAAATTTGGAATAGCATGCATTCAAATTCAACAAAATGGTCAAAAACATTACAGTATTTAACAAGTTAACTGAATAAATGTGAATTAGAAAATAAACAGAATTACAATTTCTTATAAACGCTGTCTAAAATCTAAGTACTTAACATGAAGTGCGTTTACTTCCCTAGTTTGTAGTAGAATGCTTAAAGACATTCTAAACATTTATTGTTCATTCTTGCTTGCTTGAGGCCAGATTGTCCCCTCTATTATGGCGTCAGTGATCTTTGCTGGTGGCCTAAACATACTCCTCATGGAGTTCCAGAGCATCCTGGTTCTGTACCCTGGCATCCACTTCCCACTGGTCCCCTACTCACCTTTGTGAAATGAAACCAAATGGTGGTGTGACCCTTGACATGGAAAATAGATGGTCTTCAGGTTTTGTATGGTGCCATAGCCGAAATCAAGACACTGCACTCCAACCAGTTCGCTGACTGGTGTCTGATAAGCTTTAAGGTCAACACCGAATACCAGCCACCCACTATAGGTGATATGGCTAAGGTGCAGAAGGCCGTCTAGATCCTGAGGAACAATACTGCCATTGCAGAAATGTGGGGCCGTCTGGACATCCATTGTCTAAAAGTAACCATGCATCACACAATTTTGGCTTCTACCTGCTTCAGACATCCTATTAATAAAACTTTTATGATGTGTTTGGGGTGGTGTGTGTAGGTTTTTTTTTTTTTTTTTTAAATAAGACCCTTGTAACGAATTCAGTTCAACAACACACATCTTTATTTGGTCTATAAAACCACAGAATCTTATCTTTAATCATGCACATTGTTAATTTACATGTAAACTCAAATTATGGACATGTTTACTTTGAATACCTTTTTATTAAGATTAAAACAGATTAGCAAGTCTTGCACAGTTGTTCAAACGCTCAACTAAACATGCACTGACAAAAAATAAATAAATAAAAAATTCACAGACTCATGCCCTTCCCTTCACTCTGCATGCTTCTGATAAGAATATACAATGGACTTTAACCGAAGAGACAGCAGGATAAGAGACATAAGATAAACAATCATTTGACAAAAACATCTTTTGTAGACAGACAATTATATTCATGCAGACCTATAAACTAATATCATATTTAAATATTTGTCAAATTGCATTGAATTATGATCCTTTGTTTACTGCCATATAGTTTTGATGTATAATATGAGTCATGATTCTAATATCTGGTAGTTATGTGTGTGCGTGTGCATGTTTGTGTTACAAATTTAATTCAGACCAAATGTTACATTGATAAACCTGAGCAGGAGCAGAAGATAAACCAAAAAAAAAAAAAGTTTAAAAAAATGGAAGGTTAAATATATGGTAGTAGCAAATATAACTCAGCTGTTAAGACATTTATGGAATTAAATATAAACATGACGCTCAATACTAACCTTTATTAAACTTTTGTTATTCTCTCTTATAAGACAAAAGGAAATGCTGCCAGTGTGAACAATCTGTTCACAGATGATTTCTGTATATATAAATTATATTCATAAACCTTTATTAAATAAGTAATGAGTCATTAAAACATATTTAAACACTATTTTATGTAATCACAGTAAATTAATAAAAATATATATATATTTTTAAAAATGTAAAAAAAAAAAAAAGATTGGTGCTCTAAATGTATAGCCTATTTTTCTATCTTTGATGCACATTGGTTAAAAAAAAAGTCAATAGTCAACTATTTGTAGAGTTCAGAAGCAATCAACTTGAGTGTCACTGGGTAACTTAAGATCAAATTCTTTGTGCTCTATATGTGAAAACAAGATTATCTCAAACAAATAAACTAACACAGGGTCAGAACAGAGATAATGTGCACTTGTTCACTGACAAAGTATTTACTATGAGAGAAAACAGTTCCGAAACTGAACAAAAAAACAGTGTTCATAAATAAATAGCAAATATTTCATGTGCAACAAGCCCCTTTGCTCTTCATCCCCTTTTCATTATAGTCCTCCAAATACAGTATCGGCGACTCACTTTGGGAGCGTTTTTGAATGATGGATGGCAACACCAGATCAAAGAGTGTCTCAAACATAACATCTACATTAAATCCAGTCTTAGCACTGGTTTCGAAGCACATCTTTTCTGCTGGTGGGCTGGTGCCCTCTAGTGCCTTGTAGCGAATTACGCGATTGTACAGTGCTATGGCATCATCCTGACTGACCTGTTTGTGCAAGGGAAAGTCTGGAGGTGTGGGAAAGGGCGGAAGGGGAAGCACACTGTCCTCTTCACCCTTGACTTCCTCTTGGGTCGTAACATGGGCTTGAGGGTCAGTGAGGTCAGATTTGTTGCCCACAATGGCAAATATGCTGTCACTATTGGCTGAGTCAGTGAGAGGGAGGAAGCGATCTTCAAGCTCTGCAAAACTCTGCCAGTTTGTGACATCATACGTGAGAATGATGGCAGCAGCGCCACGACAATACATGGAGCCTAGACCGTGGAACTGTTCCCGACCTGATGAAAGAAGCAGCACAGAAATACAGATATTGAAAACTGACAACATTTCAAACGTTTGAATTTTGTGCTTTGAGAAAAGTCTGCAAAATATTACTATGATTTAAAATAACGCTTTTTCTATTTTATGTCATTTGTTCACACACAAAGTTGAGTTTTCAGCAGCCACTGATTGAGTCTTCATTGTCTTCCAGAAATGATTCCAATTTGCTGCTCAAGAAACATTTCTTATTATTTGTGAATGTTGCAACCAGTTGTGCTGCTTCACATTTTTGTGGAAAATATTTTTTTTCAGGATTGTATGAGAAATAGACAGTTTAAACAAACAGCATTTAAAACAGCATATTAGAATGATTTCTCAAGGACGTGACACTAAAGACTAGAGTAATGCCTGCTGAAATTCACCTTTGTGTCACTGGAATAAATTACATTTTACAATATATTCACATATTTTATTTATTTTGAGAATACTCCTGTTCATTTTTAGTTTTTTGGAGAAGAATAATTGTATACAGTGACTGTTCATAGTATGCTGCAAAGCTCTGGAACAATAAAATGTTGCTCAGTAATCTTGCCCTCCAATGACCTGACAACTCAAGAACTGTTGTGACAGGATCACTAAGCCAGCAAATTAATCAAGAACCCGATCAGTCCAATTTCTGACTCTTAAAAACTCTTATTTGTGTGACATGGAAAAAGAAGACAGCGTAAGTGTGTCTCACAACATGGGAGTGTAAATAATGACAATATTTTAATATTTGGGTAACCTACTTCTTTAATGAAGTGAGAACCTGAGGCCAATGTATTAATTTAGCACATTAATGATTAAATCAAAAACTTTTCCTTTTCACAAGGTCATGATTTCTTCTGAACATGTATATGGGGTCACTGGAATTTTTGCACATTGTGCACATTCAGCTGGGAAATTACTGTTCCTCATAGCTACATCTATGGCTTCAGAAAACCATTCACTTTCAATTTAATGTAAAATTGTAACATGGTTGTAATATTAATGTTTTTTTTTTTTCATGCTTCACAGAACAAAGAAAATCATTTGTGCTTGTACATAAGGTTGACTCTGGAATGCCTTAGTTGAGTTGTATTGTGCCGTAAATCCATTACTGATGTCATTTTTGTTTCTACAAAGCATATGTGATAAAAATGGCTTGGCATAGTGGTAAGGGTGGGAAATATCATCTATATATCTTATTTAACAATACAATTATTTATGTTACTTTTATTTTTGTTATTAAAAATAAGAATAAAGAAACAAACAATAAATAAATTTTTCAGTCACAGTAAGTTTATCAAGCAGTAATACATTTTTAAAAGTTTAAAAGTTACCATAAAGGGTAAGCATATTTTATAAATATATTTCTATAACCTAGATGTTAAACATCCTAAACAACAATAATAATTTGTTTCTCGGATATAAAAGTCCCTTTTATGATAATGCAAATGACCGGGTCTATGACTACGAAATCATACTATATATATATAATAGGCTATACTTATATTAACATACTGACAGATGTTTTGTTGTCATTTTTTTTTTTTTTTTTTTTGTGATCAGATAAATCCTGATTACTTTCAAACTGTCCCTTCAAACTGAGTTCTGTACCAACATCAGATGTTCAAATACAATGATATTCTATGGAAAAGAAGCTGCTAAACAACAGATGATGTTTTTTTTTTTCGTGAATCCATGGGAAGAAACAGCAAACACTTAATATCAGGTAACATAGGTTTCACTTGTTGAACAGAACCTGATTTCAATGATTTCGGTCTCAAAACATGTCTTTAAATTTTTTTATAAATATACTGTTTTCTATGAAAAAGTAAGTGGAATGATTTTGAAGTAAATTTTCTAGCCTACAAAACTTACTCAAAAGTCTTATTCAGGACTATTCAATATGGGTTTCATCTACATCTTCCCCAAAACTTCTCTAAAAAAAATGCAAACATTCACATCCATCTTGGTCACATATTATTGTAGCACAGTTTGTGCTGAATACAAAGAAAAAATTACATCTAGCTGAAATAAGCACAAATATTAGGGCATATAAAAACATTTCAATGCCCCCAAAATCACCTAAGACCCCAGTGGGTTAAATAATTACATAAAAACAATATAGATATTTAATTATTTTTTTTTATTTTAGTGTTAAATAAGCAGCTGTTGCTGTTGTTGTTTTCCTGGTTAGTTAAAATGAGATGTGTGTGCAATGTGCAGTATGCGAAAACAACCTCAAAGAATCAATGAGATATAGCAACAGCTAACAATGCAGCCAGTGTCTATGAAAGAGCAGCCGATTCTGACAGGATGTAAACTCATTACTATCAGCTGAGCCATACTATCATCACAGCTACAGAAACATGTTACCCTCATCGACATGTTTAAACAGTAAAATATAACTTTGCTTTAACCTTTTAACATGTCTTAACGTCAAAAACACACACAGAGTTTAAATCATTTGATAGAATACAACATTTAGATCTGCTGCTTGTATTCAGCAAACGTGCATGAAGACATGCTTCCCTATCGATGACCGCTAAAAATCCGTGGAAAAATTTCCACATTTTTGCTGAAACTACCAAGATTGCAAAATCCTGCAAAGAACACGAGACAACTGCAGTCACTATTGCAATATGTCAGAGTATCCTTTCCCTTTTTTAAGGGTACTGCTTTTAAAACTAGAAAAAGATAAAAAGGGGCATAAATAAATAAATACAATTATTTATTTTTCTTAAATTGCATCATATAGTTCATTTTTATCACATAATGCTCAATTAGATCTTTTATCTAATTGAGCATTATTATTATTTAACATTATTTAAATGTTTTGTTTTTTTTCCGTGTCATAGGATCAGGGATATTCAGGAACTTATAGGACTAGGCTCGTCATTTGATTTCAACATAATCACATGTGGAAGTCAAAATATCATATTCTAAACATCACGAACTAGTTCTGGAGAGAAAATATATATATATATATATATTTATTTATTTATTTTTTATTTATTATATATATATATATATATATATATATATATATATAAACTATCACGAACCAGTTCAGGAGAAAAAATAAAATAAATAATAATAAATAAAAATAATAATCATAATATGTATGTATGTGTGTGTGTATAGCTACTCTCTCTAGAAACAATAACTACTATAAACCTATTAATTTAATGTTTTCCATAAGAAACTTTAACTGCAGTGTTCTGCATTCTTCTTCGTTATTTTATACACTTCAATCAATCTTACCCGCTGTATCCCAGATAGAGATGTTGTAGGGACCCCACTGCTTCAAGAAGAACGCTCCGCCGATTGTGCTTAAAGTTTCCTTGAAGCTTCTCTCTGTGTACCTGTGTAGCAGGGATGTTTTCCCTACATTCACGTCCCCCAGGATTACAACTTTAATATCAGGCTTCCTCATTTTCCCAGGAGCAGGCATGGTTTTGAAGTATAAAACTCGGTGATTATCTCAAAATTATAGATTTTCAACTCCGCAATCCATAACAAAAGTTATTTGGTGGTTGTCTATTTTGTCTCGTATTGTAGAAACACTTTTAGGAGCAGATCTCAGCAGGTCTTCTAGGCTTTGGCGATGTGAAACTGATTTGTTCGTGCCTAAACATGAACATAAACGGTCCTTTTGAAAGTGCTCTGCTCCCACTTACAGTTCACTTCTAACAATGACGAAACAGGAAACTCAAAACCAATTGCACAATGCAAAAAAAGTCCTGATTTAAACTGCAAGTGTCGTCACACAAAAGACCAAAGAAAGGAGATTGGATTTTTTATTTTTTGTTCCCATTTTTGTTTAGGAATATTTAATGACAGCGTCTACTTAACAGACTTTTAATGAATATTGCCAAACACGTAATAATGAATATTATGATTTTTTATATATATATATATATATATACACATATTTTTTTAATTTATCCCCATTTAAAAAGAAACGTATGCCAGAGGTATTTAGGAAGTCTCTTCATAATGTCATCAAATATCAAAGTACAAATCTTCCCCGAAAAAACATAAAATAAAAAACAGTTTTGGACAGTGAAGGTCAATGACAATTCTTGAATTTCTCTATGAGAAATGTCCTATAGTTGGTCCCAATGTCCTTTACTGAGACAAATATTCTACAAAATGTTGTTAAACTAAGAACAGAGCTGATTTATTAATAACTGCAATCAATATCACCAGACAAAATGTGGGTACAATTACTAGTGGTGTTGCAGCTTTAGTTGCATCTATACTAACAACTGTTTCAAGGCTTTTCTGTTAAACTGTAATGTTTTTGAAAAGAAGAAAAACATTAAAAAGAGTCACCACTGGCATGCTACAGCTTGTGTTCTAATAGATCAAAATTCGTCCCGGTTCAGAATGTCATTAATTCTTCCTTGTCTCTTCTCTTGTTATTTCCCAGGTGGAGTTTGTGCCTCTGTCCTGAAACCAAAATCAAAATTTAGAAATGTAAACTACAGTAAGTCTTGAAGTGTGTTTTCTCAGATGACACTGGATGGTCTTACAAGAGTTCAAGGGATCAATAAAGAATATATAAAGGAAAATGCATTACATGGGTATACAAATGTGTGGTGACTTTTAAGATATCTCAGGAAGTCTAATTACTTTGTAATTATGTTTTTTTTTTTTTTTTTTTAAATCAAAAAGGTATTTCTAGTGTGCCATGCTCAAATAACAACCATGGATTTTCCTTTAAATGCTCTTCTGCACTTAGTCTAATAGAATGAAATCTTGCCTTAATGTGGACTCCAAAGGGTGCTAGATCATTCCTTAAAGCATCACAGGCCTTGAGCAAAGGCACTCTGTCTGGCTGTGGATGCTTTTTCTGAATTTCAGAGCCAGTGTGGGGATCTTGTGGAGCTTGATCTTCCACAGAAAGAGCAAATTTACGAACCTTACTCCGAAAGTGCACCAGTTCCTCAACCACATTATTTAAAACTCCTGAGGAATCATGGATTTCCTAAGGAACACAGAGTACAAATTATTTAAAGTGTTGCAGTGATTTAGTTATATGAAGAAAAAGGATGTCATTGCCTACAAAAAATACTTGTTCTTGATATTTAGCAGGTTACTCTACAATAAAAACATACTGCAAGTTTCAAAACTAACTCCCCAGTTTTAAAACACAAATTATTTTTATTACCAATGAGTCTCATATTAACAATCATGTTTTTACTGTTAGTTATGATGCAAAGTATTTGTGAGATTACATTAATCATATTGCAATAAGGAGATCACTGCATCATTTGCCCACTTCAGTGGAATGGCTACACAACTGATCACATGCCACAACAACATAAAAAGCTCTCATGTTTGACTTGTGACAAACAATGAGGTCTGTTCTCACACAATGGTTAAGCTCCTGTTTACCATATTTGACGTGCTCTATGTATGTGCATTGTTCAATGGTTATGTCTGAATGAAGAGACATTACATAAGCCTTGACTCCATTACTTTTAGGATTTTGTTATGTAATGTTATACAGACTTTCAATGTATGGGCAAAATTATGAGAGAATATTAAAATAAAAACATTAAATCCTGGTGCCATTTTTGCCCCAAGTATTCATTCATTTCCAACCCAGATGTATGTCCTATATCTGAACATTACAGAAATGCTCACTGAGTTGGCAGCATGCTCACATACGCTACGGGCATCTTGTTTTTGAATTTTGGCTCTAGGATCTTTCCTGATAAAATACATATATTAGTTTTAAAGTTTGACCTTTTACCTTTCTGTCCAATAGATCAACTCCAAAAACACCCATGATTTCCCTGACATAGGACAACATGGCTCCAAATACAGCAGGACTCCTCGGCCCATCAACCTTCAAACATATATTTTTTAATATTTGACTAATAAATATACATATAAAACATCTAATTAAAGATGTAGAATTTTGTATAATGAAGAAGAATTTGAGGCCTCAGTGACCTACCCTATGATGTTACCTTAGTAGCAGGCTGAAGCTGACAGTTGCCGTGGTGAATGAGGCTCATAATGGCATCCACAGCTTTTGGGGTGTCAAAATCATTAGCGAGTGCTTTCCGAATGCTGGACTGTGTAGCAGACAACCTTGACCAAAGACAGAAGAGATGAAAATAAGTTGTAATATATATTAGTCTCAGCATGCTGTGATCTGTCTTTACCTCTCCCAGAGAATTCCCTCCTCTATAGGCTGGCACTGTAAGCGGCCCTGCATGTAGGCCTGTGCACTGTGGCAGAAGGCAGAGATGGTGGACAGGGTAGATCGGGCTTCATTCATGCTTGCATCACTATAATCGATTGCTGGAAAGTTTAAAAGACCCACAGTACATGTAAAATATCTGCTTTTTGTGCAGCAAAACTGAAGGAGTATTACTTTCAGCTTGTAACACATACCTGATCTGTATCTGGTCAGAAGGCAGAAGAGTCGAAACTCATTAGCAGTGTAAGATTTCAGAAAATCCTACATTATGAAGAAAGTTACATTTAAAGGGATACTCCACCCCCCAAAATGAAAATCCTGTCTTTAATCACTTACCCAAAATATCATTCCAACTAACAGTGCATCTGTGTGTCACAACTGACACAGAAGAGTGATTGCATCCAGCAGGTGCTCTCCAAAATTATGCTACGGTGACGTTACAGTGCCGAATTGTCATTATTTTTTGTTTTCTTTCCCTACAAAAAGTATTCTTGTCACTTCATAACGTTACAGTTATACCACTGGCTATACAAACCACCTGTAGTAACGCACTCATCCCACTATATGCACATTCTAAACACTCCCTACTACAGTAAGATAATTTATATCTACTTCTCTAAAAAAGAGAAGTTTACTTGAGCATTGCACTGCAAAATCTTTTGCACTATGTGCTGCTTCACACAAAATCTCAGTTCTTGTACAAAATGGCTCTTATTTAATGCAAAAAAATGTATATAAATATATATATATTTTTTATAAAGCAGTTAAAACAACACAAGGTTGACTGATGTGTTGTACAACCACAGTTAATAAAAGGAGACCCAAGTCACAGAAAGAAGAGGAGGACAAAAAGTGATAAATAAGATAAGCAAGACAACAACAACATAAAATAATGAGACCCAGTTTTGCAGTAGGAGTTAAATCTTTCCGTGCCACAGGCATCAGCCGCTCTACATGTCACTGCTACGTGCGCATGGCACTCTACATACCTAGCACAGTAAGATACGCCAGAGGCTAATTCTAATAAATAGAATTTAAAATTTATTTTAAAAGATCCAAGTGTAGGTGAGCTAAGCTATTCTGGTCCTGTGAGACATCTCGTTCCACTATATGTCCACACATGTGGCAGAATGACAATAAAGTTCGACTTAACTTGACTTGACTGATAGAGTATTCAGAATTTTTTTCTAGACCTTGAGTGTGTAATTTACTTGGCAGTCAATGTGACAGTCACAAGCATCCCAGTTTTCATCCAAACTATCTTAAATTGTGTAATGAAGACTAATGAAGCTTTTACAGGTTTTAAACGATATGGGGGTAAGTGATTAATGACAAATTTTTCATTTTGAGGTGAAGTAACCCTTTAAAAACACTGTAATGCATTAATGAAATAACATAATTTTACACTTATACATCAGTTACCTTTATAGTTACATAATTCCTCAAGGATTTTGACATCTTCTCCACGCTTCCTTTCAAATGGAGGTGCCCTTAAAAACAAAGTTTGTATTAAACTTCATCCAAGTCAGCAACAATAAAAATAAATTTTTAAAGACCCTATGTTACAGTGTGCAACCTATAATTTTAGTTAATTACCAGAGTGCAGGAAGTAGTTTCCCCATTGTTCACACTGATGATATGCCTCGGACTGAGCAATCTCATTTTCATGATGTGGGAAGGCAAGGTCAATTCCTCCAGAGTGGATGTCCAGCTGACTTCCAAACACTGAACTGCAAATAAGAGCAAACAAGCATTTATGGATGTTACCATTTCATTATATTTTTCTGTTTCATATTTTCTTTGATGGGATAAGATTTTAGAATACATTCCAAATGGGTATGATAAGTGTACATTTCTGTTGCCTTTAATAAATGGGCAATATTGCTATCCGCAGTGAGTTCTGTGATCCTACAAAACCTAGAAAGTGCATGTCTCATGGTCAGTCACACGTTTAACACAATGGCAAATGTAATTACAGGGAAATAATATAAATATCTATTATGTATTCATTTTAATATATAATTTATAAAAGGAAAACTGATTGAATTATTTTCTTTTATATTTTAACTTGAAAAATACTAACCTATTATTTAAATAAGCCATTTAACCATTTGCATTTAACTATTTAACCATTCAGTAAAATGATGCAAGCCATAATTTATATAAATAATATATATATATATATATATATATATATATATATATATAAAAAACCTGACTTGCATACCTGCTGCCACAAAGGCTCATTTCAAAAGTTCACATGAACCAACGACATCCATTCAAAAATCAGTCACAAAGCAATACAAACCAAATACCAAAACAGTGATATTTGGTTTGACAAAGAAAATACCTAGCGATCGTAGAACATTCAATGTGCCACCCGGGTCTTCCTTGTCCCCAAGGTGACTCCCAATGAGGTTCATGTGGTTTGGATGTTTTCCACAGAGCAAAATCTCTTGGATCTCTTTTATCCTGAACCCCTAAAATACAAGAAACAGCTAATTATTTAGCATTATTTGGGTTAGTTTCTAATACATTTGAACTACACAAAACTGGCTTCTCTTAACTACAGACATGTCATATATTAACAGTAATAATAACAATGTGCAGTGGAAAAACATGTGTGATTAAGACTAAGGAAACTATTTACATTTACTGTTACTGATGATGAAGACCTCCAAGAAAAACAAAAAATCATAAACATACCCAGCTCCCCAACAATCCCTGCAATGTTCACGAGCTTGCCATAGCGGTTCCCAATTGACTGAGTGTCGAAGTAGACGTTCCCTAGATCAACAATACTAGAAATTCAGTTTCATCTTCTATTCACTGTTGGAAGGTAAAAAAAAAAAAAAACAAGAACCAAGAAAGCTTGATGCTTATGTGTCAATAAATAGCTAGAGAGAGGCACCTTGACTTGTGGCATAGGCATGTCCATTTCCGATAATACGCTTTATAAAAGCTACAATCTGGGGTATGTTGTCTGTCACCCTTATGTATACAGCTGGAGGAAGAACCTGGACAAAAAAAAAAAACAAAAAACAGTCAAATAAATATTTTAGACAAAATAAACCCCAAACAACCAAAAGTAGTGATTTACTCGCAGCACTTGCATGTCCCTCTTAAACTCTTCCTCATGCATTCTTGCTAGGACAGTGGGAGAGATGTTTTGCTGCAAAATCCAGAAAATAAAACATGTCTTAAAATTGATAAATATTTACATCCTTCCACATAAAAGACTAATCTTGTATTTACTGAAACAGAAGTTAAACAATATATTATCAGTTGACACTTACCTCAAGGCTTCTTTGTATTATTTTATCATCAATGTCAGTGATGACCATGACGTGGATGACATTAATTTCAAAAATTCTGGATAAGATCCTTTGCAGAATGTCAAATCTGACATATGAGCTGCATGCAAAAAAATACTATTATCTCTATAAATCCTATAATCTCAATAAAACAGCAAAACAAACTGTGCTTCTTTCAATGTTCTTTATCTAGTTGTCAAGCAGAAAAACTTACCATGCATGACCGAGATGGGCATGATCATAAACCGTAGGTCCACAGCTATACCTGGAAGTGACAGAAGCATGTGTAATGTACATGTATGAAAATTTCAATTGACATTATGGACCACCACGTGCCTTACCAGGTAGCAATTCTTTCTTGTGCCAAAACCAGAGGTTCTAACTGCTTAGTGAGACTGTTGTAAGTCTTCACACCGGTGTCAAACCCCACTGGCTTTATCCACTTTCTATCCGCTCTGCTGCATACATTATGACTGGACAGCAGTGACGTTTTTGCAATACAATTATGAATCGAATGCCTGATTCTAAAGCCAGAATTAATAAGTCTTACATTTGCAGTCAATGCTAAAGGAAGCCTCATTTTCATCTTACTGCATTTCGCTGTTAGTCATAAATATGTTGCATAACCTTGACGAGCAATATTTATAAACATTTTAGCGTACTTTCCGATTTGGATTGATGACGTGTAGATTTAGACGTCCTCGATGTGTCTGTACGATATGTTTCTTTTTCGTGTCACCACATGGAAAGTTCAGGTACTAGTAAGGGTCCAAAACACTTTACACACCAGCTAACTGTCACATTCACACACCGATCTCTCTGGGCTGTTTTGTAGGTTCTTCTACTGTTACTTATTTAATGTCAACCTACTCTTTAGGAGCACTGTCGCCACCTACCGTCCTGAGCGGCGAACTGTACACGTGCTCAAAAGGTTATTTGCAAAAATGTTTTAGTCCTAACTCTGCATTGCCATTCACTACTGCATACATAAATTCAATTCAGTTTTGCTCATTGTGATACTGATTATTTAATTCTTAAAGAGTTCCTCTGATTTATTGTTACATTGCCTGTTTATTTTGCACTTTTGCTTCTATTCTTTCACTTGACACGATGTTTCAGAAAATGTTTTGGGAAAAGTCTGGTGTGGACTATTTGGATTTCATGAGCCTGCTGTTATAGTGGACATCGCAATCGCAACAGCTCAGCTCAGTTCCATACCAATGCTCTCCTTGTGCTGACAATTATACACAAATTTGTGTGTGCACATTCCCTTACCAAAAATGTATGAATTTATATCTACACTGAAAAAAATAAATTTTTTTGATTATCCTGTCTTCAGCCTTTAGATTTAGCAACTTCCTTTTTCCTCAATCACTTGTTTGTGTTTATATTCCCCATGTGGCATATGTGGAAAATTATTTATTGCTTTAGATAGGGCGAAACAATGTCTTTGATTAGTATACATCTAGAAGTCAATAATTTTAGAAGTACTGTTATATATTTGATTTAGCAAAAGACTCGTGAGAAATTGCAACAATTTGTTTAAGTTAGGTCGCACTCAGGAGAGTTTTTAGAGTGTGATTGGTTTTTGAATATTGCATGGGTGGATCTTAATTTTCTATATTTAGGGATTGTTGTTTACCAGCCCTCTGAGCCAAATTTCATACTGAAAGTTAAGTTTAAGTACATTTGGGTTGTACTTTAAGTACATGTGAAGCTTTATGCAGTATTGCATTAATAATTTACCCAAAACATTTTATTTTGTCATTACTTAACCATAACTTAACCATAACATACTTAACATAACACAAGAAATATTTTTGTGTAATTTCAGAACTCCTCAAAGACTTAGACAAGGCATATAAGAAACACTGCCATGAAGAAGACCCCATCCAGCGAAGGTTCTTGCTAAACTGTATCCAAAGAGCCCTTATCAGAAGGGATAAGGGACCAGCAGCATTGTCAGGGAGAAGCGGAATAAAACCTCAAAGAAAAAGAAGAGGTCAAAAGCCAAAGCTGACAGATGTGTCTATTGATCCGACTGAGCCTACTTACTGCCTGTGTGAGCAGGTGTCATTTGGGGAGATGATTGGGTGCGATAATGATGAATGTCCAATTGAATGGTTCCAATTCTCATGTATTGGGCTTAATTACAAACCCAAAGGGAAGTTGTATTGTCCAAAATGTAGGGAACATACTGAGAAACCATAAACAAAGCCTTGGGGAAAAAATTAGGGCATATAACAGGTAGCCCACATTGTTTGACGTCAAACAACTGATCATATGGACTTATGCTTCGTTTCATATAATCGCTTACGAAGCACCATCTAGGAGCTTGATCACAGCTACTCTCTGAGAGGCATTCATTATTTGTATTGTTTTGTTTAAAGAGCATTTAATTTAAATGGATATTTCATATGAAATTGAATCTTTAGTCATTTGACATGTTGTATTGTGTATGTGAATGAGCTTTTTTTGTTTTCTTTTGTGGTTAAAATGTATATTCTTGTTTTGTTAAATAGTTTTTTTTCCCCTGACCATATGAAAACAAAATAAACAAAGACAACTAAGGGGCAGTCGTGGCCTAATGGATAGGGAGTTGGACTTGTAACCCAAAGGTTGCGTGTTCGAGTCCCAGGTCTGGGATTGTGGGTGGTGGGAGTGAATAAGCAGCACTATCTCCACTTCAATACCCCGACTCAGGTGAGACACTTGAGCAAGGCACCATTTCCCCAACTGCCCCCCAGCACTGCAGCAATGGCTGCCCACTGCTCCGGGCGTGTGTGCGTGGTTGTTCACTTCTCACTTCTGTGTGTGTGCGCACTTGGATGGATGGGTTAAATGCAGAGCAGCCATTCCCCTAGTATGGGAAACCATACCTGGCCACATGTCACATCCTTTCTTTTCCTAATAATACACAGATCCTGTACATGAAATTCAAAGTGTGTTATTATAATATAGTACACGAGGCAAGCAATAACACATGGAATAGAAAAAAACCCACACACTTTCAGGCATGTAACAGAACACACACAAAAACAGCATAACAGGATCATCAGTTCCAACTGGGGCATGGATAGTTCAAAGATGGCAGGCTGGCATCTTGCCCATTCAGTTTTGCCTGAACAAAAAAAATGGCCCTTGGATCATCGTATAGTCCAGGTTTCTGGGCTGACACAATGTCACTTTTTGAACAGAAAATGATTAGGCAATATTGGCTGAGCACAACTTCTCCAAGGGAAAAAGGACAGATTAAAGTGCATCAGGACAGTATAAGAGTGGTGTGCCAAACAGGGGGGGCCCTCACAATTCACTCAACTAAACTATAATCACACAAAGTTCTGTGCTCTGCGGTGTATGGTCAGCTGTCCCTCCAGCTCTGCTCAACAATAGCAGACACACGCTTCTCATACTCCCGTTTGTTCTCCTGGTAAAGTTGAGCTGCTTGGCTGTTAGCGGGACTGTTTGGGTTTGGTTCATCAAGCAAAGACTGGGGGAACACCAACAGGAAAACAAGCTGTTCAAGCGGAGTCCCAAATTACTTTTATACTTATGGTAAAAAGCAATATTTTACCTGGATTGAGGTTAGAATTGATGACACATCATAAGTCGGACTCCAGCGATTTTGTAGGATGTCAAGACATATGCTTCCGTCTGCATATACTATATCATTGAAAGAGAAAGGTCTTGTTAATTAAATTGTTCACCCAAAAATCTAAATTTGCTTAATAAACATTTGGAGAAATTTGACATCACTTGCTCTCCAACGGATCCTCTTGCAGTGAACGAGTGCCATCAGAATGAGTTAAAACAGTTCATAAAAATATGATCCACATCTACTCCAGTCTACTAATTAATGGTATATGAAACGAACAGATGTGTGCTTGTAAGAAACCAATCTGTCAAGGTGTTAACTTCAAACTGCCTCAGACTAAAATACAAGTCCATAATTCATACTCATGTTTCCTGTAATGAAGTAAAAGTCTATCACCTGTTGTCCTTTCATGTCAAAATCCACCAACCTGTTTATATGGAACAGTTTATCTTTGTATTTTCTTGAATAACTTTATGATGGATTTGTTTCTTACAAACATACAACTATTAACTTCAAAAGAAAAGACATTAGTTTATGAACTGGACATGTGTGGATTCCTTGTGGATTCTTGTGGGGTTTTATCAGCTTGTCTGAACGTTCTAATGGCAGCTATTCACTGCAGAGGATCCATTTGGGTAGCAAGTGATACAATGTTAAATTTATCCATATCTGTTCCTAGAAGAAACGGTTTCACCTACATCATGGGTGACTGAAGGGTGAGTATATTTTCAGAAAATATTCATTTTGGGGTGAACTATTCCATTAAGTCATGTTAAGAATGCCATATGTTATAAAAATGTCATATAAATAATTGGGAATGGCAAATAATGACAAACAAAAAACAAAACCTTACCATTAGGATGAAACATTTTTGAGACGAATCTGACTGTGGGTGGTTTATTTGGGTATTCTTCTGTGAATTCTACCGTCAATTTGAATGTACCTATAACAAAAACAGACTTAAAGCATGAATACAAAATTCTTAATTACTAGAACTTATTTACCTAAAGAAGTAATGTAGATTTACCATCTTCAAAGGGAGTTCCTTCTGGCCTGTGAAAAAAAGTTGTGATAACAACAATAATGTCATCTTTTGCTTTTAGTTTCAGTGCTTGAAAAAACACACAGGCAAGTTAGACTAGTCAAGACAAGCATCAAATGATGGTTTTATGCCATATGAAATGTTGACCAAATGCTTAAGTTTCAAAATAAAGAAACGTGAACCTGGAAAGATGCTAAATTTGGTTTCGTCCACAGCACCAACATGCTCACAAGTACTTACCCAAATATCACTGCATTCCATACCATGATATTGTTTTCTGATGGAGCACCGCTAACACCAGCTGGAGGATCCTCTTGAAGCCTTGCGTGTTTGTTTCAAAACAAATAAGGGAGTCTTATTAGATTTAGAAAGGTCCACATTAACAAAACAAATAACTTTCCTTTTAAAATACATAGATCTGTAGTTTTACTAAAATGAAAAATGGCCGATACGACAAAGTGTTTTTGTTCATTTTCTGCAATAAAAAATAATTCCCTTCTAAATGTTTCTTCACATTCAGGTCTTTTTAAGGTACATCCGGGCTCAGTAAACAACAGCTCTTCAAATACATATTTTTTCATGATTCACCTTTTAAAATCCCTCATGAGTCGCCTTCGTGCTGGAGTAGACATTGCTAAAACTGTACAAGTGTCAGATAGAGATTTCGGTTGTAAATATTACAATAATATATGCCCTTTCCCTTCTCTCGAAAGGTCCTCGACTCGAAATTTGCTTTTCGGCTCTGCTTGGAGGATTTCAACACTGAATACAGACGATACCACTGTTGTACTTGTGGGGGTGGAAAATTATTAACCATCTTTGGAACTAAGTTAATAATGTAAAAAGCCATTAAAAATAACTCGTAGAATTTAAATAATCTACAAATGTACTATTTATGACGTAATTCAATATATGTACGATGTTGTATTTAGTATATCACAGCAATCACACGGGTTAAAAAAGCTGCACCCACCCCCTTTTTGAGGCATTAAATCGAAGGCGTTACAGGCGGAGCGCTAATGACGTTTAAGGCCTCGCAGTAAAGGTCGACGCAGAAGACAGGTGACATCTGTGTGTCCAAACACGTGAGACAGGAAACCGAGGTGGGCGTATCAGTTTCCCATAGGAACAGTTTGCTAATCAAATTTCATCTATTGTTGTGCACCACGACCTGTCTTTCAGACATGGCATGATGCATTTCAAAACAAAGTAAAATGTATTCATATACAGTGCACATAAAGACTCTATGTAATTGAGTAATACGATTGTAATTTTGATAGATGGTTGATTTTTAGAAGTCTGAGTGCATCACATACAAAATGAATGTCAGTGATGAATTGAGTCACTGAAGCCGATGTAAGAAAAACTAATAAAACCTAACCTACTTTAAAAATGAAAACAGATATTAACACATCTTTACTGAATAAGACACAAACTCAAATAGCAATGAAAACAGCTTTTGAGTTTTAGGGTTTTTTTTTAATTAGAACACATGGTACAAAGACAAAGGAATGTTATACATCTTAAGCTTTCTTTCAAAAAAAACCAAAAACTTTACAGACATCATGTCAGCTTTGCATCTTAGGGGAAATACAACAACAACAAAAAAATCATACAAAATTTCTCCTTTTTCAAAAAGCTAGTATTCATTGTCAAAAAAGTAATAACTCAATGAATTCACATAAAAATCAACTCTTTGTACAACTTAACATTCTAACCTTGCATTAAAGGGGGAAAAAGATAACTAGGCTGAGTTCAAACACATACGTATATTAAAATAAAGTCATTAGCTCAAATACAAAACGCAATATAATTTTCCCCCTTTGGTAGAAAGATTGTCCCATTTTATCAAAAACAAATTCCCAAAATCCAAGCCTGCATTAAGGTGCTAGATAACCCCTCAGTTTAAGGTGGATAGTGCTGCCGTCAATGTGACCACTTGTAATCAAATGGACGGAACTTATTTTGACTTTATGATCCATGGAACAGCTGCACAGCACTGAGAACCTCTTGGTCGTAGTGCTGCTCTACTTTCACGATGGTGCTGTGCTCCTGACAGCTGCTAGCATCTTCCAGGTCCTCTGCCGTATCTCCGAAGCCATGGTAGTGTCCATAGCGTAGATGCTCACCAGAGTCAGGCAGGAAGGCATCCCAGGCAGGCCGGTGAGATACACAGCTGCTTGGGCTGCCATTGAGGTGCAGCGAACCACACATGTCCATTCTTGACTCAGTTGGAATGGTCTCAACCCCATTAAATTGGGACTGATAGCACTGCCCATTTGTGGCGAAGCTGTTGACAATGTAACTGTTCTGCGACCCATGACCATTCCTCAAACCTGTGGCTATGGCTTCATCTGTCATTCAAAACAAGACATGCGTCAGAAAGTGATGAGCAAATGGTCTTGATTACACATGAACTTGGGCCAGACCAGCAGAGAAACAAAACATTTGTACCCAATACATTCTTGCCGACTTATAAACTGCATTTCTTTTTCAGTATAGAACTTGCTTGTTCATATTCAAGTGTACAGTATATAGTCTTGTTTTTAATGAACTATTATTGCATGTCAACACAATGGTCACAAGGAAGTTTAAACGCCTAACTGCAACAGTCAGCAATAAGAAAAACTTATCAAAACCTATCTAGAACTATCATCAATTAAGTCAAACTGCCTAAAGGATGCTTCAGTGTTTCAAATAAACCTTACTAATGCATTGATTAATGTGTAAATAGGACATCTTCATGACATTTCCGAAAATCAGTTAATGCTATCATTGTAAAATATATTGCTGGAAGATTCAGAAAATATAACTATTACATACAAATACTATATTAACAGTAAGCTTTTTTTTTTTTTTTTTTAACAAAACTTATTCAGAATGACCATATACAGATTATATGGTTCATAGAAATAAAGCAAAGAAAACTAGCAACATGTACATGTATTTATGTATCATTTTAGCTGGTGTGAAAGTAAAAAACGTCTGTTATTTCAGTCAAATGTGAGCACACTTTGACAATAAATGTCAGTTTTAAAAAAAAAAAAAAAAATTCCAAAATATACTAGCCAAATCATTTCATTGACAGCTTGGCCCCTTATAAATAAGCGTAAGAATTTGTCCATAGCCAGGGGCCAGGAACAGAAGTCATAGATGTGGGCTCCAACATTTTTTGGGAGGGAGAGGGGTTCCTCAAAGAAACACTGTCCTCATGATGTTCAAGGTCAACAGACATTGGTGGAGAATGTCCAGTCCCACCTGATTGGTTTTCAGCAGTTGATTCCACATTCATACTCTCAAGCTCCTCTCCAATTCCACTGATTGTCTTCACTGAAACATTCATGCCTGAATGGAAAACAAGCAATACAGTCAGAAAGTGGTTTTCCCTTTTTATTTAGTGCTGGTTTTGTACACAAATACATGTGATTAAATGCACTAAAATATAGACTTACTCTCAGTTCTTGCTTTCTTGATTTGGTTTGGCTCTGTGCAATCAAGTAATCTTTTTCTATTGGCTATCCCATTCAGAAGACTGCGGCCTTGGGTGTGCGAATGGTCAGTCCCATTATGGGCAAATCCATTTATCTGATTTAGCTGGTTGTGTGCATTAGAGAGGAGCTGAGCGCAATCATGGAAACCTTGAGCATGGGCCAGATCTGCTGCAGTCAAACCATTTGCATTCCTCAAGCTGCACAGTGGGTAAAAAACAACAACAACAAAAAAAGATTAGTCAGGTCTGGAACTATCTAACTTTCTGTTATACTAATGTTAACTATTTTTTTTCCCCAAAGACTTTCCCTTTTATTTTATAAGCTAGATTCAGGAAAGGCCCAAAAAATGTATACACTGCAACAGGAAATAGTAAAGTTCTGAAACTTTTTTCCTTGCAGATCATTTTTGTGAATAAATAAAATAAAACGGAACACTATTTATCCAACATGATGCTTTTTTTTTTTGTTTGAAGAGCTGCCATGTTAAAAGTACTGAAGGCAAGGCAGTTGATCTCTATTTCCACGTAGTAGATAAGCATAGTTCATTAAGAAAAAGAAAAAAGGTTCAGCAAATATTTATCTCCAATTGCAGTGTGTGCACTTAAATCAGAATTCAGCCATGAACCAACATGCTAAATGAATAAAAGGCATTTGATTAGACCAGATGATTAACCATATTACATTCTACATAGAGTTTTAGTGTCAAATGTTTGACTTTCTCAGATGGACATAAGATTACGGTCTGTGTGACACTGATATTCAAAGATTCTATGCTTAAAGAATTATGATCCTATGGAAAACAGCCCCAAAGTCTAACAAACTTTTGGCCAATTCTGTCTTTCTGCAGTGTCTTCACAATATCATGAGTAGGAATAACATCTTGGTCAATAGTTGGTTCATTTATGAATTCAGCTTTTGCCTCTCTCTCAATCTCTCCCTTTACATTTAAAATATGGTTTTACATGGGAAAACTAGTAAAACATGGAAAGTAAATAAACAGTACAAAATTAAAGACAAATTCAACTTTAAAAAATAAAATAAAACAAAAATAAAACAAACAAAAAATACATGATTGGGCTGCATTATTCCTTCCTAAACATCCCTTTTCTATCTGATAAAATATTAAATGCTTCCAAGTATTTTTACCGAAAACTTTAATCTTCTGGAAACATGCAATAAAAACATCAGACAATGCCAGACAATTCTTAAGGCACTTCACTGAAGTTTAGTAGTTAAGGATAACCATTTCTATGCCCCAAGTAGAGATGTCAAAAGTCAAACTTGGTACACTAGGCTGACAGAATGTGGAAATTTGTGCGTGGTCACCCTAAGATGCATTCATTTCTAACAGTTATTGTGTTACTTGTTTTAAAGCCATGTTTAAGTAATAAAATTAATTCTCAAAGGCCACATAGATGTATTATACAAGTAGTATAATTGTAATTAATAGATTATTTACAGTTGTATTACAGATATGTCTGATCCTTGAATCTGATTGATTGAGAGATCTTTCCATCTACTAGAATTAGCATGGGAACAGTTTCACCATTCTCATTACTATGATTACACAATTGGTCCACTTTAACAGCAGACAAGAATGTAAGTGTGTGAAATATTGAAAGAAAAAAAAAAGTTATTGGGTTTTTTTTAGACAGCAATAAAATGCTATTTTGCTGAGTGTATTTTTATGCTTGTACCTTGGTTTAGACCATTCATGGACAAATGCCTTGTCTTGATAATTGATTCACTGAATTCATTCATGGAAACAATTAATTTAAACTGGCCGATCTATTTAGAAATAAAGCAAGTGATTGGCTTTACAAATTAATCAATTACTAAAAAGGATTACTTCAGAGACAACATACAGATTATTATTATTTTTTTTTTTATTATAGTAGCATTCTAACTGCATTTTAATAGGCTTCATCACACAGTGAATGCTTCTGGACTCTTTTGCACACAAGAAATATCACACACCCCTAGAATGTTTTAAAATAGAGCAACTTTGATGTTTTCTAAGATGTGAGCACCAGGTCGTCAATAGTATAATAGTAGAATTTAATAACAGTACTTGTTATTTCTGTGTGTTCTTGATTTCAGTGCAGGTTACATTGTTATGCCATTATTATGCTATGTTCTTCCCTTAACTTAGTCGAGTTGATACATCTCTCTCCCGTCTCAGTCTGTGAATTTAAATGCTCTAATTTTTGCTGCACTGCTGCATTTAGCTTAGCTTCTTTAGGATCCAAACAGAATGCAACCAAACAATTCCACATTTTCCCTATTTAAAGACTGTTACGTGATTAAAAAAAAAAAAAGATAACAATAATGTGTGGTGGAAGAGCACATTACAGCACGTGGACCTCAGCACAGTAATGCTGTTTGAATCCTAAGCTAAGCTAAATGGTAACATAGCAGTGCTGCAAAATTGAGCGATGGGAGGGATATGTCTAAGTTGAGGGAAGAACATGTAATATGAAAAACTGTTTTAACTAAGCCTGGTTTCTGCCAGGGTTTTTTCACCATTCTGTCACAGATGGAGTTTTGGTTCCTTCCTGCAATCACCTCTGATTTGTTTAGTTGGGGACACTTAATTTCTAACGATTACTGTTGATTTAATTGCACAGATATTTAAACTAAACTGAGCTAGACAATGACGTCTCTGAATTCAATTAAATTTCTGAAAATTGAGTGTTTAATCTTGTCATTATACATTACTGACACCCTGTTCACCAATTTGATACTGGTTAAGTGCTTTGGCACAATCTGTATTGTTAAAAGCACTGTGTAAGTAAAAGTGACTTGACTGCTTTATACAAGTTGTCAAGTTACGCCTTTAATATAAACCCTCAGCACATTGAATCAAGTTCTTAAAGATGGTATTACAGGACGAAGAGACACACTGCTACAATTAATTGTCTGGCATTGAAAATAAAGAGGTCCTACACTGTTTGCTCTAGGAAGCATTTAACTTTTTAATACATGTCTTACTTGGTAATTCTAACACAGTTTACTACTTTTGCAAGTATTCTCTTATTCAAGTTTATTATTGTAGAATCAGCATTTATTATTGAGCTTCCCCTTATTCTTGTTAGTTGAGAACAAATAAGTAAACACATATTGCAGGATAAGTAACAAGACAGTGTTGACTATGCAAAGCATGCAGGTCTAAATGCTATAATGACTGTTCTCCTAGAATCAAAACCAATCACCACAAGAAATACCTCAACAGATTGCCAGTGTGTAGATACTGAAGGAAGCGATAGTGTGAACACTCAATGTAAGGGTGTTCGCTGAAGAACGTGTGGCAGCAGTTTTTGGAACGCTTCCCCCCCTTTTCTGGGCTTTACTTGAGAAAATCAAGTCATGTTCAAATTCAACCGCTGCAAAACATTGAGACGTGCAGGGATTTTCCTTCTCTGTAATGGTTCACAATGGATCTTCAATATTATTTTTTATAAACATGCTACTTTAATCAGAAAGGTCACAGATAATTTCAAACAAATTCTAAAATACACATCTAAGATGCATAAAAACAAGCAGACATTCATAAATTATATCTGTATATAAAGATTTGACACATACTTGCTTTAAAGTATCCTTGTGTTCTGGGAACCTATTCCCTGAACAGCTTTCCTTACGAAAATATGTTTCACTTAGAATTAACACTTGCATTTTCTGACAGTCAAGAGCTTATTAAAAAAAATGGGTACATACAATTAAAAAAGCCATGGCCTATATATTAAAGTCAGATGGGACACAAATAAGGCAGTCTAAGATTAAAATAATCAGTTTTTTAAGTGTTTTAAGGAGTACTGTTCCTCTTTCTTGCTCACTGAAATTTGTATTACACATTGAAGTGACAGTGTTCAGAAGGTTTACTTATAACCCATTTGCTAATAAAACCTTTAAACTAAGGCCACTTTTAGTACTGAAAGCCTCAACAGCATACTTGAACATTTCTAGCCTATTCAAAGTCAAGAAGAACAGCATTAAACTATTTTAGCATCAATTTGGGAAAAAGTAGTGATTCTTTGCTAATTACAGTTTAAATGTTGTTTCATTTAATCTCTTGAGACTTGATTAATACATTGACAGCCCTAGCGTGGCAAGAACACAAATAGTTTGAAACTGTTTTGTTTAGTGAAACATGTCTTTGATTTAAACATCACTTTCAACAAAATGAAGCACTGCTGTAATGCTACATACCGAGTATGGACACGACTACAGAAAAAGAAAAATAAGAAGAAGAAAAAAAGTCTAACAAGCTTCACTGATGGTTACAATTTCCACAATATAGGTCTCGTTTCTATCAAGAGTCTAGTAAGTTTTGTGAAACTGGGTCGTATATAAATCAAACAAAGAAATCAATGTCTGAATGTTGTACAGGTAAATCATTAACCGTCTTTGGTATATTAGCAAATATAATGTTTGAATGTTTTTTAGAAATACACGTTTTGGAGAAAATACGTAAGATTAATAATCTGTAACTTAAATGTGATTATGGGCCAGTTTCCTGAACAGGGTTTAAGACTAATACTAGATTAAAATAAACGTTAAGAGCTGTCTAAACTGGAAAAGGCTTGCACTGAGATATCTTAAAATACATCATTGCCATTGTTTGGTCTTAAAATGCTCACAGATAATACATTTTTGTAAGACATGTTTCTAAAACTTCTTAAATGTCCTAAATTAGCAAAGGTCTAGTACTGGCTTAATCTAATTCCTGTCCGGGAAACCGGCCCTATGAGTACCTATTAAAAGCAGTGCCTCAATTTTGCCACAGTCTTCATTTTAACCTTTTCATTTTATGGTTGGACTTTGAGAGAAAACTTTCCCCATGTGTGCCAAACCATTTTCACACCAACTTGTCATTATATATCTATCCCTGATCCAACTAAATGTGGGAAAATAGAATCACTACAACATACTGTACAGAAGTCAGCATTTGAAATGGAACAAAACCTTTCATCAACAGTCTTGTCTTAGGACAACTTTGATTTACGTTTTTATCCACTTTAAAATGTTGTCTACTGTAGAGATACTTTAAACAAGGCAAACATGTTTGTAAAAAAAAAAATTTTTTTTTTGTTTAAAAAAAAAATTATATAAACTAAATAAATATTTTCCTGTTAATTAATGTTTTTCAGATTGTTCAGGCGAGTTAGTGATCTTTGCTGTGGCCTGTACTAGTTTACACTGACTGATGTGACTAGGAACAGTATAACACTTGGGTGTGTCATTACCAGATTAAAAGAAAAAAATATTTGAAGCCTTATTTAGCTGGTGCTAGTTGATACAAAAAAACTCAATTAACTTTCAGTTTTCAGCTCATTCGAAAACAGAAGGGTCATTCCATATCAATTCAACGAAATTAAAAGTTCCCTGGCTCATTTTCTTGTTATTTTGGTAAATTTGGTAATTTTTAAATGAATACAGACAAACATAAATAGTGCTGAAAGCCAAAATATTAATTGTGAGAGTACATTTACTTTACATGAAAATTTAGTTAAGGGGGGGTCAAAATGACAACATTGAAGCCAAATTTAACGGGGTGAAAATGACAGCATTGTTGGTACTGTTAAACTGGTAGGTGTTGATTGCTGTTGATTTGCACACCTATAACTTAGTATAAGTATTAAAGGTTTTTAATATCCTTTTAGATTTTGGTTCTAAAAACTTTTCTTTTGGAACTGTATTTTTTAAGGGCCTATTTCTTTTTTCCAGAGTTTGTGTGCATATAACCACCATTTCAAATGTCTCAAAAGATTCTGATTCTTGCATTTATTTTGGAATTTTATAATCCAAATGCTAGTCATTTTGCGTAATGTCTCAAGAAGAAAAAAATTATATATATATATATAGTTTTATTTTGTTCTGATAAAAATAGATTTTTACCCTTCCCCAAACTGTCTCTAAATCTCAGGTGAAAACATGAAATTTAATATTTTGACTTTCATTTACGCATTTCTTAATTTTTCAAAAAAAAATTTAACACATTTTCTTTTTGACAGGACCTCTTGTTAAGTTGAGACAGAATGACCCAAAAGGCATTTATTAAAGACAATCTATAATAAAAAAAAACACAAAAACACAAAACACAAGGCAACATGCTTTTAAAGTTACATACTAAACTACT
>JAUCMS010000127.1:2691615-2708832 GCA_032357445.1 Enteromius radiatus | reverse complement strand
TATATATTTTTTTTTTTTTTTTTTTTTATATATATAAAATAACAAAGACCTATATTTAACACAAGAAATCTATACATTTTGATTTAAAACAAAATGTAATTGAATTTAAGATTTTTTTTAGAGGTATTTATTTGATTTGACTGACTGATAGCCTTGGCCCAGCGCAAAGGACACTCAAAAACAGGCGACTAATAAAACTTCATTATAAAGCACTTCATTATGAATTACTTTATTACTCAGTTTATACTTTTGTTATTTTTGTATTTATGGTAATTTGTTTATTCATTGCTGCTTTATTAATCAGTGTTCAATTGTTTGTCACCTAGGCTAGTAGTTTTTGCCATGGTTTTGAAATGGCAATCTAGAATTGTGAAATTAAACTGGTTTAGGGCTACACAACACAACACAACATATACGTGCATCTCATCAGTAAAGCTGGTTCTTTGATAGCAATAAATCTCCATCAGACGGAGATGCATTTAATATACAGTGCCGTAATACTAGAGTCTGGACATTTTTCTATTATCTTGGACTTGTCTCAGACTTATTGGTGTTTGCACTAGGACTTGACTCAGACTCGTCAAGTGTTCTCATTGGTCTCGGCTTCGGTCTCTCTCCTTCGAAACAAAACCACTCACGTCACATCTAAAAACTATATCTTCACAAAGTAACTAGTGCTGTACACACCTGCGCTTTATGCTTGCTCTCCCGTGGTGTCTGACATTGCTAAGCAACCAAAACGTATCCATTCTGTTTTAATTATTAATTTTTTTTATTATACATTAAATAAAATTCAAATACAAAAACAATTTAAAATTTCAAATGCTACAGTGAGATATAAACAATTTCATAGGAAAACATTGAAGAATGCACAACACAAGCTTGTATAGCTTTTTTTGTTTGTTTGTTTGTTTTTATGTTATAGAACACAGATTTTTCCTGAGAATTTACATTTATGGATATGAAATTTGACCATGAAAATAATAATTAAATATATATATATATATATATATAGTGTGGGCCCTCCAGGATATACCGTAGTTTGGAGACCTCAGCTTTTTGATCATTACAAGTAATAATGCAAAATAATTTTCTTAGAATAGGGAATATGCTGTCTCTCGCATCACATACATTATCAATAGTTAAGTATGTGGTCTTGAAGAGGATCCTTCTTTTTCTTATTATTTGGACTCATTCTTGACAAAGCTGGATTTGACTACATCTCTGCAGTGCCGTAGATCACTGACAAGTTATGCAATTTGCACACATAAATCACAAATGGATCGCATGCGATAGTGTACATGCTATTGTGTAGCTTGTCTGCAAACTATGACCCTTTGCATTTAATGCCACTCCATCGGAAAACAGGTGAAGGAGATTTAATACTAATCAAAGAACCAGCTTTACTGACAAGATGTGCATGACTATTGCATGCGATATATCATGCAGCCCTAACTGGTATCCAAAATGTTAAGAGTCACAATAAGCTTATTTATTTGCATACCAGATTACACAGGTCAAAAACAACTTTTTTCTGTGTGTGGAAGGCCCAGTGACAATTCCAGCAAGGCAAGTAAAAATGTATACCACATGGGTGACCAGGCCAGTAGAAATAAAGTACTTAACGTTGAGTCCTAAGATGTTTTAGTTCTCATAAAAGGAATATTTTCAAATTGCAATTCACGTTATGTGCCAACATTTTAAGAGACCTTATATCTGCTGGGAAATAAAAATGAGGAAATGTGCATTTGTTTTATTTTAATTTCATCTTGAATCACTAAAAACAACAATTACCTTTAAGCTGAAATTATAAAAACCGGTTTAGATAAACACCACGTTCATTAGAAAAACTCCACTAAAAGAGCTCTGCTAGCCTACACAGAGGAAGCAGGACATTTAAAGTGATAACTCACCCAAAAAGAAATATTTCACTCTCTGCATTTGAATAACATTTATATGCAAATAAATGTGTAAATTTAAGTCTGTGTTTACTAAAACTGTAACCAAGTAAATAAGTGAATAAAAGCCTAAATTAAACCTCTCGATTTCTATGGATTACGTCTTTTAATTTGTCAAAGACTTTGCTCCATAAACCTTTAAATGGATCAACAAAAATGCTAGAAGAATATTAATATCTTAATATTTATATCTTCATTGGTACTTCAATGATGAACAGAAGTCCAGAACTTTGGAACAACTTAACTGAGTTAATTATATTATAGTAGTAGTTGTACACTACAATTTGCCATTATTAGAACAGAAATGCGTTTTGAAACTTTAACATTTATTCTGCAAGTACTACAAATATTATTAGTCTAGTCTAGTTCCTGTACTACATGGGTGACAGAACTGCAAGTAAAACAATTCTTGCATTAATTTTTTAATTTTACGCTCAGATTGTGTCATGAAATCAAATGACTTTGCAGGACTAAATTAACAACACGCTTTCCAAGGCCACAACAGATCTGAATGTAAACTATGTATCAATGCTTTCTAGTTGTGTTCCATCTGGTTTCATGAGATTGTCAAAATCAAAAGGAGGGCTTTATGGCAGAGCTTTTTTATTTGTGGAGATTCTCTTTGACATTATATTGTTACAGAATACATTTTGAAAAAATAACAAAAACAACAAAACCAGTGACAGTGACTTACTCCGGTTTGGCTCCCTGGATCAACAAGACATTAATGCACTCCATGTTACCGGCCCGTGCTGCTTTGTGAATGGGTGCTTCACCCACATAATCCTAAAACCATATAGAAAAATGCACAGTTTAATGGACTTTCACAACAACACTTAAGTTTTTCACACTAAAAATGCAACAGACAGGCTGACTACATTTACCAAAAACTGTAACAACCATCAGCATGTGCAAATCTACATCTGTATCTCTGGTTGGTAATAATCCAAATTAAGGAATATAAACAAACACTCCTCATGTGAGTCATAATGAAAACTTTGAAGTCTTCACCCTAACACAACAGCGCCCCCTACAGTGTGTAAACTGAAGTACAAAGGATAATTTGCCATTAAATAACCCAGATAATACTACAAAAAGTAGGTCAAACAACACAATTACAGCAGAGGCGGTAATACAACAGGGATCACTTTCATTCACTTCCTCTTAGACCAAAACAGTAATACAGAATGAACTTGTGAGCATTATTCCCCTTAGTAGTGTCTGTGCATGTTTATGTTTGAGCAAATATATTTGATGTTGGCCATTTTTAATAAAAAATTCAAGTAATTACAAGTCAAGCAACTTGAATAGGGACTTATTGAAATGGGCTGATGAAAATAATGATAATAAAATCTAGAATACTCTCCTAACTTCAAAATCACTTTCAGCAAGACATTTGGAGAAAAAAAAGAAAAAGAAAAGTAAAAAAAAAATATTGCTTGGGAAACATGGACAGAGTGTGTAAGACAACAGACCAAATCCAATAGTTAAAATAAATAAAGGCAAATTCTGATGGGTCTGGGAAAGTTTGCATTTGGTGGGAATCTCCATCAGGCAAACATGAGTTACAAAATATTGTATATTTCAAATATATTTTTATCTATATTATATATATAAATCCTGCACAAATAAGAGTAGCACCTGTTCAGTCCGCACATACTTGATATTAATTCACTAGTGAATGTGTGTATACTATATAAGAGTTACTTTCAGTCCTCCAGTACAACTGGGTCAAGCATGAGAACTAAAATTTAGCCCAACAGTATAAGAACTTTTCATTCTGTCACTTTAAATGTCTTCGTTTGTTAAGAATTAAATTTCCTCTAGTGCCCTTTGGGCTAAATCACAGACTACAGTGCGTCCTTGAGGACAGACGTCACCATTCAAAGATCTGTCTATCACAGACAGGATCATCCCTGCCAATAGGATCAGTTTGGCAGAGATTTGTGCACCAGGACATCAGAGAAGAGGATAGACTGAAGGGAGTGGAAGCAGGGATGATAAGTTAGGGCAAATGATAAGACTTTGAGTCACTTCCTGAAAGATAAATTGCTTTACAGGGCTAATAGATTAATTAACTGACTGAAGAAGAGAATAACATTTGCCATAGTGAAATAAAAGGCCTTTCAATGCTAAACATTTCAGATCATTATTGAGGGACTGTGCTCTTGCATAAAGTCAGAGTCACAAGGCTGATATCACCCCTATAAATAATATATACTCAACTGTATGACATTATAAAGCCTTACGCCTACTGTATCAAATTCGATGCACAATACTTTACCTAACATGATCAAAACTTTGCTGAAAAACCTGTTGCGCACAATCTACTACTTGATTTGTCATCTGATTGATTGTTTTAGCAAGTAAAAGGCCTGTTAGTATAACTGTACAAACGTATACCTTCAGGTTGTGGTTCATGTATCTTTCCTTAAAGATTTTCATAAAAGTAAAAAAAATGTTATATCGTTATTAACATTATAAGATGAACACTTCATAGATTGAAGCAACATTTTTTCCATAGATATTTTTTATTATTATGTTAATCCATCAGTATATTAAGGAGTGTTTATTCTGTAAATTGTTTTATCGCACTGCATTATATACTTTAAAACTACACAGCTTTGGTCATAAAACTGAGCATTTAAATATCTAAGAACATACTGCAGATACAGTGTCAACTGATATTTATACACAATGTAACTCCAAGTCAGTCCTGATGTACTGGCCTGTCTCCTGCTAGTGCCTCCATGCTCTGGACACTACGCTGACAGACACAGCAAACCTTCTTGCAAAAGCTCGCATTGATGTGCCATCCTGGATGAGCTGCACTACTTGAGCCACTTGTGTGGGTTGTAGACTCCATCTCATGCTACCACTAGAGTGAGCCAGAAAGCATAGGAACTGAGAAGTGGTCTGTAGTCACCACCTGCAGTACCACTCCTTTATTGAGGGTGTCTTGTTAATTGCCTATTCCATTTGCACAACAGCGTGTGAAATTGATTGTCAATCAGTGTTGCTTCCTAAGCGGGCAGTTTGATTTGACATAAGTGTGATTGACTTCGAGTTACATTGTGTTGTTTAAGTGTTCCCTTTGGTTTTTTGAGCAGTTTACATTAAATGCTATCAAAACGTTATAAATCTGCACTAAATTCCATATTTTCTCTACATCAAATTATGAGCCATAAAAGCCTGATGACACACATGAAAACTGGTGTTGATTTTTTCCATTTCCATCCATTTAAGAAATTGAATGACATTTTATTTATGTCAGGCTTTAGAGGGTTAATTAAGTCATAAGACATCACAAATCCTATAAAATTATCAGGTGCTGTATAAGGACCCACCTGTCTGTTTATTTCAGCCCCTGTGTGTAAGAGCCACAGCAGGCATTCTGGATGTCCTCCAAATGCAGCAATGTGAGCAGGGGTCTGGGCAAACCGTGTGGTCAATGAATTCACTTCACATCCCACCTGCACCAGCCGCATAACACACTCCAGCTGTTTTGTGACAAAGAGAAAAATAAAATCAAATGAATGACATGATTTTCCACCTGTGCCTAGTTTCTCCCCTACGTATGTGAAATCATGTTAATTAAAAACACACAACCATCAATTATTCCAGAACAATAATGAGTAAGTACTTCAGCTCAACTTCATACACAGTGGTGAAATCTAATTGTTTGAGACAGTCTACTAATCTCTCAGACTTGCTATTTGAGACTCATGTTACCTGTTCTACTGTCAGAGACCAGCAGCTGCATTTTCAATATGAAACACCATGGGAAAATTCATTACCCTGTTCTCCCTGACACACGCTCTAGAAAAATATGCCAATTCTCTCAAACACTTTCAAGTCCTACCACCTTTGTTTAGCTGCTGGAAACTGCTTCATGGTCGAAACATTTCTGTAAAATGTGCACAATCAACAGATGTTAGGAGAACAACGATAATGTGCTTATTGTATGCGTGCACCTATGGTTGCATATTTACCGCGTATCCCGTAATGCGTAAAGGAATCAAAAAGTGACAGGAATGAAGTGTAGTGAATGTAGAATGGTCAAGACAAGGAAACATACTAATAAAACTTAGAAATGTATTAAAGCTGAGTAATTAGAACCAACGTCAAATGTGTTCAAGTGTGGAAAACAAAACACATATTACATAAACAGTTCTTTGCTCAGAGAGTTTCTCTGGAAACTTCCATTAGCAATAATGCTAAAAATAGTTACAAGCCACTGAAGCTTTTCCCATAATGTTTCCATAATGAATGCTGGGATTGAAACATAATCAATGTGTTTGAAATAACATCAGAAAGTAATTAATTGCACAAAACACAAATTCAATTTGAATAGGCACAAATATACAAACTTTCTCACTTCAACAAAACTGTCAATAACCTCGTATTAAATAGCATTACTCAATTTAAACAACATAACCATCAAATATGTATAATTTAACAACAAGCATGACAGGCTAAACAGTATGTTTAAACTTCCAACAAACTTAAGTAACAAACCTCCACTCTGCAGTAAAATTAACTAATAAACTAATTTGTTTACATTTGTTTTTTAACCAGAATATAAACGATCTCATGAAATCTTACGCACTTGTACGTAACTTTCACAATTAGCTTACACCATTCGAAAACGTTTTCTCTGCCTTTTTCCGGAATACTTATACTTTTAATCAGCTTAAAGTCAAATGTTAAATATGGTGCTACCCTGACTAATAGACAGCAATGCAACAACACCAAAAGTTTGAATAAGCGGAAGGTCAAAGTCCCTAGGGAAGGTTTGGATTTTAAATTCGCGGTTTTGGCGCGAGGTATTTTATTGGTCTTTGCTCAGCCAATGAATGAACCGGTGCGTGCTGGCGCCTGATGCTGCCGTTTCGCTGGCTGCGGTCCATGCAACTTGATTTTTCGAAGTAATTTGATCCAGAAACAAAAAGGCAATCAGTAACGTCCATACTCGGCTTAATTTCTTTTATCCAACTTAACTTCCAAGGTTATCCGTTACTATATACAAGTTAAACAATCAAGAATGTAGAGAGACGACATGTGTGCCAATGACGCTGTAGTCTGCCTCATCTCAGAGAGAAATCATAATGCTTTCAGTTCAAACATGTATTAAGTGATTAATCTCTGCTCTTACCGAGCATGCGAGTTTGCACGCAGCCGCTGCAAATGATATGACCTGTTTTCCGCCGATGGCCTTATCGGCTACGCGATATGGCAGTCAGTTTCATATTGATCGGATTTTTAGTTTTCTTTGTACGCGCACACGCTGCAAGTTCAGATCTTGATGACAGCACGCTTAACTAGTGGTGTTATATGCACGTTATTCCCTAAACCAGGGCACCTACACGCCTCTATCTCCGGAAGAGAAAGAACTGAGGAATAAATCATAAATCTGTGCAAACAATGCACTTCTATTACCTTCCCGAAGTGTGCTGCCCAGTGGATAGGGGTCCAGCCGTAAAACGAGTCCTCGGCAGCCAGGTCCGCCTGGTTAGATGAGAGCTGGAGCAGCGAGCACAACGCACCGACGTCTCCATCCCTGCACGCGCGATGAAGCGGGTAACGTAGACTCAACACCTCGTCGTTGGAGAAACCGGGCTCCAGTCCTACAGACATGGTCCAACAGTTCTGCTGCGTCGCGGAAAACACAAATTATTTTGCCTTATGAACGCCCCAGACTGAGCAAGGCGGTGCGTGCTCAGATAACACCTACCACAAACACAAAGAAGGCAGTGAACACTGAGAGAGCGCTCACTCTCTCAAAGTGTAACTTGAGTGGCTATTTGGAAATCACGGACTGAACTACTTCAGAGACTCTGGAGTGTCGGCTTTAGCCCAGTCAACGTAATGACGCACTAAAAACCCGTCATGGATTTTCAGCAGGCTGAATTAGAAATTCTACAGAACCAGGTCAATCCATGTTTTAAATAGGGATGTGCCAAACGAAGCTTTTGAAGCAGTGAGGCTTTTACAACGAACTGCGTTGATGCCTTTTGACACCGTGCTCTACTCTGCCATCTTGTGGTCAATGAAAGTTGTAACTGTATCATCTAGATTTTTTGTTCATTGGGATGTCATTTATTGTACGGTTTAATTGTCAATTTAATAAGCCTATGTGTCATTAGCAAGAGTGCATGTGTGTGTTTTGTGTCTTTCTTACAAAATAATTTTAAGTGTCCTTTTTGGTTGAAGCCGCAAGATTGTTTAAATTTCATTCAGATATTCACGTTATAGTTTTTAATACTATAGTGCATAAACATGTTATATACATTATACTACAGTATAATCAATTAACACGTAAATCCACTGCATATGCACAAATAGGCTATAGGCATGTTGAAAGCGCAATAAACGCGTTTTGTATTTGAGCAAAGCGTGACGTGTCAAGTGAGGTAACGAAGCTTCGTTGTCATAGGTCAAGTGACAGCATCATTTCGAGCAATGCTCCGAAGCACTAGTGTGTCAAAAACTCGAAACGTGTGGTGTCGATATACCCATCCCTAGTTTTAAATCACACGATTAAACGTTATCTATGCTTTCATCCAGTAGAATTCTTGTGGAATTTATTTCAGAACGAAATCTGAATATGAACATATATTTTGCAGAGTCTATTAAGAAGATTTGTCTTTTGTCTTTCGTTTTTTTAAAATTAATTTTCCTTTCTTATTGTCGTTACTGTTTGGGGGATGGGCGACAAGTAGATAACTTATGCGCTGAACAGTGGGGGGCGCTATAGACATCGTTTATATACATTGTAAGGTCAGAGGCCGTTCGTACAACGTTATCAAATTTGCACTTTTCGAAATGAAACCAACCAATACAGCTAATGTTTCGTCTGTGTCACCTGCAGAAGAGGTAACTTAACTATTTTCACCGATTTCAAGTTTGTAGTTGAGAATTTGAAGTTGATTAAAGCGTTTGTGCAAATGTTTAGCAAGCTAATAAGCTAATTTATTATTTGTTTGGTATGTATTTATTTCTGTAAACATAAAGAGACTTTCCAAATAGATTTTCTCGTCAAACAAAAATAATCGCTTTCCAGTACCAACTCGGTTATAAAGTATGATTAAAACGATCGCAAGCGTCAGAAATTACCACAAGATGTCACTGTTCAACTGTTAACCACGTTCAGTTAAACAAAATTCAGTGCAGAAGTTTGATACTCTGCTTATAGTCATAGCGATACTGTAAAGTTTGTTTACCTCTGACAGTAAACAAAAACGGTTCTGTGTGTTTAAAGGATGTAGGAACAGACTGCTTTGTTCGAGTCAGAAAGCGAGACTTGGAGAAACTGGAGGCAGAAGTCAGGACACTACGAGAGCTTGTTCCAAAAGTAATCAATAGTGACTTTATTGATACTATCCTTAAAGGACGTTCTCTGGATGCATGTAAGCAAACACTCTTTCAGTACCAGTGGTCAGCTATGTTACACATGAATATATATATATGGATATTGTTGTCCCAACAACAGGGTTGAGCAAAATTCAGAATTGAACTTTAATTCTTCAGCTGGACTGTTAATTAAATTGACCACACATCACAGTTTAATAACAAGTGTGTTTTTCCAATTCAATTCTAAATGGCGCACAACCTTTACAGCATTTATAACAATACAAATGTTCATTCTGACAGTTGTTTTAAAAGTGTCATTATTGTTTTATAGTTAAAGAGCGCAGTGACCGTGAGCAGCAGCAACAGAGAGAGGATTGTCTGCACATCCGCTCCAGACTAGATGTTGCTCTGAGCGAGTGTCAGAGAGAGAGACAGGTACTAAAATAGAGAGGAGAGAATGAGAAACTGATTGGCCTACACTGAAAAGTTTATAGGAAAGCATCTTTACAAATAGTTTTGCATTAATATATTTTATGTCTGTCAGTGAGGTGGTTCTTCCACAAATACTGTAGGTACATTATTGCTGTTTAGTTATTCATATGTGTATGCATTGTATGTATCTCCTCACACATTTGTAGGAGAAATTGGTTTTAAAACAGCAGTTGAGGGAGTGCAGAGAGGAGATGCAGCAGCAGAAAGCATTTTGTACTGAACTAGGCACTGCTTCTTGCACCCTGCTCTGGAGTGCGTCCCAAAGGGAGGATGCAATCAGAGACATACTGGCTGCTGTAAGTTTGTACCATTTTGGGAGTGGACACTGTTAAGGGCTGCCTTCCAATTAGATTAAGTATTCCGGGTTGTTTTTCTAAATGGGAGGACATTAATTTGCTTTACCTCAACCAGGTATGAAAACTCTTCATACACTTGTGCGTCCACAGGGTAAATTGGAGCCCTTCCTGAGTGTTGCAGGTCAAACCTTGGAGAATTTCATCAAGTTTCTGAATGACGAGGCGAAGCCACAGCAGAGTTACAACTCAAAAGAGCATCATTTAGTTTTGGCTCTGGCTGGTGTTTTTACCAGTGAGGGCACTGAGTTTGTTTTTAATACTAGTTCAATCTAACGGTCATAACTCATTCAGTTAAATATCATTTCATCTGTTCATTGGTTTTAGATATAGCTGCTGTGTCTTGTGGACGGGACTTCTTATCCTCTTCTGCCCACATCCTGTTAGATACTTTGTTGCAGCTGCTGTATCTAATGAAACCAGGAGTGTTTCCAAAACTTAAAGTGTATGTCACAACTTTAAAATACACATCTAAATATTACTATTTATGGACATTTTTTCACGCACACACACATATGAAAACATTTTTGAAAATAATGATAACATATGTGATCATTGGCATTTCCATATATGAAATATATTGTCATATGAAGTAAAAAAAAACATATGTAATAAAGAATTAAATGTGAATGTACATATGGAAAATATGGCAATATTGCTCTTGTTATCTTTAGGTTGTAATGAAAACCTTACTACATTTTATTTAATGCTTACACCACATGACAATTTTAGAGTCATGAATAAAAACGTTTTAAACTAGATTTAGAAAAAGGTTTTTTTTTATTATGGACACTACTACGATGTTTATGCAATATGCAGTTTCTTATATGAAACTTAGTTGTTATTGTATACAGTATTTGGAATAAGTTGACAGATGGATCCTTTTGAAGTATGCCACTGTTTATTTTTGTGTACAGATTGATGTTAATGGCTCTTTATAACATCACTATTTGTGTGAATGGGCTGAAGCTCGTAAGTGAGAGCCCTGGACTTCTGCCTCTTCTGTGCACCCTTCTGGAAGGTGCGTATGTGTAAGATTCTCAAGCATTTTATCAGGCATTTTGATGACATACGAAAAAACCTTTAGAGGTTATTTATTCCTAGTTAAATGCCTTCTCAGCACTCATAGAGGATTATATTGAGCTCTCTGACCCCCGACATGCATAGAAACACTCTCTCTCTTCCACAGACCCTGACCCAGAAGTGTGTCTGCAGTCACTGAGGCTCCTTCAATCCTTACTGCTGGAGAGAGAGGTCATGTCACACATGACAAGTGATTTTCTGAGCTCTTTCCCACTCAGTCGTATCCACCATCTTGCTTCAAGCCGTAACCCTGCTCTCAAGCAAACCGCTCAGGAAACACTGGAAGACTTGGCTAGCTTTACCAACTCTCAGACTAAAGAAAAAGAGAAGGAGCAGTAAAGCCCAGGCCTTCATATTCACTGAAAAAAGTAGGTCTAGGTCCAGCGAAGTACAAAAATAATTCTAAACCTTGGCCATGTTCACACCTAGAGATTTCCAAGAATTATTTTTCTTTTCAGTTAGTTTAGTCATCCTGTACTGTTAAGAAATGACTTCTACAGAACTTTCTAAGCTTTATTTTTGATGGAAATGCTGAACACCTCTATAGATAGATAAGCATGTCCGTAACACATGCTTTAATACTCAATGTGCCCTTTATATCACTTTATGCTCAGTATGAAATTAGCATCAAATCGATATGTGTGCTGCCCTTTCTAGCACACCCACAACATCAGCTGTCTTCTGTAGTCCATCCTACATGGAAAGTCTAAACTTAAACATTGATGATAAATCCTCCCTTTTACAAGCAGTAACAATGATCATTGTTAGGACACAGCACAGCAATCAGCATAAAGGTCAAATGTCACTGAATTAACTAAAGTGTGGCCCTTCAGTGTGGGGAGTCAGCAGCAATAATGTTAGACATGATGGTGTCTAGTGTGTCTAAAGTTAAATGCAGTTAAATAACCTTTTAGTAGATGTTTTTTTTTTCCTAAACTTTGATAAATAGAATGTTCTTTATAATGTTTGATTGTTTTCATTTTCATTGATTGCTTTGTTTGTGGTCTTTCTCTATTTCTTTTACACTGTTCATTACCTTTTATGTATATCTATATTATTGAGCAAAGATCTGTTCATGTTAAACAATTGAAGGTGTTAACTTTTCTTTATGATGATGATTTGTCACAAGAAGTTCTCTTCTGTAAAAGTGATTTAAACCAATTTGTTAGATGTTCATTTGTCCATCTCAGATGCATACAAAAATTTAAAGGCCATCGAATAGGATTTTTTTTTTACTTTATTACATGCTAACAACCTACAATATGTGTTCCTTTTTATAATTTACATAATCCTGTTTTGTATATAATTTCGGGACTAATCATTAAAGCTGACTTGCTCTTTTTTGTGAAAAAGATGGTAATGGGAAGAGGAAATTAGGTTATTTGATGAGATGAAAGCTGATGTCAGAGTAAATCAGACTAAAACATGAGGTCTTTGATGAGGGAGACTGTCAAAAAAGAGATCATTTTAATTGATTGCTGTAATGAGTCCTAGTCTTCATTTCAGTTCAAATTTGACATTCTTTCTGTGAATGCATGTAAAGAATGTCTAATTTTTTTTTCAGATTCACGTTTTCAAGTATAGGGAATCATGCCATTTAAGAAATGCTGAAAAAACAGGTATATGTTTAAAGGACAAAAAGACGACCATAACTACCAACGTCTCTTTTGGTATTTGGTATCGTCTGCAGTCAATCTAAATCAAGTGGAAGTAGAAAGAAATGGCAACAATATAATATATAGAATATGCAATATAATATATGTAGCATTTGTTTTGCATCTTAGTGATTAAATTCTAATATATAACATAACTAATATAACAAAACTCAGATGACTTTGTTGGCATTGGTATAGGAGCAGAGAGATAGGAAAATATGATAAATGATAATGAGAGAGGGGAAAGAGAGTTCTTAAACTGGTGTCCAGAAACAACTTCACTGGTTCACTGAGGGACACACAACACGTCTTCTTTCATCCACGTTTTCCTGCTCCACATCTTTTTAAGCGACAGTCCACCGAAACCCAAGCTCAGTAGGCAAAAAGATTATCTGAATGCACTAAAACTGAATAAAAGTTTAGATGATTCAGCGGGTGATTGGACAGAATAATTTGCCCTACTTCACTGAGAGAATTAGATTTTACTCTGCTGCCGCCTACATCTGCGTCATGCTTACAGTTTGCGTTATAGTGCTATCAAATCCTGAAGAAGCTCTTTGAAGCTTTTTGTAAACGCACCCAGGGCACTACTATTATACCGTTAATCGCAGGTTATTTGGTTAATGTTAAAACCCTTCAGACCTAACGTTTTATGTCTATGAACTTGTGATCTTACTGGTGTGCTGTGTTAAGTTGCTGGGCAACATCAAATTTCGTTTCAGCGGATCTCTGACGCAAAAGTGACGTTAATAAAGTAAGAATAATTTTGTTATGGCATGTTGGCAGGAGGCGGAGTCGATCTCATCAACTTTAATCTTAGGGGAATATGCTACTGATGAAACGTGGAGCTGGTTGGAGATACGATGACAATCCAGCGCGAGACGACTGTTTGCTCGTGAGAGGAACAAGAAAATAATTATTGACTTACTGGCTTATTTTAAAGGATTCCTGAAAAGTTTCAGCATATGAAGAGAACTTTATAAAAATGGATTAAGATCAGCGTTCTAAAAGGTAGAACAAGAACGTTTTTTTTTCTTTCCAGCTATGAAATGTATTTATTTATTTACTATATTTTCTTATCTATCTATCTATCTATCTATCTATCTATCTATCTATCTATCTGTCTATTTATCTATTTGGTTAGACTACGAACTTTTGAGGAAGCTGAACATTTTGAATGTCGTGGAAAAGCTAATAATGAAAAATGTTACAAAATATGTCTAATTAAACTAAAAGAAGACGATGAGCGATTGCATTTTTATGGTGACGTCCTGAGAGCATTATAATGATAATCTGATTTAAATCAGATAATAATTTTGGCTGTATGTAGGCAATATTAGCCCAATAGTTGACTTAGTAATACTGGATCATATTTCATATTTAGATGTTAGCCTGCCACTTTTAGTTTTTAAATTTTTCCCAGTATAGCTTACCCTTTGTGAACGACACTTTTATTTTATTATTTTATTTCAACACCTTTTATTGCAGTATGGCCAATGCGTGCATTATACACTTAAATAAGTGTGAAGTGTCAGTGATATGGCTTGTCCGATCTTTTTAGGTCTACTTTGTCACAATGATGATTTTGTCAGAGGAAAAAGTGATGAACCACTCTGGCAGACCACTGCAAGTAGGTTTCTACGAGATTATACAGACATTAGGCAAAGGAAACTTTGCTGTAGTCAAACTAGCTAGACATAAAGTCACCAAAACAGAGGTATGTTATGTTTTTATTATTCTTTATAAAACGTTTTCATCTGCAATGTCCATATACAATAATTAAAAAAATATACTATGCCTATAGGCTAAATAAAGTGTTAAATTACCTATTCATTTATTTATTTCACTTCTTTTTATTACATAGGTCTGTTTGATTTAACTTATTCCTTTAATTTAACTTATAAACAAACCTATTCTCAGGTTGCCATAAAAATCATTGATAAAACTCGACTGGATGAATCTGACCTGAAGAAGATTAATCGAGAGGTTCAGATCATGAAGCTTTTGAAGCACCCACACATAATCAAGCTCTACCAGGTGTGTGTGGGTTTGTGTTGTTCAGTCATGATTTATTGCTATCTGCGTATATATTCATGCACACAAACTGTTGATAGACCTTGGTCAATAATACTGCCATGAGTGCCCTCAAGCTCAACTAGAGCATCCTCCACACCTCCCTTGGACTCATTCTCTATGCACTCAATGTCCCATTATGTTCACATTCAGTTATCATCACCGTCAGCTGCTGCTCATCACCACACCCATTCACTCTCACTATTTAACTGTCACATTCACTCATGGTCAAATGCAAAGTATTGACTTGCTCTGGCAGTCTACCAAGGGTTCAATTCCTGAGTTTCTTTTGTATTGTGTTTGGCCTCTACCCATTCCCTGACTCTGTGATTGTTTGCTGCCTGCCTCGACCTTTTTGCCTCTGTATTTTGACTACGACTCTGCCTTACCTCATCTGTTCCTGTTTACCTGTTGTTCTGACCCTGCCTGTTCACTGGAATAAAGATTATTTTGCATATGGATCTGAACGCTCATGCCGCAGTCCTTACAAATACCTTTATGTTCTTTTGAAATTCGAGTTTAATATTTTTTTATATTTTCACTAATTCCATTATTAAACTGATAGTTTACCTATATTTACTTTAGATTTTTCAACTCACTTAACTACTCGCCAGTTACACCAGTTTACAGTGAACTTACATTATCCTAATGCAACATGAATTTCCCATGGTTGCTGCTTCCTCCCTATGCTGGTCTCTCAGGAGTATGTGGAAGAGGGAAAATAATGACCTCACAATGGAAAGGTCATACAACTGTTTTTTCAATCATTTTGTGTAAATTTGAGTTTATTTAGATGCATAAGTTTTGAGTTACATATGTCATTTTTATGGATATTTTGACTTTTTAATGGAAAGTAAAGAAAAGAGCAGACAAGTAGAAAGGAGAATGGGATCAGACGATGATGCAGATGCAGAATTTGGTTTCTTTACGAAGACTGACTGAAGAATTCATGTTTTTACTTTTTGTAAATTGTAGGTTATGGAGACCAAAGACATGCTGTATATTGTGACTGAGTATGCCAAGAATGGAGAGATGTTTGGTAAGCCTAAGTAAGCCTAAAGAGAACCTTTTAAATACAAATCTGTATTTTGTAGAATTATTCTGCCATGCTGGTAACTAATACTGATATTATCTTTATATATCTCTCTCAAAGACTATCTTACTTCAGTTGGTCACTTAAATGAGGCAGAAGCTCGTTGTAAGTTCTGGCAAATCCTTGATGCTGTAGAATACTGTCACAAGCATCACATTGTTCACAGAGACCTGAAAGCAGAAAATTTACTCTTAGACAGTAACATGAATATAAAACTGGCAGGTAAGGTCATGTATTTCTATTTTTATTGCATCACTTTTTATTACTATTTATAATAGATATAATTAATTATAATAGATTATAATACAAATTAATTATAATAATAATTTATTGGATTCTAATAATAAGAAGAAGAATAGAATAATATACTGTATGTCTCCATTTTTCTTCAGACTTTGGTTTTGGGAACTTCTATATTCCTGGTAAATCTTTGTCTACCTGGTGTGGGAGTCCTCCCTATGCTGCCCCAGAGGTCTTTGAGGGGAAGGAATATGAAGGACCATCCTTGGATATCTGGGTAAAATTTTCAGCTTGAGTATATTCTCTGAACTTTAACAAATAGTCTAACAAGAAGTGTCTGAAATGTAAATATCTCCCTGCTGCCTCTTAGAGTCTGGGAGTACTGCTGTATTTACTGGTTTGTGGCACACTTCCTTTTGATGGGACTACTCTCCCTGCCTTAAGAAGAAGAGTCACTGATGGACGCTTCAGAGTGCCATTCTTCATGTCACAAGGTATGTTCCCCCTATATAGAAACTTGCCCTGAAACTGTGAAACTGAATAAAATGGTAAACTAATAATGGTAACATCTAATTTCCTGGTTTTATTAAAGTACAATATAATTTAGTATCACTTAATCAAACTAAATGCATTACTTTATGCCAAGAAAGCTATTTTTATCTAGTTATTTTAAAGCTAGTTAAATCAAGTAGAAATAGCACTTTAAAGTGCAGTTTCAAAGCTATTGCTTCTTCATTTAACCATAAAAATTGTGTTGGTATCGTTTTAATGTACTAAGGTTGATATTTAGTTTCACACAATTGACAGTTGACAATTGACAGTGGCTATATTAACTGTGTATTCATTAGGGGTTCGAGCGCGTAGCGCTGAAACCCTATTGTAATTGTAAGAATTTTTATTATTATTATTTATTATTA
>JAUCMS010000127.1:2676409-2691515 GCA_032357445.1 Enteromius radiatus | reverse complement strand
ATCCAGGTTGCCCTAAACAACCTCAAACCCCTTCAAATGCTCGAACCCCGGTAATTGCTGCTTGCAGCTATATTTTTTATTGTTTTTCATTCATTTAAAATGCCATTCATCCATGTTTATTGGGGGCGCTTAATATTCAACGGTATTATTGAATTGACCGTACAGACAGTATTGAATTAGAACTGAACTAAGCTGGATAATAGCATCACTGTTTTCTACAAGCCTGCTTTTGATTTGAAGCTGATTTGAACTCAGTTGATCTTTACACAGTCATTGAACAAAACTGAATCAACACTAAACTGACCTCATCTGAACAATGACACTTGGTTTATTGTAGCTATTTTACAGCAGAATTGATCTTTGTGTCAGTAATTTCCCTGTTTTTCCCTCTAAAACTACTTTCAAACAATCATTATTATAAAGTGCTATATAAATAAACATGACTTGATTTGACTAAAGAATGTAAATGTACATTTTATCATCATTTATTTACCTTAATGTTGTTCCAAACCTTGTATGAGTTTCTTTTGTTGAACACAAATTATTTTCCACACTATGGAACTTAAAGAAGAAAGAAACCCATACAGGTTTTTCAACCAACATAAGGGTGAGTAAATGGAGACAGACTTTTGATTTCTGGGTGAACTATTACTTTAGCTGACACTTATCACATGATGTAACCTGAAACCTTGTAATATTTAACCCTTGCCATTTATCTCATTCCACAGACTGTGAAAGCCTCATACGGAGAATGTTGGCTGTTGACCCTGTCAAGAGATTCAGTGTGGCACAAATCAAACAACATCGCTGGATGAAGGCTAATCATTCAGCTATATGTCAGCCCCTTTCTTCCTCTTCCTGCCCTGAAGCTCAGGAAACTTTCAATGATGCAGTTCTGAGTATTATGCAGACAGTGGGCATTGACAGGAAGAGAACCATAGAGGTGAGCAGTCTAGAAATCTAATTCTGTGATGGAAAAAGTTCAGTCAATAATGAAAATTTTGTCATTAATGAATCACTCTATAGTTGATCCAAACCTGTTTGACTTTGTGTTCTTCTGTGGAACAACAGACAAGATATTTTGTTGAATGTTGAAAACAAAACATGACAATTGACTTCCATTATATAAATAAAATACATTAAATGGAAAACACTTCCTGAAATATTGTTTATGTTCTACAGGGGAAAGTTGCACAGGTTTATACATGCTGATAATAATAATAAATAAAAAAACGCCTCATTAATATTGAAAAGTTTCTGACTCAGAAGCTTGAAACTCTGCATATAGCACACTGCAAAAAGAGGTAGCCTAATGTTAAGTAATACTTTTGACTTAAAACCTGATCATTTTGGTGTTGCCATTTTTCATGCATTTTAAATTGATTCTTGACTAAAAACATGCATCTTTATTCAGTCTCTTCAGAACAATAGCTTCAACCACTTTTCTGCTATCTACTGCCTGCTGTTAGAAAGAGTGATGAAGCCTCAAGCACTGCAGCAAAGCAAACTGGGAAGTGAGTGTTTGAAAGAGTCATGTCACTCTCCTAAGGGGACGGTGCTGTCTCTGGAGGAGGATCGAATCACACAAGAATATACATGTCAGCTGGAGACTACAGCATATAAAGAATCACAGGTGGGCCATTTAAAAAAGGAGAAGAAAGAGGATCAAGCCCTGGACAGTCATTCTGTGGAGGTTAGAAAATCACAGAGACACACTTCCCCAGATGCCTTTGCATCCCAGAAGTTTTCCTGTTTGCCAAGTAAGTTTGTCTAAAGAAATTACATTTATTATGATTGGTCAATACAAATAAGTATTAAGTACACCCAAAAACCTTCATCATCACAATATATACTAATATTAGATTTTAAATTAATGCACGGTATAAAACATGGTTACTTGCAAAAAATATTTAACCCATAAAAATAGTTGTATAAATAGGTGTATTTAGTTTCACTAATCACTGATTTTTTTTTGCTTTTTAGTAAAACCAATTATTTTAAATGTTACATTACTATTTTTATCTGAATTGCTGATTAAAATGATTAATTCCTAAAAATATTACTGACCCCAAACTTTTTGAACAGTAGCATGTTAATATAATTAAAACAACTGTCAAAATGTATTCAAAGGCTAGAACACTACCATTCTTTCTGCCCCAAACAACAGAGGAAAACTAAATTAAAGACTGCAAAAAAGTGCTCACCTGCCACTTCCACTACCAAAGTAGTCATGGTATAAATTCATGTATTTAAGTTCAGAGAGAAATAAATATTTTTGTTTTGAACAAAAGCAGTTAATTTTATTTTTTTTAGGTTACCATTTTTTCAGTGAACATAGATACTGAACAAATATTATATAAAATATATATTTGAAAGATTTAAAGACAGTCCTTATTCTGTATATTTACTGTAAATAAACTGATATGTCAAACCAGATTAAAAGGGTTGTAGTCACTCAATTGACTTGAATAACTGTTTAACAGTGCCAGAAACTTTAAAGTTCAAATTAAAAGTTATAAAAACTCTTTTATCCCATATTTAAAGTGGGTCTTGGTGGAGAACACCACCTGCATAGTGGTCCCAAGGTAGTTTGAGTTTGAAACCCATGCTCTAAATTAGTCTTTAATTATAACGTATTGTCATAAAGTATCATTTGGCTAATTTAACTTTTTTATTTGGAATGTTTCTATTGATTTTATTATTAATTATTGCATTAAATATTAAATATTATCATTAATAATATTTCTTAATATATTTTAACATCCTATATAAATTCCATTGATAATGAAGTGATGCAGATTGTAGAACTTTACCATAACAATACTCACCAGGAATGGTTGCTGTCAGGATAAGAACCCAAACAGCTGATAAACACCTCAAAATAATCCACAGTCAACTTCCATCAGTTAATGCCTTCTGAATTGAGAAGCTGCTTGTTTATAAGAAACAAAATCCATAATTAAAACATTTTAACTTTATTAAACGGTTAAAAGTCCTCTGTTCATATTGCTTTCTCCAGTCAAAAAGTTGTTTCATCTGAATTAGGAGAAAAATATGAACAGATCAAAGACCAACAGGGGAGTGACTTTTTTTTTACTGGAAGAAGTGTGGATTATGGATTTGTATTTAGCAATGGTTTAAAGCCAAAAGCATCTTAATGAAGAATTTTTGTCAGACCAGGTGTGAGAGGCGGAAAGTGAGCACGCCATGGTGGAGGAAGCCAAGGACAGCGAGACCGCGAAGAGGAGCTCCACCCACTGCACCATGGTTGAGGGTGAGCTGGGGCAATCGGAGGTGGATCGGATGGACTGGGAGACTTCAATTCCTGCTCATTGAGTGCACCTTCCAGTGCCCATGCCTCGCAGGTACCCCACCTCCCCCCAGTGCCTTTGCCTCGCACAAAACTCAAAAAACCGCCCTCCCACCCATTCGTGCCCACGCCACCACTGTCATCTGCCAGGCTCACCCTCAGCCCACCATCTGCGCGATGGTCTCTGCACAGGTCTGCCAGTTTCCATCGGCGTCGTGGCTGGAGGATCCCTCAGCTCCACCTCCAGCCTCTGAGTCTCAGACTCCGCCTTGGCCCCCCAACCTGTCAGTTCCCTCTTCTCCACCGTGGCCTGTCAGTCCACCAGCTCTGCCAGGCTCTATCGTCCCTCTGGCTCCGCCTTGGTCTGTCATCGACCATCCGCTGCCTCTGGACTCCACTCCAGTCCCCTGTCGCTCCAGCTCCACCGCAGCCTTCAGGATCCCCATCTCCACGTCAGTCGCCTGGCACCATCTGCTCCGCTTTGGCCCTCCGGATCCTCTGCATCGGCCTGGATCATCGGCTCTCCATCTTCGCCTCGGTCTCCTCAGTGGCTCCTCCCTCCGTCGGTTCCTCCGTGGGTCAACGTCATGGCTGGGCTCTGGGTCCCGCCGTATTTCTCCTGCTCCAGACCCCTCATGTTTCCTCCCTGTTTCCTCCCTCCGTCATCACCACCATGGACTCTGCCAGTCATCCTCCTCTCGGACACCTAACCACCTCCAGAACCTCCTCCAGACTTTCCTTCACGCCCTTCTGTTCTATCTATGCCGCGAGGACGCGGCTTCCAGGAGGGGGGCGAACTGTAATGCCCCGGACGGTTTTGTTTTTGTTATTATTCCCCATGTGCTCCGTCTGACCTAGTTTCTGTTAATTGTGTTCAGGTGTGCCTTACTGGTTTGTCTCATTGCATTCCCTATTTAAGTTCTGTTCAGTTTTGTCTCAGTGTCCGGTTATTGATGTTGTTTTACATGTGGATTACCCTGCCTGTCTGTTTGCCCATTTGGATTAAAAGACTGTTTATTCGTGAAATCAAATCTCTGCTCGTGCTTTCCCGCACCCACATTGTGAACCTTACAAACATGCAGCTTTTTACTTCACAAGTTGACTGATGGACCGGACTGTGTGGATTACTTGTTGAGTATTATGTTTTTTTTTTCAGCTGTTTGGATAGATTGGTGCACAAGTTTGTAATGCTACATTTCTCCAAATCAGTTTTCATGAAGAAACAAACTCATATACATTTTGGATGTGAGGGTGATTACATGTAATTAAATATTTATTTTTGGGTCAACAGTTTTTTGTTTTTTTTAAATTCTCTTTTTCTTGCTTCAGGTATTGTCATAGATCATGTAGATGACTCTACCTCAGACTGCTGCCTCAGGTCCTCTACTTGTGCTTCTACTAGTTCTTCCACCACCGTCTTCAACCCATTAGAGATTAGCACTGACACCAGTGGTTACATGACTCAGGGATTACATACATATTCACTAGAAAACCCTTGCTCTTGTTCATCCACCCTTGGTCAACAGAGTTATGTTCCTCTACCCAGCTTTCAGGAAGGAAGGAGATCCTCAGATACCTTACTTATACAAGGTCAAGGGAAAACAGATCACATTACAATTTCTATTGTTGTAACAGTTCTAATTGATTAAACAACTTTGCCTCTTTTTCAGGTGTGAAGCCTTTTAAAAATCATTTGAGAAAAAATGTCCACATTAAGGGTCAGTTGTGTTGGAATGAACTTATGGAGCCTGTGCATCAAACGTGCATCCTAGATAACAATCCACAAAGTGGTAGTACGTCAATGGTTTTGACAAACCCTCCATGCTTCCCAATGGTGCACTCTTTAAGAAATGTAAGGTAAAAACAATTTAATAAATAATTATTTACCCTAGTGAATAAGCAGTTAAGAAGTGCACATAATTGTATTTTCTGTATATTTGTAGAGTATTACAAATATTATAAGTACATTTTTAAAAACTTATTGCATATAATGTATTATTAAATAAAGCCATAAATAAAAAGCCATTTAAGTGCACAGCAGGCCCGAGTGTCTCTTCCGGTGCACCCCCAGTAGGATGAGCTGTCTATTGCAGGATCAGAGGGAGAGTCAGCTGGTAAGGTGTCTTGCCATGACAGTGCCCCTCTGCGGTTGCTGCCCTGTCCAAGCCAGACGGCGAACTGTCGGCTATGCTCCTCTGAGCCCCCGAGGGGATTGGATTGGATTTTGCTTGCGGAGGTTGAAGTCCTACTGGCGAAGGATGCAATTGTGCCTTTCAGCCAAGATGAGGTCAGGGTTCTATAGTTCTGGCTTCTTCGTGCCCAAGAGTGCGGTGGGTTAGGACCCATCCTGCATCTTCGAGCTCTGAATCAATCCCTTCTCAGGCTGCCGATCAGGATGCTCACCCGAAGCACATCTTCTTGTGTATTCGGCACCTGGATGGATTCGCAGCCATTGACCTGAAGGAGGTGTACTTTCACATCTCAATTTTACCTCGGCCAGATCCCCCTTAGGGTCAAGCATGTCAGTACTTCCAGTTGGCCTGCCCAATTTTCAAGATCTCACGGGATCTGTTAAAGAGAGTGGGACCTGGTGCTTCTGCACCTCAGCCATTTGGAGCTTCAGGTCAGCCGAGAAAAGAGCAAACTCTCCCTTGTACAGAGGATCTCTTTTCTTGGCATGGAACGTGCGAAGACAGTGATGAAGTGCTTGGACTTCTTCAGGCACAAGACAAGCGGTTCCTCTCAAACTTTTCAGAGGCTCCTGGGGCATATGGCAGTCGCAGCCACAGTAACACCGCTGGGCTTGCTTCATATGAGTCTGCTTCAGTGCTGGTTACACGATCGAGTCCCGAGATGGGCATGGCACCGTGGCACTCTCCGGATTAGCGGATATTCAGCCCGTGGTCAATGTCTTCCTACGGCTGGAGTTCCCTTAGGACAGGTGCCTGGGTATGTCGTCGCAACACGGATGCCTCCTGTGTGGCACTCGGTTGGCCGCTGTTGGCCATGCTTCTCGCCCTGCGTTGCTTCTGATGCTATGCCACAAGCACGTGCTGGTCCTTATGGACAATACTGTGGCCGTAACGTACATCAACCGACAAGGTGGTCTACGCTCCTGTCGCATGTCACAACTCGAGATTAATTATCTGTTGCTCAAGACAGAGCTCCTGATTGCGTTGGCCTCCATCGCTGAAGCGTGCCTGGAGTTTGGTCTGGCTGATTCTCACATTATCCTGAGACCCCGGCCCCAGAAGGAGACAGACCCGGCCTTAGAGTTGCTGGGCCCCGTACGTGCTTTGCACTTCTACGTAGAATGCACTCAGAGCTTCAGACGCTCCCAGCAGCTCTTCGTCTGCTATGGAGGTCAGCAGAAAGGGAATGCTGTCTCTAAACAGAGGTTGGCCCATTGGGTGGTAGATGCCATCTCCCTGGCGTATCTATAGCAGGGAGAGCCGTGCCCCTTAGGTGTCAGAGCCCACTCCACACGGAGTGTTACCTCAGCCAACTCATCCTATGCGTTGACTCACAGCGCCTCTCTAGCAGACATCTGTAGGGCTGCAGGCTGGGCAACACCTTCACGAGTGATCTTCACGTAGAGGCTGTGTCCTCCCGTGTCTTAAGTTAGACAGCAGGTGAACGGGAGGCCAGCTGGTGTCGGCTTGCTGCGCCATTCTCCCAGAATGTTCCCTACGAGCGAACCTGGGTCCTTCTGCCCCGCAGTCAGGACTAGATGAGGAGTAGTCTCTGACTGTGTTTCTACTGTCTCCTTCACCCAGTAGGTTGTGGCTACAAATCTCAATATTCCACGGTTAGCCAGAAGGCCGCGTTTCCCTTCATATATCCATAACTTATCAATATATTGAATTATTCAAGTTCCACATGTAAACTGCAAATGTGCTACATGTCCCCCCCAACCCATGCTTCAGTGCAACTGGCATTCCTGCGGGGCCCCCTTATTCAGCTCCCAGGGCGTTGGGAAGGTTACGTGCAGACTCCTCTGCTGGCACGCTTGCACAGGTGTCTCTGCGTAACGTGGCCTCAGGATCATAGCCTTCTCCACGGGTCTGTTCCCATTTGTAATGTCGGAGTGACTCAACTGAAGGGGAACGTCTAGGTTACGTAGGTAACCCTTGTTCCCTGAAGGAAGTAACAGAGACGTTACATCCCCTTGCCACGACCCTGGGTTGCGCTGACGCCGGCTCAGCTCCTCAGCAAAAACCTGCAGGTGCAGGCGAAAATCAGTGCACGCCAATGGTTATTGGCCTTTTTAATAAGGCTCAGAGGTGATTGGTCTCTCATGCGAGTTCCCATATGAAACGTTTCCGTTCCCTCCTTCAGGGAACAAGGGTTACCTACGTAACCTAGACGTTTCTTATTTTTAACATCTTTGTAAAAGAATCAGAATGAGTTTCATGGACAGATGTTAAATTTTAACTGGTGTCATTTAATGCCCTATGTTACCTAAATTTTACTTTTTAATAAATATAAACATCATATATCATATTTTCATATGATTGTGATTTTTTTTTTTTTTTTGGAAGGTCAGATCCCTTCTCATGCCATCAAAGTCAGCAGCAGTTTCTCTCAGCGCAACCTGCTCATTCCCCTGAGTATGTGAAGAGGTCTGCAGGTCTGGAATCACAGAGCTTCTCTAGTCCATCGCAGCATGAGAGGATTCCCATTAGCCACTCATCCTGCTCCCAGACCCCTTGGCTCCCACCACAGTCAGCTCTTCTGGACTGTCTGTCTTCTCTCTCCTGTTCTTCCTCCATTGTGGCATCAGCTGCACAGCTTCTTGAAACTTGATTGCAGATCAGTCCACAATCTCGGTCTCTGCCTCAGGCTGGGCTTCACATTGGCACTGTATTACCCTCATTTAAGTGACAATAATTTGATCCATTGTAGTAATACACAGTTTAGTATTTATGTATTGTGCACTTAGTAGAGAGTTTAGTGAGTGACTGAAGCTGACTGACAAATAAATAGTCTCTAAATATCGTTTAGCTAGATGTGCATTTGTATTGAAGTGAATAGTTTTATAGATACATCATATTGCTTGGTTTTTTGTCATGATTAGATATTCTCAATCAAGTGGTGTATATAAATATATTATTATACATCAATTAAACTATGACTCATGTAAATGTAGTTTTTGAATGGAAATTTATTTGTTGCACAATTTGTATCATTAATAATAAAAGATTCCTTAAGTTATTATTCTTAATAAGATTTCAGTTCTAAATAAATATAATTTTTTGTACATTGTAATTTGCTTGAACTTGTACTTTTTTAAAAAAGTACATGTAATTACAATGTATTTACCTTAGAAAGAAACAGGTATGGTAAAATGTAAGGTAAACATGAATTATATTTGGTTCAATATTAATACCTATTTATTATGAATATCTATTTTATTACCCAGTTTTTGTAATCACTATAATGCAAGGAGCATGACTGTAAAATGAAGTGCTACCCATGTTTCTGTAATGTCTTCCTACTTTGTTTATATGTTTACAGTTAAATTTTTTTGCAGTATTTGCCTGCAAATTACTAGTCACTGCATTGAAAAAATGGCAAACATTTGTGTTTTGTTGGTATTTACTTGGTTTCAGCAATATTAAATACTATTTTTGACTTTGAATAAAAACAGTTAACTTACACGTCACTGTTTGTAGGGTACTATATGCGTTCTATATGTATATATATATGTATATAATTAAAAGTTTAAATCTATGTGGCTTAATTATTCCATGCAAAGAATTATGAGATTTTGTGGTATAAATAGTGATGCAGTGATATATAGATGTTACCTTTTTTTTCCGTGTATGACTACAACTACAAAATAACAAAAATACAACAAACAAGATTTTCCTAATGGTTAATGGTACAACTTTATTTATTATTTTTAATCACTTTTTAGTAGACCCCTGAGGAGTCAGTAATGAGTAGAACAGGGCTAAAACCTACAAGACAGGAAAGAGTCAATGACAAGAGAAGTTTAGAAAAGAGGTCATGACACAGGCCAAGGTCTTACAGGTGATGGAATCTCCCTTGGATCAGAAAGATGGTAAAAATCAGACCAGTGATTGTTTGCAATTTATCATCTGACTACAGAGGAATCCAGAGGCTAAATAAGACCCCCAGCCAATCATCCTGATCCATTTCCGTGTCATGTAAAATGAAAACAATCATAGTGGATTATGGAGATTATTAGCTAGTGTAGTCTAATGAAAGAAGGTATTAGGTCAGATATACACTGACACCCTTTGAAGTGGAAGTGGGAGGAAGGGCCTTTTTTATGATAAACAAATAGAGGATTTACTTAAATCCACCTTTAGATGCCCTCTGAAATTAAACCCCCCCATGAGCCCCACTCACACATCCATATCGCCACTTGGCTGTGGGGAGTGACCTGTCTAGGAGGAGGAGCCTGAGTTGGTCTTGTCCTCCCGGGTGACAGGGATGGTGCGATCTCCGCGGCCAGACTCTATGCCACCACTCTTGGGTCCACAAAGAGTAAGCAGGCCATCAGCAGACAGTGTGCAGGTGATAGTTGACTGGTCCACGTTAGAAGGCAGGCGGTAGCGGCGGCGGAATTCACGGGAGATGTAGCCGTGATCATCCTGAGGAGCCAAACAACAAAAATAAGGAAAATAAGAGGAATGTTGTATTGCTGGAAAAGTGGTATGAAGGAAGGTTTTGAAATATTTCAAGGAAAGTTTAAAATAGGCCAAATTATTGTATTATTGTAATGAAGAAAACGTGTAAAAATAGGAAATACTAGAATAATAACCAAAGTAAAAGCCCTATTTTAGTAAACTACTATTTTAAAGACTTTAAGCTAAAATAAAATAAATGCAGAAATGATAAGAATAATAAATTGCTGAACAGAAAATTAATCCATCAAGAGCTGGACAGCTGTTCACTTCTTTTTCAGTTGAAATCGGTCTGAAAAGCTGTTTACTCTTTTCTCACAAATATAAATTGTACATTTGACTTTTTTAGATTAGTTTGATCTTGATTACATTAGTACAGATTTGAGCTCATATACGGCAGTGCACATATCAGTACAGTACTGCCCAAACATAGTCATCAGTGTCTCTGTTGACAGCTTTAGGGTCAAGGCATTTCTACCAAAAAAGCTCTGGAAAGATTACCCACAAGGCTTTTATTGCTGTTTAAGACTCCAAATGGGGTGACAGGCTATGACGCAAAAGTGACGTCAATCTGACACAAACATTCGTAGAGATCTTCTCACTTTTTCCTCATTTGTGCTACTGAAACGTGTGAATAAATCCACAGTACTGAAATAGTGACGCTGGGGAAGGGAGGATTGGGGTAAAAATAGAAAAGAAACTGAAGCGAAAACACAACCAGGAGGAAAAGAGAATGACGTAAGCATGAATATCTGATGAACTATGTCTGAACTGAGTAATTTCTGTGAAAGTTCAGTGTCTTATTCTTTGTACTTTATAGTGATGATTTGTCACATTGTGCTAAAGGAAATTACTGAAAAAGCTAAATCATTAATAACATTTTTTTTTACAATCTGTGGAATTTATCATAGGCTACTGGACTTTATATTATCCTTTTTATATTATCCGACACTATATCCTTCGAGACACATACACAGGCACTTACACATTATATTATACTGCTGTACTGTTACATAGTTGACTGTGCAGTGAAAACTGTGATGCAAAAATCACTGTGAATAAAGCATTATTGACAAACAATAATGATTCATAACTGAGCTGTTCAAATACCAGCTTCCTTCCATTAGAATAAAAATCAGCACAGCAACTAATGAGAACATCTGGATAGTTCATTCAATCTCATTGCAAGTTTCTCCTTGAACACATTGCCTTGTCTGAAAAAGCTGTGGCCTCACCTGTCTTTCTCCATGCTTGCCCTGGATCTCCACATAGTCCTCTGTCACCTTCACACTGAGCTCATCAGGAGAGAAGTGTTTCACATCCAGGTACACTGTGAATTTGTCTCTGTCAGACCTCACCTGCAGAAATGATCAAGTACAGTAGATCTAAATCAACATGGTGGTGTTTGCAGATAAGAATACATTTTCTTTTTTTTTTCCTAATTAGCCTCCCTTTATCTCCATTAGCCTAATTCTGTTTTGTGTTCTGTCACATTTATACATTATTTTCACCTTCACAGTAAACGTATTTTGAGGTGATACTAAAAATGTATATGTTGTTTGTCACAAATATAACTTAATGCGTCGTTTTAGTGATAATCAACACCCTGTATTGGGCTTCTGCAACAACACCACATTTTCAGATCCTAAATCTCAATTGTAGAAGTTCACAGAGAAGTGGATTATTACCTCAGAGATGCCTGAGTTGGACTCCAGGAAGCTGCGGAAGAGTGAGTGTCGATAGTAAGGGCTGACAGTTGAGGCAGCGAAGGGAAAGAAGTCGTAGTCGAACAGGCCTTCTCCAAACAACTGGTCGAAGAGGCGAGTGGGATAGCTCATGGTGCGTCTAAACCAGGGGTGTTGGATGGCAATATCCATAATGTCAGGCTTGGCAATTCACAGCTTGAATGAGCTAATCGTAGACTTGCAAATTTCAACCCGATTGTTACTATTTGCACTTGATGTTGAGGAAATTTTGTAAAGAGAAGATGTGGACTGAAGGCAGTTATGAGGAGGCTGATACAGTAGTCAAAGATCCCAATGATGTGTGCCGTTCCCAGTGAAGGCAAGCTGGTTATATACCTGTGCTGCAGAAAGAGAGGCTTACAAGTGGATCTCTCTGGAATGGCATTATCTCATGGTGGGAACAGTGTTGTCAGCAGAATTGATGGGGTGCACACTGACCTGAGATTGACAGTCTAGCTCTGAATGGCTCCCGGTAGTTCCCTGCTGGCCAGTTATCACCGGAAAATAAGTTACTGCCAAAACAAACCAGACAGATGAAGTGGGGTGGCTGGTGTGTTATGGTGAATTGTTTGACCAGAGGTTTCTTAGTTCTGCCTACTTAATAAGTACAGGTACAGGCATGTTTTTTTCCTCAAAACTGAAACTTTACTACCGTCCCCCTTTAATTTGATTGACTTTTGATTCCCGTTTGACTCTAATCCAATATTTTGTGTCGGATATGTAACTCTTAACATAATTGTGTATGGCAGATTCTGATCAAAACCTAATTACTTAAGAATGCTGTGATGTACTTGGTGACCAATGTATGTATATGTTTTTTTTTGTTTGTTTGTTTTTTTTTCTTTTGTTGTAAGTTCTTGATTCTGTATGTTCAAAAAAGATGGAAAAAAATAAAGTACAAAAAAAAAAAAACCTTAACTTAACTTTACTAAAAAGTTATTATAACATTTTATGTATTTTTTTATATATATTGTAGTCTCATCCAATGGACTAAAGCATACACTGTTTTGGTAGTGACCAAAATGTGGGATGCATTTTTTACATTCAAGTTCTATAATTTATATATATAATAAAATGTTTTACTTTTTAGTTTTTGTGGGAAATTTGTGTTTGGGATTACACACGATTTGCATTTTAAAGACAACCAGTGTTTTTTGGTTTAATAAAATGACAATTAGAGATTAGACTGTACATAAATTACAATTTACACATTATACTCATAGTCACAAAATGCTTATGTGAATAGCAAAATAGAGCAAAATGGGTTTAAGCTTTTTTTTTTTTAAGTAACCCATATTATTACTACCCTGATCAATTGGTTTTGGTCTCTACATCTGATCAATGAATAACCACAGAAAGTATTCATATAGCTTCAAAAGACTTTATGTACTTTTTGAAGCTTGAAATGTTTGGACCTCTTTGACTTTCATTGTATGGAAAAAAGCGGCTAAAACATTCTTTGAATTCAAAATCCCTTCTTTTGTGTTTTGCTGAAGAAATACAATCAGGTGAGTGTAGACTGGCACGAGGGTAAGTAAATGACAGAATTTGGTGGATAATTATTCAAGAATTATTACTAATTTAGAAGAGAAATGAATGAAATTAATAAATTTTCTTGCCTATTTGGCAGTTTGCAAACTTCTTTTTCCCCCACAGTAATACATACAAACATATACATTTTTTGTGTGGAGTATTTAATTAATTTATCAATCTGACCAGTGTAGCTCTGAGGCTATAACTCTGATGGCAGACATAATGACTTCCCCTCTGGTCCGTGTGGCAGTATTAGGGTAATCCTGGGGGCTTCACCTGGCACGCTGGTGAGGCTTAACTCTAAACCACCAGCAAGGCCCTTTTTCCATACCACAGACTCAACAGCCTTGGCAAACAGACCCCAGTCAAGCCAGTGAAGTGAGGACCGGTGACCAGGCCACCGGATGGGCGGTTTAATCTTTGGCCAGATTTCAGCTCAATCAGCAGCTTTTGTTGGAAGCTTTTTCTCAGTGGACTGCAGCATGAACGTAACGAAGGTAAGGAAATATATTTTATATTAAATCTGGAGAGACAATGGAAACATTAGTATCAATACTGACAAAAACTCAGTATAGATGCCATTACAAATTATTTTAGGAAAGGATTTTTAAAATAGTATTTAATTTATTCTTTGTAATATACCATTGCACCAACTTTTTATACAATGCAGTATGAAGCTGGTGGTCAAATTATTTTTAACTATACCAACAACTCTACCCTGAACAGTATAGGTTATATATAACAGGTTTAAAGGTTATAAGTGTTTCCAACTTGACTCGCTTCTTGAGGCCCACTTTTAAGCAAAGTTTAGTTCTAGCCCCAATTAAACACACCTGAACCAGTTAATCAAAGTTTTTAAGAAAAACAAATAAAAACTTCCAGGCTGTTGTATTGAAATTAAATTCTGGGGAAGCAGAAATATTAGACAACCTTGCTTTATAACTTGTAGCAACTTTTACCTCAGCGGAAGAGGTTTATCCATTTGTTTCTGCAGAATTACATGTGGTGATATATATGTTAAATATTTCTCACATTAAGCAACCAAAATGAAAATACCAAGTACAATCAATTTTTCAGATTTTTTTTTTGTGTGACAGAAGAAGCTTTAGCACAGAACATAGTGAGACACTGACTTTTTGTCAGCACCATTTGCCAAAAATATGCAAGAAAACAAACCACAATGATTGTCACATTGACATAGTAACAATTATTTATATATAGTGACCTAAATTATTGATAAAAACTGATTTTTAGACCCTGTTTTGCCTTTAAAGATGATTTGTTACATTTTGTTAACAAATTGTAAATGTAGGTGTCATAACTATATGACATCTATACTGTATCTCTAACATTATGATTCTTTGTAGTGCATCGTGTTCAGATTGAGGCAGGAAGTGCTCTAATGCCTTCAGGAGTCATCTGTTGATTCTGATATAGATCTCTCTCTTTTCTCTCGAGCCGTCACAAAGTTGAGGAGATCAATGGCTGTCACCACTCCAAACACCATTTGCTTTTGAGTGGAAGATCCATCTGTCAGATCTGAGAAAAAAATCAAAACAGCAGAATTTTAGGTAAATATCTTCATCATCCTCTCAATGCTAAGAGTGTATGGGATTAGGAAAAAAGACCTCATAGATAAAACAAAAATTAAACTCACAATCCTATGTCAAAGCAAAAAGACAAAAGCATTTTTTTCATGGAATAAATAGTAATTTAAAAAAGGGTCACATCAGGAAGAAAGTAATAATTTCAATAATAATGCAGTATAGTGAAAACATACAGTATCTCACAAAAGTGAGTACACCCCTCACTTTTGTTGCCATCAGTTCAGACATTAATGGCTGTGTGTTGAGTTATTTTGA
>JAUCMS010000127.1:2650932-2668208 GCA_032357445.1 Enteromius radiatus | reverse complement strand
CTGAAACCAACTTCTCAACAGCATTCCTGCCACTGGTCTTCTTGCCAGAAAAAGGGCAGACGGGACTGTCATTCTCTGGAACTGAAGGCATGATTCTTCAATAGTTTTCTGCTAAAGTGCGAGAATTTGTTCACAACACATTGTAGATTAGAGGCTACATTTTGTAAACAACATTGATGTTGGCTTTAGAAAGCCTAAATAGACAACCTGAGTCTGTAAATTTTGAAACTTTATATATATATATGTGTGTGTGTGTGTGTGTGTGTAAGAAAAAAAATAAATACGTGTTTTGTTATTTCATCCATGTTATTTTGTTTTCTAAAAATAGCCTAAGCTCAGTATGACACCACAATTCTAGATATGAGTTAAATGTTTGCTTTACAGTCAGTAACAAATAAGCAAATTATAAGCAATAGCATGAATAAATCAGTTACACATCCACTTTCTTTCTCAATGGTCGCATCTTTACTTGATACATAACCAACTGTTTTCAAGTATACTTTTCCAGATAGGTATTTTGATCATTTAAATGCAAGAAGAGGTGAAATAGAACTCAATTTGGGGCACACACATTATAGAATAAAGCTTTACCCATTCAGCCAAATGTCCAGAGACTATAAAACACTGGAATACTTCCAGGCTGCTGTCCTTATACTACTTACAAAAGTGTAAAATCCACAGAATTAACAAGAAAGGAATGTATTCTTGCAATGGAGATATACTTTTAGGCCAAACCAAAATTTTCCATTGGCTTTTGGATTATTGTAGAAAATAAACTAAACTCCCTGAATGTCTGAGTTAGAATAGATTTGATTATTAACACAATTAGACTGTAAAACTGACTAGTAGATAAGATTTTTAGCTTTTAATGTATTTGTAGTTGTTAGCAATTGCTTTTTTAAGACAAGTAAAAAAAATCACAAGGATTCATTACTTATGTAATGCTGTAGAATAAAATGAGAAAATACGTTGAACTTGTGTTAAACACAGACCTCATTTCAGGCATTTAACTAAAATCTAATTTAAAAACGAGCTAATTTCAGGACAATGGAAGACAGAGTGCTAAACATGCTTGTTTACAGGTCTGCAGCACTCTTATCTCACTTTAACATCACAATGACATTGGAAGCCATCAGGTTAATTCCAGAGTATGAGAACCATTAATAGATAACTGAAGAAGCCAAGCATAAAATACAGCAGCTGTTAAAACTATGAGCCTTAACAACATAACAAGCATGCTTGACCGCTTTAATGTGAAATGACCACAATACAATGCAATTACAGATGGTCTTTGTGTATCCAGAAATAACATGTTTGAGACTGACGCAGTAATTTTCAGTCCCGGTGTATTTGATAAGTTTTAGACACTGAAGCCAACCTTCTGGTATTTTTATTGGAATAAATATTAAAATATTACCTTAAAGCAAATAATACCAGATAGATAGATATGACAAAAGTCAACTGCATTAGTGGTGACGCTTTAGGACCCGGGTTGCCAGATCCGCAGTCACCCCTCCTTTGACAATTCACAAATTTGCATGCCTTCTTTCTTTCAGTCTAAACAAGTAAGCTGTGTAATATGTATTATGACTCGGATGCGGTTATGATTACAAATACTCACGTAACTGTGAAATCCAAACACTGGATATTGAAGTTTCTTTGACACAAATGCCTGGCAACCCAGTCTGGGACTCGAGAATCAGGCTACCAGAAGAATGGGGAAGTTTAAAGTGGATCCATGTGCTCTAAGGAACTCTTTTAACTAGAAATTTTCAATCACAACCCATCCTATCAAAGTTTCCTGCATATATATTTTTTTTCCCGAAAAACACTTATAGAGCCATTTATTAAATATCAGAAACATTATTTAAATAATTTGTAGCCTACGAGCACGAGGCGACCATCAATGTACATGCAAATCATAAACCTCGTGCTCTTTATTTACTTTAAACTATCTTTTTGTGAATTTTAGTTAATGCAGTTTTGCAATTAATGCAATTTAATCGGCTTTGAGTGAAATGACGTTTACTTTTAAAGAAATCTTTGCAGTTATGAATAAATCTTTCTCTGTTTTGCTAGGTGCATTGAAGGATTTTGATTATTAAGAAGAAATTTTGCAAAGATTGCAAAAGTTGAGAAACATTTTCTCATATGCAAAGCAGCAAAACATATTTTTATATATTAAATATATATATATATATTTCTGTCTCAAATATATTTCTGATCACATACTGCAACGTCCATTACATACTTACAACGATAAAAGAACCACATTTTACCTTGCTGATAAGCGCCGACCGTCCACTTTGACAGCTGTGCATACAGCAGTACCTGCGTCATGTCATTTATGTGAACTGGGTTCATCACTTATTTGGGAAATGGCCATGTGTTGGAGCATAAGCTGATTGGCTGTAACGAGGGCGTCTGTCGATGGCTCTCCTATCAGAAGTTGGTAAATGTCCAACAAGAGTTTTTTTTTTTTTAATCTTCTTTTGTTATTATTGTAAAAACACGAGTTTGAAACATTTGGCCAAACAATGCCACTGACACTTTAAGGTGTATGGAAATAACCAGATTAAAAATAATAATAATAATAACTGTACCACTGCAAGGTTGCCTTTTATAACAATATGCCCACTTATACTACAAAGGGAAACATAATTCCTGATATTTTTGTAGTAATATAAAACTTTATCTGCCTCCACACTGATACCAGTGTGTTTTATGAGCAATGCATAACCAATGAATGGAAATGCAGTGAAACACCCCTACAACACTAACTGAAAGACTGCAGGACTGATTTACCATAACTGATTTATCAAATTTTAATAACCCCACACATAAACCTGAGACACAGACAATTTAAAAAAATGCAATTTTATTAAGAAATCAAAATCTTCTAAATGTACACTTAAAAACAGTCAATAAACAAAGTGACAAACTAAAGGGTTTCTAGCAAGTAACAATAGCATTTGATGTCTCACACAAATGTTGGTCATTGGTTGATGACACCAAGCAACAAAACATAGGCAGCAAAGCTGGGTCCTGGCTTAAAATCTTCCAGGATGTTCACGATCTCTTGATCTTCTCCTCCCACGTTCACGACCTCCATGGCTGCGGTCACAAGAGCGAGAACTGACCGAGAACGATGTCTAATAGAAAGATGATATCTGTTACAACAACAAAAACGGCAACTTTAATGAAAGGCACGAGCCTTTGATGAAGAAGGTTTTCAGTACCTTTTTCTATGACACCCATAAAGCTCTCTCCTCAGCTCACGAGAAATGGGTTTCAAGTGCATGAAATTACAGAAACCGCCTCTAGTGCAATCCCTGTGGTGAGACGAGACAGAAAGATAAAAGAAAGATTTATGTTTGCATTACTGACAGCACTGATATTAGACACATTAGTACTTTAAGTACATCGGTAAATACATTAAGTACTTTAAACAATGTCTTGAACTATTTTCAATCAGTCATTTACTTAAAAGGTGACATATTTAAAACGTCATTGTTTCTCAATGAAATAATTGAATGAATGAAATGTGAGAAACTGACCCCATTTCATACTGCCTACAGCAAGCTTCTCTGAAGTCTGTAACTGGTGAGAGCTCTGCATGTATTGGTTGGCCATTAAACCAGCGAATATTTAAGCTTAATACAGCTTTCTCAGCATCCTCTTCCCTCCGAAACTGTTCAGACAATAAAACGAAGTAAATGGTTACACATTTCCAAGCATAATTCTCTAATGCAGACTGATATAGCTACATTGTCTGAAATACTTGTCTTTTCAGTCAATCAAATGTCACAAACACTTTCAAAACCCACAAATTTTACAGTACCTTCACATAAACATTTCCGACCAAATGATCCCCAAGGTTATCGCACACATCCATCTCCTCAACCTCTCCCTACTTCTCCTCCATTTCTGTAAAGGCTTCCTGTTGAAAATATAATAAATCAGCATTGCAAAGTGTAATGCAAAAAGTAATTACTTCAAAGGAAAAAAATGCGGCATCATTTACTGACCCTCATGTTGTTTCAAACCTGTATGATTTTTGTGTTCATACAGAGAAAGCCAATGTGATACAATGTTGTTTGGACCCTAACATTCATCAAGCAATCTTCTGTACTCAAGAAAAGAAAAGAAAGTTATACAGGTTTAGAACGATATGTTGGTGAGTGAATGACGAACAATTTAATTATTCACACGTTTGTGTTTTACTCATACATTACTGAATCAGACCCACAGGGCTTGTGAAAAAGAAAAAAAACAAAGAAAACAAAACTCATCCTTGATGAGAACTCACCTCAAAAAACTTGTCATAATGTTCTTGCATTTCCACATCACTTACAGCACCTGGCAACAATTTGTAAAATATAATTAGAACACAGAAAGGTTTATTAGAGTACAATATTTTGATATAAAGCCCCCATAGCATGCAGATAAGTAACGAAGTAGATTAACTGTCCCATCATAAACCTACTGGATAGTGTATATTTAAATAACAACTCAGATGATCAACAGATCATGTTTAAACTTAGAATTCAGAAAGGAAATGATTTCAGGCCAGTCTTGCAGACACACATCAAGACTTTGTACTGTTTAGATTTTAACTAATCATAATATGCGTCAAAGTGGGGGGGGGCAACTTACAGTGTAAACCCTCAGTAGACTTTTGAGTGTTGCGGTATATGTTCATGAGGACAACGATCTGAAATACAAAATGTGCATCTTTGTAAAAGAAACTCTAAAATTGTTTAGCATCCAGGTCTATAAACCACATGAGATATAAACATTAGGTAATTCATGAAAACAATTGAATTGGGGATAGTGTGGGGTCAGCATAAGAGGTCAGAGATCCATCCAAGATGACAAGAGAACCGGTATGTAAAGTCCTTAGAGCTTTGATGAAGCAGATAAGTATTTTCTGTAAACGATAATGTAAATATGTACAGCTCAGTTATTAGTGTTGGAGCTAAACTCTGCAGGACACCAGTGCTGCGTCCGAAATCGCATACTGCTTAAGTAGGTACTACATTTAAAACTGAAGTACAACCCGACTGTTAAAAAGTATGTTCTGTATAGTATGAATGTGGGTAGTATGAATGGAATTCGGACGTACTATGTCCGCCATATTGATGTTGTCACGTGTCATGAGTCGTCACAACAGCGCAAAACTATCAATAAGTCATCCATTTATTTAGATTGTGTTAAACAAGTGTAATTTAATCACAAAAAACAACATTTTGTTTTCTCTGAGGTACTTACACTTGAAATGAGTCTCAATTTTCCGCCATATTTTAAATATGACGCCTCCTCTCCCAGAGCCTCACAGGTAAGGAAAGTGTAAATGGTATGCCTACAATAGAATTCGGGCGGAAGCAGTAGGTCATGCGGGTACTTCTCGCCTTGTGAATTTTTGAATACTATTAATTCAAACATACTACTTGTCTCGCATACTGTTTTTCGGGTACTATATATTAGAGAAGTAAGCCATTTCGGATGCAGCACAGCCCTCCAGGTCCGAGTTTGGACAGCCCAAAAACAAGATGTCTTTATCAAAGTTCTAAGTCCTTTACTGGATTAGAAATAAAGGTGTGTGGCAACTGGAATCTGCATTCATACTTACCTTAAAATTAAACAATATTTTTTTTTTTAAAAGGTTATGTGGCTGAAGATGAAACCAGCCTTCAGCATTTCTTTACATTCTTTTGCAAGTTCTACTCATTCCTTGTATCTCAGTAGAAAAATATATTACCAGTAGAACACACATGTCCTACGCAGATCAACGCTGAAAGCTTTTCCTATTAGTCTTTTTTTATTTATTTATTTACTGCAAGAAATGAGAAACTACCACTCCAAGCATCAATGAAGTAGCTAGCCAAACTTGATGTTGTTCTGGAAGGTTAGTTTACCTAACTTCAAAACACTCCTGGGGCCTCATTTTTAAAACACAGGTAAAGAATTGAATACATTTTAATTAAGGAATTCTTTTTGTGCTATAATTTGTTTGTAGGTACATTTCAGAAATTGCTGTACATTCACATTTAGGGCCATTTCATTCACATCTTTACAAATTAGGCTCTGGTTTCAGATCAGAAAATGTTTATGGATGTAGCAGAACCTTTTTTTCTTTTTTTCAGACCAGAACTTCGTCTTTGATAGAGTGGTATTATACTCAAAAAGAATAATGCTTATAAGAAACACCAGTTTTTCATTTTTTACTTAATGTGTGTAATTTAGTGAAGTACAGTAGGAGTCTAGTGTATCAGTGCTGAGGATGCCTCAGTTTTATCTGGGACAGAAACAAAATTTCTTGCTTACCCCACAAGCTAGCATTATCTCAAGAAAAAGCAGGACTTACAGCGAGAAGCGCCGGCTGTCTGTGCACTGTTTTGGGGGTTACGGTAGATGTTTTGAATCAAGAGGGTCTGCAACGGGAGAAATCAAAATATGTATATAAATATAAATTGGCTACACAGAAAAAGAGCTGAATTTACCTGGGGGGATCACTATTTCCCACCCAAAAGAAATCCTACCTGATAAAAAGGTGACCATTTAACTTTCATAAGCACATTTTGGAAAATAATTAATTATCCAACACTTACAGATCTGGGGCTTGTACCATAATGGTTACATGTCATTTATCAATTGATTCTAAGTCTTATTTATATTACATATTGTGTGTTTATTTATATTAATCAAAACTACATGCTTGATTATTAAGCATAAAATATTCAGTGAAAAAAAAATGCACTAAATAATTCCAATAATTAATCAACACAAAAAGATTTGTAATGTAGTGACTGTTAATCAGAGGGAAGAGAATCTGTGGTACTGACTTTATTGTGTCAGAGATGTGTCACTTTGTTCACAACTGTCCAGTTTTGATTTAAATCTATTATCCCGAATATAACCTGTCCTGTAGCAGGTTAGCTGTTGAATATACTATGGCACAAAAAAAAACAGTTTATGATGCAAACTAACCTGAAAGTGGCCCCAGATTGCAGGTGCTTCAAGGCAAATAGTCTTAAACACTACTGAAACTATGAACTATAAATGACTCACTGAATGTCACAAATGTATTAAGTGACTGAAAGTCAAAGTAAAACTTTTTGTTAAAAAGATAGAAAAATTATAGAATAACACATACATGTAAAAGTGAATGCAAATACTTTCAGTAATGTAAAAAAAAAAACTTCAATAAATGTATATATGTATATTGGATAAATTAGATATATATCCAATATACTTCCACACAAAAAAGTTCTACACTGCAAACGTGAAATTGGCTTCACTTTAAACATCAACAAGCCAATTTTAATTATGAAAATGAAAAAAAAAACATACTGTTGTGAAGTTTGATGTTGTCAGTACATTATTTATATATTATATAAAATTGTTTTATAAAGTTGGCGGATGTCTGATTTCACTGTTGTAACCTGCAGCACGGCAATGCGGAAGCTTCACATCTGACACAAAAACATCGTTTTGCGTTCCGATCTAAAAGCTCAGCAGACAAACAGGTGTGTTAGCCTACAACTATTATTGCTCTGTTCAACCTAAATAAACTAATATAGCTTACTTGTCTTTTTTCTGTACCAAAAATGGACGCAATGTACTCCGCCATCTTGACCAGTCCAACTCTGATACTAATATGCGATCTACGTCATCACGAGAGCGCGCATCTGTAGATGTCGCAGGAGAGAAAAATTATTTCTCAGCATAACGTTATATCTCTTTTTCTCAGTAGCCTCTTATCTGCCGCAGTCGTCAAATTACTAATATCAATTTTCTTTCAACACCGACTGGATGTGTGATTAGATGTTACCAGAGCCACCGCTTTACACGCGGAGAGTTCAATCTTGCTCAACAATGCTTACACGACATGATTAACAGGAGACTAGTGCTAGACTTGTCATTTACGGCAGAATTTTATTAAACAATAAATGCATGAACAACATAACCACATAAAAACAGTTGTTAACAAAGACTAAACTTTATATGCTGTCTGTAGAGAATAAAGAAAAACTCACAAAGACACCAAATGACTTACATGCCTATATAATCTGAATAGTTTTCTGTTTACTCCAGCTGTCGTAAAACGCCGACAACATCAGAGCCATTAAATGATTGGCTTACAAGGAGCACGTGGCCAAGTCTTTGAACGACAGATTGCCATCTCTTCCTCAAAACAACTCTGATTCGACTGAGTCTAATGGCAGAGGAAAGCATGGGTGGTGAGAAGTGCAGCTTAACAATGCTAAAACGTTTACTTATTGGAGTCTTAATACTACGCTTGTCTTGCTCAAAGAGCACTTATGAAACTACTATATAACTTCGTTTACCTGTTTTATGACAAAATTATTTACCTCTATTGTCCACTGCTCTACATAAATGTGTGCTTATGACTGAAATGAAGCTATTACCTTTCTTTCTAACAGGTACAGAAATAGATTACATTAACTAGACCCCTCTTCATAATGGTAAGTATTACACTTGTGTGTAATTGATTGATAATTGATCAATAATATTATATAGCCAATTAAGGTTATACAACTAATTATATGCATTATAAAACAGAGTGATAATTGTAAGCACTTTTTACTGATTAGTCAACATCAGAAACATGTTTTTGTGTTCCAGGCCAGTCAGGGTGATGTAAAGGTGTGGTATGCCCATCCGGTTTATGCCCGGTACTGGCAGCACTACCAGCAGGCCATGAGCTGGCACCAAAAGCATAAGCGGGCATACAGAAAAGCTTTGGAGGTTGGTTACTTCCAGTCATTGTATTCCATGTACCCGACTGCCATCCAACGATACTCAGATTGGCATGCAGACGCAAGCTGGAGGACCGGTCACAGTCACAGAACGACAAGTAGAGAAGAAGAAAGGGAGAACGAGGCCACTAATTCAGAGAGTGAGATGGAGGACGAGAGTTCAGATGAGAGCCAGATCGAGTGTGACATCAGTAACATGGACATCTCAGAAGAGCTGCGACAATACTTTGCCCAGACAGAGCAGCACAGGCAGGAACTCAGTAAGTGTGTAACAACAAATGTGTGGAAATTTTTATAAAAACCACTGCTCTGGGTGTGTGTTCACACAGTGTGTGTGTGTGTGTGTGTGGTTGTTCACTTCTCACTGCTGTGTGTGCACGTTGGATGGGTTAAATGCAGAGCAAAAATTCCAAGTATGGATCACCATACCTGGCCACGAATCACTTTCTTTACTTTTCACTTTTCTTTCAGCTGCAAGAACTAGCAGTTTTTTTAGATTTCACTCCGTATTAGGGCCACTATATAGTTTATATTATTGTTGTTGTTATTATAGAGATACTATTAGTTTTCCTGCTGAAACAATTTTTGGACTAAGTTTATTTCGGTTTGGTTTAATTCTGGAACATGGTGATTGCAGAATTATTATTATTATTATTATTATTATTATTATTATAACAATTCAAAATGGTTTGGATGTTGTCTTTAGGACCTCATTGTCCTTTCACAAAGGAAAGAGGAAACAACAAATAAATAAGATATAAGTCTAAACAGACTACAGCAGAAAAAAAAACATACATAATCCAATCAAAGCAAGCAAACAAAAGTAGATGTTACACAGTAGAAAACATAAAATAAAAACATACATGAAGTCAAAGCAAGGAACCACAAATGTCAGAAAAAAATTTAAACTGATGGCACAGACAACCCAAAATCTTCTCAACCCCAATTTGATTTGCTTAGATAATTCTTTTATGTGGGGAAATTTTGGATGAGAGCTTGAAAGGAGCAGTGGTATTGTGCCAAACTCATTATCCCAGAATGTCCCACTGCAGTCATGCAGTCTCTTCACACTGGCCATCTGTTTTAAGCCTGCTTAAAGGAGAGGTGCACTCTATTAATTCACTGCAATCATTATTCATTAATTGTTGAATACTGACTCATTTGCTTGCAAATAAGCATAGTTTATGCCAGCAAAAAGCATTGCCACAAAACATAAACATTTAGGAAACCAAAATTGTTTATGGAAGTGCTTAGATTTGTTTGGTTGCACTTGATGTAATGTACTAATTGACCCATTCATATTTAAGTTACAAAGTATTGTTTGAGTTGTCCTGGTGGTAGCATTAACTAATCAAGATAAATGTAATGTTTTTTCTCATTAAGATGCTCAAACACCAAAATACCAAGCATGATCTTGTGTTTTTATCTCAAAAAAGCTTACTTAAAAGGCTGTTTGATGTTTCTTGTCATGACATTACTAATTTCTCTGCGATGTAGAGAAACAACAGCAGATGGAGGCAGAGCAGCATGACTTGTATGTTCTTGCTGACCAAGACTTGCACCGAGTTTCCTGGCGCAGCAGCCTGCCTCCTTCAGAGCGTCCGGGAGAAAGGAGAACTGCAGAGATGAAGAAACTGTATGGTAAAGATGCAGCAAAGATTCAGGGAATGGAAGCAGCCATGCAGCTCACTTTTGACCGCAACTGTGACAAAAAACAGCCCAAGTACTGGCCTGTTATACCACTAAACCTGTAGGAAGGTCAGACCCCATCATTAGTATTCCTGGCACAACAGCTGCTGAAGTGATGCATCAGATCAAATCTATGAGGAACACTTATGTCCTTATAGACCGATAAAGCATTTAGAGAGTACTTTTAATAAATGTTCAGTTCAGTATGAGTTCTGCAATTCCCAACTTGCACTCATTTCATTTGCAATATCTGTATGTAGTGGCATCCACACAGCTCTATCTTTGTAAAGTTTCTCTCATCATGTAAATGATGGAAGCTCTGCTTAGATTTCAGTGTCGTTCTTTTCATGTAGTCGTTTCTCCCTAACTAGGTCATTGCCTCCCCCACAGTCTTTGGTTAATGTGTTTTGTCTGTCTCTTCTTTTTGCATCTCTCATGATCACATGAGAGTGTTTGTCGGCTTATTCTTTGGTGCAGTACATTGAGATTTCTCCTTTTTAATGCAAAGAAGCCATTGTTTAATTGATGTGGTTTGATTAATAAATGTATTGCATTGAAATTGATGTGTGTGGGTGTGGCATTTGTTAGGATGTTTTTCAATGAGAAGAAATAGACATTTGTTCTTGTTTTTAACATCCATCTATGAAGATGCAATTAGAAAGATCATTTATTACGTCAGTGCATTGCTGCATGTTGATAAAGTGAAAAAATTGGTTACTTCCAAAATCAATCAAAACATTTGAAGAAATAGTTCACCTCAAAATTCAAATTCACTGGAAGAAGCAATATTGTGGATAGAGTACTCATATTTTAGTCTGAATGCCTTGGTGGATTATTTTTACTGCAAATTATCTTCAAAAGACATTTAATTGATAAACTGGAGTCACGTCGATTACTTGTGGATTATATTGATGTTTTTAACAACCTTTTTGTGCACCTGTTCACTGCTGAAGATTCACTGGTGAGCAAGTGATTTAATGATAGATTTCCCATGAAGAAACAAACTTGGATGTCATGTGGTTGTGTACATTTTTGGCAAAATTACGGTGTTGGGTGGACCATTCCTTTAATTACAATGTACAGAAGTTGAGCTCATTTTGTCAAGATGAACTTGCATTAAGTTTAATTTATGTAAAGTTGATCATTAGTCAAGAACTAAGCTGCAGTCCATCTCCTGTCTCTCTTATTGTCTTTATGGCAAACTGTGACACTCCAGAAAAGCCATTAAAATATGAGACCTCCCAAATGTACCGTTGCAACATTGTCAACATTTTCTCCACAGGCATCAGGATCTGAGAAATTTGGAGCTTCTCTGTTTGCCCACTTAGTGAGGCCATGCTGGAATAATGCCAAATGGCTAAAACTGAATAGAGTTCTCAGCCTGCCTTCTGGTTGCCATGGTGGTTTTCTCTGAGCATCCGGCAATTTATATTCAGTTGTACTCTCTGGGCTCTGCACAAGATCAGTATTAAAGTTCATGATAACATTTAAAAAAAAAAAAGACAAAAATTGTGTAACCTATATAATATTAATTTTCTATTGTAATGAGTAAACAGAACAGCATTTCCCATTACCATGAACGGATATGACAGTCCTTTTATCGTCCTTGGTTTATTTCTTATGATAATTATAATGATTACTTGGTACCGCACATGCTCGATCTCTACCATCATTGCGCTTATGAAGGAAAGAGTAGCCCCGACTGGGGACCCCAAACAGTGACGTCACCGCTGCGATGGTCCCGAGCTGGAGCGACACATTTGTTCAGTTGAGCGAAACTCTTTCCACTCCAAACACCCGCTGAACTTTCACTAACGCCCCCCGAACACAGACAGCGCAACATGGGTGAGTGCATGGTGGTCAGTTCATCTTCACCTTTGGTCCATAGTTTCTTTAACGAGAGTTTTCCTTGTATAAAGTTTCTTTCTCTTCTGCGCGTTTTAGTTTGCAGCCGCTACCAATGCGTTTTCGTCGTACCCTAGCTGCGAATAATTTATAAGATTTCATAGCGATTAAATGCTGTTTTTGTTCTTGCATGCAACTGTTCATTTATTTAACGTGTATTTAAAGTGTTTAAAAGCCACTTTTGCAAACGGTTTTTCATTAAATGCTAACAGATATTTGTTAGTCCGTTATAGGCTGTTAGATATATAGGTTACCGTTTAGTTTGTTGTTAGTATTCCATCATGTATTATATATTTCTCCATATTTTAATAGCGTAAATTATTTAGGTGTTTTGTTTTAGTTGGGGTAGGCTATAATAAATAGACAAAGAGAATCATTAGAAAAACAATGTTTATCTCATTTTAGTCTTTTCAAATTCTGCTTTGTGTATTTTTGCATGCATCAGTCAGTTGGAGTGCTATTAATGAGCTTTGCTATGAATCTGTGCTTGTTTATCCTGTACTTATCCAGCATGCAAAATAGAGCTAATTCATGGGAAAGAATTCGTTCTTTCATTTGTCCCAGCTGTGTCCTTGGAACGGTTAGTTATAAAGCACATTCTTTGCCAGCTGTCTGCATCTACCAAGACTGCCGCTTAAGTGGCACATCTCTGCTCTGTGAATTTCCCTCAAGAGAGTGATGTTAGTTTTATATTCCTTGATGGAGGAATGTCATCCTTTAGAGGACCAGGACTAAAAAGAAAGTGCTTATTGTATGAGTCAGAGCCCAAAGTGACTCCCTGTCATGATTTCCAGCTGGAGTGCCCACAAGCCCACTCCAGAGGGCACTCCATCCAGAACATCACCATCATCTCAGAAACTCCATTTCCCATAACACCCCATGCCTAAGACTGTTTGTATACACTTGGTTAAGAACTGATTGCACACACGCCTGGTTCCTATCAGGAGGACTATTTAAGTCACACGCACATTCCCCTCATTGTGAATTTCTGAGTGGGGTTTATTTTTCTCTCTTTGTGGTTCCTTCCGTGTATTGCCTTGGACTGTTCGCCCCTGTTGATTGTTTGCTGCCTGCCCTTTTTGGACTATTCCGACTCAAGAACTATTGTCAGACGATTGTCAAAAACTATGGAAGCTTCCCTCTAACACCTACTGTAGATGTTAATTGACATTATATATTAAGTGACACTTGACGATGATTTGCTTAGGCTAAAGAGGCATATGGCATTTGAATGTGTGGTTTTAATAAATATGCTGCTTATGATTGAAGATTGCTGAACTTTCATGCCACTGAAATTCAGTCAACAGAATTGCACTACCATGGAATGCCAGCCTGTGTCTCATAGAATCTGCTCATGATTTTTCTACTCAAGATAATAGTTGTCTACAATTTGTTGAACGATTCAGGAAGAGATTACAATCTTAATTGGCACACAGACTTTTTTTTCAAGGCCAGGTTTTTCCATTAACCAAACTGGATTATGACCCTGATATTCTCTTTAAAAGTTAAGACTTAACTGTTTAAATGGCATTGGAAGTGCTCACCAAAACAAGATTTAATATATGTCAGTTAGTTTTCATAGCAAGTTTTCTGAAAAAAGCCACTCATCTGACACTAAAGTAATCTGTTATTGGATGATAATTCACAATGAGCTTTTATATCATAATTCTAGGTTCATACACAAAACCAAATATGCTTTATGCTCTAGAGTCAATACTTTCACTCTTCTCTTTTCCGTCACATTCTTGCTCTTTCTACCAAAAAAAGTGAATGGTTTAAATTAAGGGAGGAATTTGTTTGTGCTTTTAGGCTGCAATAAATGAAAGAAACAAAGAAACAAACTTTCTTGTACTATATCCAAATGTCCAAAGTTTTAGCTGTCAACAACATCATTATTTAGACTATTATTCACACCAAGAAAGAAAACTACAATTGTAACTAGAAAGTTTTAATAATCATTTTAATATGAGAATAGGGTCGTCCAAACCACAGCAATAACAAAAACTACATAGAGGACCGATACTGTCTGAACTACTTTTAGAACAAATATTTCCAGCTGATGAACAATATAAACATCGATAAAGCTTTAAAGAGCACAAGCATTTAAAGTAGCATACAACAAAAATGCAGCACACACTTGTAATAAACTGAACATTCATTGTAAATGCTAGTATTGTTACTGTCATATCATTCTTGGTGAACAAGCCTTTACACTGAGAACTGCTTAGCTTCAAAGAGCATATGCTTTGGAAAGTCAGTGTGAGTAATGTCACCTTTCATTTGCAGCATTCGTTTCCAAGCAACAGCATCCCTCTGTGCATAATCCTACTTGCATAATTCCACCTCAGATCTCACAACCAGTGCCATGCCATCACGGTAAAAATCACGGTACAACTCATTCTGAATACGGCTGTATTCTGTATGAATGAAATCTTGCTTATCCAGTCTGAAACACCTCTGTGTCCATTATGCAAAGCGCTACTTTTGCCATAACTACAAATCTGTCCCTCTGAGCCATGGCAAAGTCTCATTTTGTGCAGCATAATAGAAAAGGTCACTGTAGATAACACCACTGTCTTCAATTATAAACTTCATTTTAAACAGAAATTCAAATCACTTATCCAATGGCATTTTGAGATATCAAGGGGAATAAGTGACTTTATTTGCTTGAGATGCCCTTTTTCGCTAATCCAAGAGTTCTGTCAGGTCTGATCTTTATCTGGTAGATTCAGGGAGTTTAAACGTAGATAAAAGAACTCTTGAGGCCTGATGTATAAAAAAGGAATTGAAAAATGCTTATGCACAGTGGAATAAAAAGTAAACTTGTCATTAAAATGTGCACCTGGACTACGCATGCTTGCTTAGTGTGATATGCCTTTCATGTTAAAAAAAAGAAATCATCACTCTGGCATTGTTATATAAACAAAATTGTACCCAATTTAAAAGGACATTTAAAAAATACATCACCTTGTCATTGCAGCACTATATTTTTCAACCATAATATAGAATGGTATCAAGATATGCGACCCTGGAACACAAAACCAGTCATAAGGGTCGAATTGAAATTGAGATTTATGTCATCTGAAAGATGAAAAATAATTAAGGTTCCCATTGATGTATGGTGTGTTAGGATAGGAAAATATTTGGCTCAAATAAACTCTTTGAATCTTAGGGGCAGCAAAAAAAATTTAAATAAAATATTGAGAAAATCATCTTTAAAGATGTCCAAATGAAGATCTTAGCAATGCATATTATTAATCAAATGTTTTAAAATATTTAAAGATTTTTTTTTTTTTTACAAAATATCCTTACTTAATATTTTAATGATTTTTGCCATAAAAGAAAAATGGAAACTTCTGACCCATGAAGTGTGCTATTTCCACGAATATACCTGTGCTACTTGTGACTGTTTTTATGGTTCATGGTCACATATAATTGCCAATTTTTCCTGAAATCAGTATAATTGAACTTAAAGCTATACTCTCAACATTGTTATTAAAAATGATCACTGATTGAATTTAAAAACTATTAATTAACTTTCTTTAAGAACAAAGAAAACTTAGAAGAAAACCAACCAACATATTTAAATATAACAATAAAAATGCATATTTAAGTCTCTTAATTGCCTGTGTCAGAATTTCTGAGCATTTTTTCTCATTTATTTCTGTTTGGTTTGCATGTTCTTTTGCTCATTTCTTTCCATGGTTATGCATTATCACCTGGTCCAGTCCAATTGATAGTTTTGTATTTACATGTCCTCAGTTTGATCACTTATTTGTTTGGGATTGTTTTTACTATCCTGAGTATAGCCAGTCCTATTCCTTGGCTGCATATGGAGCTGCATCTCGTCTTCCTTACCTGACCCACCATGACAGTAAGCCATGTTTTGGGGCACACTATTGTCACATAGCATAAGAACCAAATGACAACACGTCAGTTTGATTATATGGGGGAAAAAAGTGCTGTTTGTGTTTCATGGGAGAAAGTAAGCGATTTCAAATGACATAGGCGTGAGTAAATGACAGGTTTTCATAGTGCCAATTATAATTAATAGTTATGATTATTATGTAACAACTGGTAACCTCAAATTTAGTTTCTGTGATCATAATTGTTATATATAACTGACATCATGCACCTCTATGGAAAGAAAGCAAGCACATGCAACAGGTTAGCCATTCCTATTTATAGTTGAAAGCAACGTTTTTATTGTCTAAAGTTGTGATTAAAGTTATGTATTGCTTCTGGATATTTTAAAACAGTTTTACTTTGGCAACGAACAGCTTGCCCACTGCTGTGATGTCATTCTAAGACCCCGCCCTTGAGAATCTGGGCCAAAAGGATTATGGGTTTACAAAGAGGGATTTAAACCTAACAACATAGATCATTTAGAGGGGGTGAGAAGGATATTTTACCTTTATTTCTTGGCCTATTTTAGCTGAACTGATAACTGACGGTGTCTGAGCTGGTAAATGAGCTTTTGACAAGATAATAAATACTGATCATTCTTGTCATGATTTCTTCCATTATCATGTGCCGTTCTCAGAGCAGGTGATTTGGCCTGTTTAAAGATCAAGTCCTTTGTTGTGGTGTGTGTGTGTTTTATAATTATCGTACCTGAACTGTCCACATCGAAGATTAATACTAACTTTGCTGATGTCTGAGAGGTTCCCATTACGTAGAGGCTGCAGACAAGGGTGTCCATTGTCACCGTTATTGTTTACACTATTCATCGAACCTCTAGCAGAATCTATCAGGACTAATCTCAATGTAACTGGTATCATAGTTAATGGGAAGAAACATGTCATTTCTTTGTTTGCAGACAATGTTCTTTTATATTTGGAGAACCTACAGATCTCGATTCCTGCAGTTTTGAATTCCTTAGCTTCATTCAGTACTGTG
>JAUCMS010000127.1:2611826-2630417 GCA_032357445.1 Enteromius radiatus | reverse complement strand
GCCCATTTTCCACAAGTTAATATGATTCTTTAGGGTCTTAATGAATATTATATAACATACTTTGATTAAATTTTCTTGATGGTAGTGTAAAACAATACCCTTTTACAAGAAGTCTTTTTGTTGCATGTCCCTTTAAATGGTAATGAGCTCATCTGACCCCACCCCTCTCTTCTGGTAGTGCAGTTCCCTGAGAGACCTTAAACTTTACCTGCATGCATCGTGAAACTTGCTAACTAGCATATTATTAGAGAAGCCGTTTGCAAAAATTCATAAAAAAAAGCAACTTAAACTCACTGAAACACAGATGATTTGTGTGAATTAAAATGCATTTAGGCAGATCGGGGGCACATTCGTAATCCAATGGGTCTTCAGACGTGGGGAGTAAATGACGACTGCTATGTTAATTTTTACATTCAGCAACACAATACCTCAATTGCTTAGGAGCCATTTTTTGTCTACACCTGCTCTGACATTGAAACCAAGGCGGACTATGTACAGCTCACACAGGAAAGGTCTAAGATGGGGGTGGGGAAGTGATTTAACCTCTCAACTGGATCTCGCTCAGGACGTGCAATAAATATGTGTGAACGACTTGGTTTTAGTGTTGCCAAATTCTTTCAAAAGTAGCTAAAACCAGCTTGAAAAGTTGCTAAATGTCACCAGATGACTTCATTTGCTAAATTGCATATTCGTGACATCAGTGCCACTCACTGAACAGCGCAGACATAGACCAGTGCTGCAAAAAACAAGACCTCGCTCTTGCGTGGGAGTACCAGTAAGTTACAGAGATTCGCTAAGAAGTCGCTAGATTTGTTGCTAGTCACTTTTTGGGAAAAAGTTGGTAAGGGACTCTGAAAAGTCACTAAGTTGGCAACACTGCTTGGTTTCAGTTTCGCTGTTAACAACATCTTCTCCAACGCATCTAATGGGTTCAACTAGATAGGCTAACAAACGTTTTGAAATGCAATGACACTTACATTGTCGCATTTCGTGCACTGACAAGGCAGCCTGATGAAATTTGACTGTAACATTTTTTTTTTATTTGCCGAATATTCAAAATTAGATTTTTTTTGATAGCCCTAGTATGTATGTGTATATGTGTACAGAAATGTGTGTAAGTGTAAGTTTGTTTGTCATGTCGTAGTGTGATAATCATAATCTTGTAAATTGTTGTTTCATCAGGGGTTTCAGGAACTTTTGGTAGTTCACACAGATTCATGCTCTGACCTGAACTTATACCATAATTTTTTTGTATTATACGTGCTGCCCGACTTTGAACTCAAACCATTCAGAGCTGTTTTGGGTTTGCACCTGGATTGAACCCATTTATTAAATAGCATCAATTTTGATGCTTCGGTTTTATCTAAATCTGTATCTTTGATAATACTTCAATCACTGTCACTGTAGTTGATGCATAATTAAGAGCTATAAAAAGGGGCTTGATGCTCCTGTGCTGTTGAATTAACAGGACAATTTGTGACCAACACCTAATACGGTTCTCAGTCCCAAATGCTGATATGGACAGCCTAGCCTTTTCTCAAGACTGCCAAGTACTGTGAGCATGTGAGAGTAATCACAGAGAGGAAAGACAACCTCATGTGCCTTTCATTTGGAACAGCTCACTCAGGGCATGCTGACAGCCTCCATCTGCCGCCACAAACTCACATGGCTGTTTAGCCACTTTTTTTTGTATGTGTAAGAGAGTGTGGGCTTCTATAAGTGTGCTTGTGCATTCATGTTTTTGTGTGTTTACATGTACCTGTGTATGAATATTGGCCTCTGCTTGTGTAAATTTGTGCTGTGTATAGGTATGAACAGCAATAACAGGCAGGTTGGCACAGCATGTCCCGTTCCTGCATGATGCCATTCATCCTCCTGTATATGGATCCTCTCCATTCAGCCCACTGGTGCGCAATCTGCTGTTCTCTGATCCCTTTTTTATCATCTCTTTACAAGAGAGAATAAACATATGCATTCATAGTGATTCCTTATTTATAATTCACGTTAAAAGGGTCATATGACATTGCTAAAAAAAACATTATTTTGTGTATTTGAGTTAATGGAATGTGTTTATTTGTTTTAAGGTTCAAAAAATAATAATTTTCCACATACTGTACATTATTGTTGCTCTTCTAAGCCCTGTGTTTCTGAAACAGGTTGATTTTTACAAAGCCCATTGTTCTACAAAAAGTGAGGTGTACTCTGATTGGTCAGCTATCCAGTGCATAGTGATTGGCTGTTGGTCACCTAAAATATATGGTTACCATTTTTTGACAAAATATTTCTTTACACCCACACTTTACATTAATAAATACAATCTTCTGTTTATTCACATATTTGAAGTAGTTGTGTAGTATTTCACTTTTATTAAGAAACCTTTTTTAGATTGAAATGCCATTTCACAATTCTCAATTCTAATTTTGGTACCACAGCAAAAACTTTTAGCCTAACATCAAAGAAAAAAACACTTGGGAATGAAAGAAGAACATAATTACACAAACAATAAACAAATTACAAATAATAACAAATAACAGCATCAGAACACAGTTCAAAATTAAATAAAGAGTGCTTAAAGTTTTGCGGTAAGGTATAACAGTAGTATTCATGTGCAGAAATTGAATAATCAAATAATCAAAAAACATTTCTGCTTTGTGTCAGGCTGCTGTGTGATAACAACCGGCTGGATGTTCATTATCCCTTACGTGAATGTAAAGAGATGTAAAGAGAACTTATTATGGTTTTGACATGATATCTAAAGAGGTGGCTGCAAGAGGGAGAAATCACAGAAATGGGGTACTTTCTGATGCAATTTTTGGGTCTATATAGGTACAGTATATAAACATGGTCGGCGTTGAAGAGCTAAAGTAAATTCAATGAGTCATTTTTGCAGATTAGTTTAAATAAATGCTCTTTTTGACACAGGAAGATTTGCGTTATGAAAATTCCAATATGTTTGATAGTACATTGTGTTCTCTTATTACTATGTTTTATCTGAAAAGATCAAGGACAGTTTGATTCCTCATGATAGGATCCCTTCCGTGTTTCACTGTGAGTTCCACCTGTTCCATCTTTCAGCCTGGTGAAGGTGGGAATAGGTATTTATTTATTGACTGATTTATTGAATTTAGTTAATAATACAGTTAGAAATACCATACAGTTACAATCCGTCTGCCATTCAACAACCTTTTTTCTAAAGGCTAATGTTTTTTTTTTTATGCTAACATCTAGTTGTGACAGTACACCCAGTCATGGCCAATGAAATATTTCCCAAGGCAAATAAATAAAATACAAATTGTACTATTTTAAATTAATAGCATGTAGTTAAACTTTTCAAATTGTATTGCATTAGCTCATTTTAATTAAGCAGCACAAACCTGTATTTAAAGCAAATAAAGTAATTTCCTAGTACATTTCTGCACAGGAATAGTAAGTCACAGTTCAGGTTGCCATGTATTTACATACATAATAATGGGGTGATTCTAACTGACTACATGTAATTGGCGTGCTATTGTTTTTGGGGCTGCTTGTAATTACACAGTTCTTGTTATTAGAATTTTAAATAATTAAAGTAACGTGTAACATGAACTGTAAAATAAAATCTTACTGAACAGTGCATTTTTTTCTCACCCTCAGCAGGTTTTGATAGTGAAACATATCTTATATCATTGTCTCTCAAGTTAATGTTGCTCTGGTATAGATGAGCTGTTATATATTTATTGTAAATGCTGCTTGCCCATATAATCATGCACTGTGGTATAAATTATAGATTTTAAATAATAAGTGTTACCATTTTTAGGTTACAATATTTTTTTGTGTAGTAATTTAAATGGCTCAGACTGAGTCTATGTCTTTATTTAGTATAAAACAGAATAGTGTATACATGTGTTGTCTAGACCTATATGGTTTTGTCTGAATGTTTATAAATGTGCACATGAGCATTTGAGTGTGGTAGAAGGGCAGGGGTGAGGTCAAGGCAAATGCTACGCTTGATTTCCTCTCAAGCATCCCTGATGAATGTGAATGGACAGTCAGCCACCACACATACAGACAAAAATGAATGCAGAACTTGGTCTATAACCCACAGCATCGTGCATTGATCAACACAGTGTTAGTGCTGAGAGAAGGGACAACTTTAAAAGCTGTCCACTTAATTATGGCCATTTACTCACACTAAATGCTGTCTGTCACTCAGCAGGCTCTCACAGCAGTCAGACCTCACCTCCTCCACACTGATCAACAACTAGCTTCTACTTACAAAAAACACTGCTTAATCAGAACAGAAGATATAGCCAAAATGATCTCTGATCAGCCACAAAAAAAGCTTAACTTAACTGTCTCGCACAAAATAAGTTGTTAAGAATGATATGTGAGAGATTATGTTTTTTTTGACAGGAGCCAATGCAAATACCTAAACTATGTTGTGTGAGGTGTCCGTCTATTGGAATAGAATTCCCATTGGTTACTCAATGCTGTATGCATGATGACAAAACACATTTTTAATTCAATTCCATAAAAAAATACTTCTATAGCACTTTTCATGATACAAATCGTTGCAAAGCAGCTTTACAAAAATTGTACGTTTCTAAATTATATTTAAGAATAGTTTATTAGTGGTGACCATTGCAAAAAGAACAACAAACAGACCACTACTGAACTCTATTAATTCCAATGATTATATGTTGTGATTAAACTTTGCGATTAAATGTTGTGATCAAGCAAAACTAAATTTTACTAATTATATAAAGTAATATCTCTTTAAAGTAACAACTTTTTAACAGCAATGATCAGCTTGTGAATGTAATGATTACAATATAAGGATAATATCTGACAGTTTTACATGTCAAGCTAAAACTGGAATCATTTAAAGTCTTTGCAAGACAACATTTGTTGTCCACAGTCCAATTAACACCACACTAACAGACGCAGACCAACGCAGATGGTCACCAGTTTATAGTACATCACTTCTCAGACATTCCAACACCCGAAATATGCAGATTCAAATTGTGTAATCAGTGAATATATGCAACGACCAACCGTAACAGACACCAACAGGGGTTACACACTGATTCCTAAAAAACCCAATTGACATGTCTGTTGCTGTTTATCTGCATCTGTCATTGATGCATTTTTTAGAACACAGCACCTTAATATTATTGAATTACAGCACAGAAAGTTACAATTTATTTTAACAAAAAGTTAAGTATAGATTAATGTTATTTAGGTTGATTCAGTAATATTAAGTAATATATTTGATTTTAAACCAGTTAATTTAAATGGAACCATTTTTATGTTAAAATTGTTTACACTTGAAATGTAAAAGATGGCAATATTTGTAATCTCAAGCTTAATATTATTTAATATATAGAGTGATAGATGAGTTCACTGGTGCTTTGTTAGACAAATAAGCATAATTCAGTCTGAAGCTCTTTAGTGATGCAAGTGAATATACATGTGTATAATATATAGTCTTTGCACAGGGCGAATATGGGACAGTTTGCCAGCGGCAAACATTAAAGAGAAATGTATAATGAGCCATAAGGGCAGAGAGAGATGGCAGGACTCCAACAGCTTGAACAGATCGGCTGTGTCTCTACCAAAACTGACATTGTGTCAGTGTTTTTCTCGCTTGAGAGAGAATTCTTCTCAGAGTGCACAGAAAATTGGCCTACAAATTAATATGCCACTCCTAAAAAGGAATGGCCTATAGCAGAAATATGCACACAACCGTTTAAATATTCACCAATCATTAAATAAAGATGTTTGGATTCTTGCTCTTCTTTTTTTTTTTTCAAATAATCTGTTCATTAATATGCTTGGGAGGTTGACGCTTACCCACAAAAGCTTATACATTAAATTTACATTTAACTGGAAGATTTCAGTGCGGTTTGAAATGCAAGTGAATCTTGGAAAGCACTCTTTTAAAACAGTTCAAAGCATTGGCGCTACCTGTGTTACTTTGTAGGTTAATGAATACAAATAGAATCTTTTTATATATTCCACATTTAGCAGAAGAGGAGACAAAGTAGGCGGGGGTGATCCTGATGAGGACTGTTGTACAGAGAAAATTATGTCCTCTACATCATTTTTTAATGTTTTTGTTTCGTTTTTTTCTTCTGTGGAACTCAAAAACTATACTTGGAAAAATATATTTTGTCCAAATACGGTGACCTGCAATGTTAGATATTTCTTCATGATTTGTTTTAAACTATTTTTATATGAATGTATTTAAGATGACCCTACTATACTAAAGCATATTTTTGACTTAAAACCAATACATTTAGATGTTAACATTTGTCCAGTGTACAATAAAAGTTGGTTGGGTTGTTGTTTAAGTCAAGTCATATTTATTTCTATAGCATTTTATACAATACAGATTTTTCCAAAGCAGCTTGGTAAAGTAATAAACATAATCAATGATGCAAGCTTCATCAAATGAGACAAAATTCTAATTCTGTGGTAAAGCAGAAGAAAATAGTGTCACTATTCAGCTCAGTATTGATTGAATTCAGTTGGATAACTGTGTTAAGTTCATCAGTGAGTTCACTTCAGATATAAAGCAGCTCTGCTCTGCGGAAAACATATTTTTTTTCTTTCCTCAATTCTTTTTTTTTTTTCAATTTTGCAAATTTCAATATTGAAATGAAGATGATCAGACTCTGCTGATTTTCATCATGTGGACAAAACATTCATGTGAATGTTTTCCAGATGTAAGAAAATATGATTTGGAAAAAACTTTTTTTTTTTGAATGAACTATTCCAATAAATGTAAAGATAAGATTAATAATAGACCAAAGCTTGCAAAACCAATATCTCTGTATAAAGCAATCACAGTTCAGGTCAGGTTCACACACACACACACACACACACTCCCCTGGGCTAGTGTATGAGTGGGAAGCATGTAGAAACCGAGACAGTCAGATGTGGGTGCACTCAACTGGGTCGTGGGCAGAACGCTGCCATGGCAACCACTTTTCACCAGCCCCCGGGCCAAAAATCTGCGTTCATTCTTTCTTTCCTGTATTCCATCTCTACGTCTCTCTCATTCTCTGTTTCATTTAAGAAAACCTTGCTAAACTCTCTGGCAGAGAATCTACTGTACTGTTGTGAAAAGAGGTTGTGAGCGGAACACTCACTCTGATTGCTTATCACTGCAAAACATGAGCAACAACCATTCAGAAGCCCATTAGAAAGTCTGTACCTATACATAAACATAAACCTATTCATAAACATGAACGTTTTGTATACATCTTTTATTTTACTCAGAATCAATGTTTTGCAGCTCTGTTCTTTATTGCATCATTTGCATTTTAGAAAAAAGTGTGTAAAACTTTAGAGAGTACGCATGATGCATATGCGTACTCAAAAAGAGCTAAGCCATTTTGTAATCATTATTTATTTATTATCGGACCATATAAACATCAAGGTTTGGAAAGTTTTACGTTTAAAGCCTATCATGTAGAGCTATTCTCAGTTTTTAACAGCTGTTGCTGCCTTCTAGCTACATGTATAAATTCATATAACAAATCACAGTTATAGCAGCTGCATCCGGCAGTGGCCGCTGAGGTGGGGGTGGACGAAAGCAATTCCAAACCATTACCCATCTAGGTCTGTTCAACTCATAAAACTCCTGCCTGCCTTTCTCGCTCTCCATCGAAATGCACTGATTCACTGACTTCGCATAATCTGACCCGAATTACCAAATGCAGCAATTTCAAATGCTAAATGGACATTGGTGCTCACTTTTAGGTCACTTTAAATGTCAAGCAGAGATTATTATTCTGGACTAGGAATGGTTAGCTGTCAGAACTTCAAATCAATCTTTACTGTACTTCTTGTTAGTCCCAAGAGGCTGATGGCTCTGCGTTTTATAAGATTTTGAATTTTGTATTTGGGATTTTTATACTGCTAACAGCAATGTTTGATAGATGGAAGACGTTGGTTGATTGGTACTGTGTTTGTCTTCACTGAAAAAAAAACATTTTTATTGTTCAAATCAGTTTAAACCTATTTTGTCTGAAAGAAAGTAGAAAAAATAAATAAATCGTATTTTGACTTTACGATGCACAGAACAGACTGAAAAAAGTGTATAACAGTAAACATTATATCTGTAGCAACGAAATAAACATTGACTAACAAAATTGTTTATGTTGAAATTAAGTTATTATGTTGATCTCCATTAAGTAACATTTTGGCTTATGTCTAAAGAAAATATTTTGATTAAGTATGGTAAGTCTGTATAATAAATAATCTTTTTACTTAATATGAAGGTTTGTGTGTTTGGGAAAATAAATAGTATTGATTAATATAAAATCAAAAATTAAGGTTTGAACCAAAGCATACATATACTATGAGAAATAAATTATACATGTATAAATTTGGCTGTAACAAAACGTATCCCCGTTTTTAATGTAAAGCTCATTCTATAGAACATCCCAAACCTTCCAGTTTATTAATGAAGTGACCTCAGATCCATTTCTGGCACAGTGGACATGTTGAAGTAGTTAATCCAAAAAGATTGCAACTAAAATATGTTTTGCCCGACCTTAAGTTCTGCATGCAGTTGTAAAATGTATTTTGGTCAGATGCTAAATAGCTGACAGAGACAGTTGAGTGTAGAGGCAGAGAGAGATGACCCGTGTAATCTTTGCATTCTAAATTCAACACTAATGAATAGCTCATTGATTTCCTTTATGGCTGCAAAGAGAGCTGCCCTGTTTTGCCTGTCTATGGCCCATTAAAGCTCTTAAACACTGTTGATAAATGGAGAACGGTTCAGGCACTGTCACGGATGCCCATTGGAGGTCCTCAACAGGCACCAGGATGCCTGGGAGGGCACATTTTATCCAAATAAATGTTGAAGTCAAAATATGCACTAACTTTTAATTTGTAATTGTACTCAGTTTTGTGTCAGTACCACTAACTTTACTGTAACACGGCATGTATCTACAGTGTCAGGCAGCATCTCAGCACCTCTGGTTTAACCTCATTAGCTCATTAACATTAATGGGATAGATTTATTATGCAACACGGACGCACAGCTGCTTCTCTCAGAGCTTCATCTCCTCTTTCAGAGCTCCCTGACAAACACATTTAGGATTTCCGGACCAACTTATTTCTGCGGGGCTTCCCTGCAGTTGAGTTAAATTTGATAATGATGTACAAATCACTATAGAGTAATTGTGGTGTGTGTGTGTGTGTGTTTGTGTGTGATCAAACTAGTTTGGGGACAGAGTATTAACTAACTATTAACTATATATTTTGCCTCCAACTCCTAATTCGCTGCTTATTAATAGTTAGTAAAGTTGTTTAGGTGAAGGATAGAATTAAGACATATATGATTATGTCGAATAAGAATGAAGCTTTATAAGAATTAATTAAAAGCCAATATGTTAGTGATTCGCATGCTAAAAAGCAACTAGTTAATAGTGGTTACTAAGCTACAGTAAGTGTTACAATACATTGTAACAATACAATGTTTGAGAAAGGAATAGGGAAACATAGGGAGAGTTACATAGATTTTTATAAAATTATATTTATAAATTTATAAAATATAGTATTTTAGGGTATACTGTAACACTCTAAAAACTTAAAATAACAAATAAAACTGAATTCAATAACTTCTTATGAATGACATTACATTTGAGATTGGTCAGTGATTCAGAAATTCAGTGTGATTATTTCATCTTTAAAAAAAGGAAAACAAACAATAATGTGATCTATTTTGGAGGGATATAATTGGACAATTTTAATGTCTTTAAATGGATTGTCCTTTAAAGTAATGTCTTTACTGGAATCATTCTGAATTTAGTCATATCATTTATTTATTTATTGAACACACAACCTGAATTTTTTCATTTAGACAGGGTCATGTGTAAAAGTCACTTCACTGTGTCTTACAAATAAATAGCAATATCATGCTTTAGTCATTTCTCACATTATGTTATGAAGAAAATTTCTAAAGCAGTAAGATATCCTAAAGATATTCACATGGTTCCAATTATGAGGTGTTAAGGAGACCAATTGCACAAGGTTGCCATGGAAACACCAGTGGCACACGCAAGAGTGTGCAATTTTACGCTCTTCTTTTTTCTTTTTTGTGAGTGTGTGTGTTTGAAGCTATTTTTAACAAGCATTATATAAGCACTCTGTGTCACAAGCAGCATGTATCTCCTCTCGCTCTATTGTCTCTGTTCTTCAGGTTTGCTTGACCTACGACTAACACTCCTGGTTGATTTAAGCAGTTTACTCATGGAAATGAGTTTGCATGAGCATTCAGAATAATAATGAATGTGGTTGGCTGAAGAATATCACGTGTCCAGATCTCTGGTTGATGCAAATAAACTTGCATGTGTAACACAGTTCATTCTCAGGAAACAGCACCATTTATGCCTAAAATGTTTATTTTAATATTCTTTTCCTTTTGAAAGTTTAATTGTTGTACTAAATTGTACTTTTTTTTTTTTCTTTTGACAAAATGTTTTCATTATCAAACTATTCCTTTAAAGAGTAGAAAGTTGACAACGTAATACTATTAAACAGAAAGTGATGGACAATTTCTGCATTTTTGGAAGACAAAGATTAAAATGACAATTCAATATGTTTTATGATATAACAGTGATGCACATAATTACAAAAGTATTGGTAATTGCAATAAAATATTTTTTTCTTTTTTTACAATAGATGTAGCCTGTTTTACATTACACATACAAAGATCAACCTATCTTTACTTGATTACAAAATCAGCGGTAGATTAAATGAATATGTATATGGAACAAGTGGCATCATTATAAGAATAAACATGGAAAGAATATTTAAATATCCTAAATTATTTTTTCCCTATCTTAACCTGCCATGTTTCATTCCCAAGCTTAGTTGGAGCCATGTGTTGTTTTACGACCACTCCTGATCTAGCCAATCATAGCACACATTAAATGAAATTTTATATTGCTGTCAGATAACTGCTGTAATCATCCACTTCATGTTGAGAAACCATTTTACCTCTTTAAATGGTCTATTATGAACCGAACAGCAGCTGTTGTAAGAGGTAACAGTGTGACAGTGCAGACCAGATGCTTTTGTATATTCAGAGAAGTTCTGCTCACTGTACAAATTAATTAGCATCACTAATGTGAGTTTGTGACAGAAGGGTCAGAGGGCCCATTGATGTCAGAAATTACCCTGCCGGTGTACTCTTCTATTAGCATGACTTTCTAAAGACCCCTATTCAGTCAAAATCCCTATTAACTCCTAATATATGTAGTTTCAAAGCAGTAACAGTAAGGCAAAGCAAGGTACAAAACATTTTTTTTCTGTTTTCTTTACTAATGCAAACATTCTTCTGTAAACACATAGTACACTTTCAAAGCATGCACAAAATTGCCTTCTTTGACATCTACCATGCTCAAATTGTATATTAACCTTGTAAACAGTCGTATATTTGTATTGTAAAAAAAAAAAATCTATACAAATAAATAAATGTATGTATTATGTGATACCATCACTGTACCGTGATACTGCCACTGCTTTTTATGAGTAATAAAATGTAGTTCCTCAGGCAGACACTCAACACTCTTTTTCTGTGTACCATAGATGTCTTAAGATCATAAGTCTATCTATGATGCATTATTCATACATGTGGGGGAGATGGTGTTGTTTAATGTCTCTGGAAGAAGATAAATAGGCAGGGAACAAAATGAATCAACAGTGACTTTACTGCACACAAAATATTTCTCACTCTTCAGAAGGCATAGATAAAGACTAAAATTTGGATGTTTTTATTTTAAAAGGGTAGTGCTTACAGAAATACATTTTCAGAAATACATTTTGCGTTTTCTAAAGCAGGACTTTTTTCCCCAGAAAATGGCATTGTAAAAGTACTTGTGTGTGTATGTGTGTATTTATCCCATACAAATGTTGTTGTATGTGATGCATTTTTGGAGATGAAAACATTTTTGAACATTTATGTCAATATGTATGCAATTTATGTATGCATCCATATTGATTTTAAATATAAAAGAAATACATTGTCAGAGCCATGTCCAGGGTGTGCGGGCCCCAGTGCAGGTTATTGTTGTGGGCCCTGGTTGATTGTTCCATTGATTTTTGCACTCTGTATTGTAACTCCATCTCTTCATAGCACTTCCTCTTTGACCTAGATAACTCATGATATGAGCTGTGTAGTTTCAAATGTAACTGCTTTTCAGGCCTTGGGAGAGTCTAAGGAAGTCATAGAAAAGACATTCAATTTTGAAAATCTTTGTTCAATGATGAATATGCATAACAACATAAATATGCATAAGAACAATTAACTATCTGAACACAGCTTCCCATGATCATGCATTCTTTGGTGAGGGTGAACGGCTGGCAACTGAAGACTCATTTATTCAGTTAATCTAAAAGACTTTTTTAAAATACATAATCAAATGTATTTGTATATGTTGTTTTAATTAAATTGCATTTGAATAAAATAATGTTATATATGGATATTACATATAATAGCGTATCAAAATAGTTATATTATTGATATGTACATGATACAAATTTCACTGTGGGGAGTTTTAATATGTTATTTATGTAAATGTGACCTTATAGGTAACATATATGGCAATATCATCCTTGATATAGCAATATATGTCATATATTTCTTTTACATGGTATTTTCCAGTTTCCATTGTTTTGTTAAATAATGATTTATGGAACATTCAAAAAAGAGAATTGTAAATGTTAGTAGCTGTAATTAAACTCGTCGTCCTGCAGTACATCAGTCTCACCACATGTCATATGACGTGAGTGTGAAGATGGCTTGTCATGGATGGCCAGCTGATTTCATCTGACATGATTGTGTCGCAGTAAGGTGTCAAGATGCCAGACACATGAACCTCACCTCTCGGGGCATCGAAGGCAGAGTTGATCATGTGACAAAAACATTATTTGTCTGAAGTAGTTTTGTGGCCTTAATAACTCTAAAGAATAATATGTTTGACGCTTAATATGTTCAGTGTTCAAATCGAAAAATCGAAATTGCTTTAGTGAATTACAAAAAACAAGTCTCTCTTTCTCCCCCTACAGGCTGCTTCGAGTGTTGCATCAAGTGTCTGGGCGGCGTCCCTTATGCCTCTTTGGTGGCCACCATCTTGTGCTTTTCGGGTGTTGCTCTGTTCTGCGGCTGTGGGCATGTGGCACTTACGGGCACTGTGACCATGGTGGAAAACCACTTCTCTCGCGTCACCTCTGACCATGCTACTCTTACTGATGTGTAAGTGTGTTCATATAAACAGCCATTAAATGCACCAAATACCATAAATACTAACTTCCCAACGATAGCTGTTCAATTGTTAAGATTATTACTGAGCTACTTGACGTGTGAGGATTTTCAGAGGTATATTTAAAGAGATGAAAGAGAAAAAATCAAATTTTGAGTTTATCATTTTCCACCTGTTTCCATTCATGACTGTGACATGTTCAAGGGTGACTGTGTGATGAGTAATGACCTCTAGAATGCCAGCAAATAACTGGCAGTGCTTTCTGTTCCATCATGTCATCTGGAGCATTAGTGGGAATAAATGACCTATTGCCTTCAATTTCCTGTGAACATCTTTACTGTCAGTGGCCCTGTGCCACTGAGAAACAGTACCACTGAGAAAATCTACCAAGAGTACATCTGCATCCCTCACACAAGCAGGGACTCGTGATCTTAAACTATTCTGTACTTTGGTATGGGTTATTGATATATTTTCATGTATGTGAATTTGAAAGTAACAAGAGCCAGAAGAAAATCTCTGTTTATTTAAACACTGGATAATGTTGAGGGATCAATGTCCACCATAGATGTCTTACATTGACACATCACAATAGTTAAATGTTTTCTTTGTTATACAGGGTTCAGATTTTGCAGTACATCATCTATGGAATTGCCTGTTTCTTCTTCCTGTATGGCATCATCCTGTTGGCTGAAGGCTTCTACACGACCAGCGCTGTCAAAGAGATGCACAGCGAGTTCAAGACCACTGTGTGTGGACGCTGCATCAGTGCCATGGTGAGGCCAGAGTGCACATACTGTCACGTGCCACGTGTCTGTTTGGTTTTGGTTTCATTTTGTGTCTTCCTGGTTTTCCTAATTTGGTCATGTTCCTTGTCTTTTTTAGTTTGATTAATTAACTCGTGTCCACCTGTGCTCCTCAACTGTTTTCAGTTCTCCCTGAGTGTTTTCCTGTGTTTAAAAGCCCATTCTGTTTTGTCTTTGAATGTTTGGTCCTCAATGTTACCATATGTGTGTCAACTACCCTGCCTGTTCGTTTGCCTGTCTGGAGAAGTGGAGATTTGGAGATTTGTCATTGCGTGAATTCAAATCTGCCTGTCTACACACCCGTGACAGAAGGAACAACCATAAACAGCTCCCCTTCTATGCTTACGACGAGGAGTTCTGTAAGCTGGCAAATTAAGTAGCACGAGAGCGCCTGTCGGGGGTCGTGCAGCGAGACTGTCCACCAGAACCTGCTTCTTCTGAGTGGCGTCTAGTGCCAGCAGCACATCCCGAGTCCTGTTCCCGAGTCATGGCCAGGAGTGCCGTTACCAATCCCTGAGAATCCAGTCTGCCAGTCAAGGCCAGGAGTGCCGTTCCCGATCCCTGAGAATCCAGTTTGCCAGTGATGGCCAGGAGAGCCGTTTCAATTCTCTGCATATTACGTTCCGCAGTCACGGCCAGGAGAGCCGTTCCCGAATAACAGCCAAGAGAGCCGTTCCAATTCCCCACGGATTCCGTTTCACAGTCACGGCCAAGAGAGCCGTTCCAATTCTCCGCAGATTCCGTTCCACAGTCACAGCCAGGAGAGTCATTCCCGAATCCTGTTCCCAAAGCACGGCCTGGAGAGCTGTTCCAATTCCCCACGGATTCTGTTCCGCAGTCACGGCCAGGAGAGCCGTTCCAGTTTCCAGTGGAAACCAGCTCCTTCCGATTGCCCACCAAACCTCACTGCCCCTGAGCGCCCACATGAGCCACGGCCCACAAGGGCTGGGAACTCCCCCAATAAAATTTTGCAGGGGGCTACATAGCTATGGCCGTTTTAGGGTTGGGTGGGATAGGGGCTTGGACCTGGTCCCCTGAGACTCCTGATCCGCCATGGTCCCCTGAGATTTCTGATCTCATTCTGTTTTGTCTTTGAATGTTCGGTCCTCAATGTTACCATATGTGTGTCAACTACCCTGCCTGTATCTAAATTTATCTACACATACATTTCAATTCAAATTTCCAGCTAGAGGCAATAAAACACAGAAACATTTATTCCATTTTACACAAGTATGGTTACAGCTAGGGGCAGGTTATTGATTATTAAAGACTTTTTTCCACACAGTTCTTTTCACAGTACTATGTTATATGACCTCAGACACTTGTACCTTGCAGCATTACTTGTAAACTTGCACATTTGCATCACACAACCAGCTTTATATGTTTGGTATATGCAAACTTGATGCTACTCAGTCTCACCCGGTACATCATCATATGTGTAGGGTACAAATCTTCCTCAAAGACCGGTAGAAATAAGCTAAAATGGCATTATTGTTTTAGCAAATGCATTTTTATCTCACATTTGGTTTTGTTTAAACACATATGTAGCGTTTACGGCAGGGTTTAGTGTTTAGGGTTTAACTGTCATGATGCATAGATCAACCTTTGTAATGAAACTTATAATTAGCATTTTGCAGGTATATCACTACAGGGACATTTGAAAAATATACTTATACACAATCATACGCCCACTGTACATACTCCAACCATAGCCCTTTAGCATGTATTTGGCACAATCAGTGCTATTTACTCCAGTTGCTTTAATCACTGCAGATGTCCAGTAACATCCATCTTTAAAGCCTTTAGGCCATATATACACATGTCTTGTATTCATCAACATGTGTGTATGTTCACATGAGTGAGTGTGATAATCAAGTGGCAACACATCCAAGGTGATCCGGCGGTAAATAGGTCATGATTCTGGGTCACATTCATACAGTATGCACTGCAGGATTTAAAAACTATGAGATTATTCTAGTCATCATAATATTAGATATGTGGATATTGAATGGATATGTGAGCATTAGAGGTTAACAACCTCCTATCACTTTCATTTTTAGTTTGTGTTCCTCACCTACATTCTGGGCTTGGGATGGCTGGGCATCTTTGGCTTCTCTGCAGTGCCCGTCTTCCTGTTTTATAACATGTGGACCACATGTGGAGCCATGAAGTCCCCTATTGCCAATCTCACCTCTGTGGACAACATCTGTGTCGATGTGCGGCAGTATGGTAAAAATCTTGATTGTCCTTGTTTTAGCTGCAAAATCAACATCACTTTACAGTGTAAGGAGTGAGTTATTCTAAAGGAATGCAGCTGTTCACATAAATCTGTCAGCGTACATTTCCTTTTTTAAAAATATAATCAGATGTTTCCTTCTCCTGCATTTACTGAATTCCCTAGCAGTGGGAAAATTAATATATATATATATATATATACACACATATGGATGAATATGTGTGTGTGTGTGTATGTGTGTGTATATATATATATATACACATAAGCACACACACACACAAACACAAATTCTTCCATATATATATATATATATATATATATTTATATTTATTTTATATTTAATAATCTATAATTAATGAATTGTATTGTTTGATTAGTCCTTTTAGATTATTTTATGTGATGCATATAATTATTTTCAGGAATCATCCCTTGGAATGCTACTCCTGGTAAAGCTTGTGGCTCTACACTAAGTGACATCTGCAATACTAGTGAGGTAAAGATACCTCATTTTTCCCTCAAGATCACGGGGGAGGGGACAAGGGGGTAAACTGATCAAGAAAATGCAATGTAAATCGATGAGATCTTTGTAACAGTATAGACTACTTAACATTTCATTAAATTATATAAATAACAGATGTTACTCCATATGCTAAATTCAATAAAATTTCTTAGAAAAAGTTTGTTTTAATGCTCAGTTATTGTATTTTTTGTTGCTGTTTTTTTTTTTCAAAGCTCTGTGGTTTCAAAACATATAATGCAATGCAATGATGATCAAACATCCCTCAAAAGCCCTCATATTTGATATATTTAAAGCAAATTTTGATCATGTTGATTAAGTCCTTTATGTAATCATATAGATGCAGGGTCTGCTAGTTGTGTTTAATGAATTTCCTAATCTCTTTTCATTACAGTTCTATCTGTCCTACCATCTTTATATTGTTGCCTGTGCTGGAGCTGGAGCCACTGTGATTGCACTGGTAAGAGTTCATGATGTTCACATACTTATTATTTTTTTATAAATAATTCATATAAAGAATAACTTTCGTTGATGTTAAAAATTATGTAAAATGGCTTAAGAAAGAATTGCTCTGTGAAGAGAAATATAGTTCTATTCTTAAATTCTGTCATCAGTTTATAAACTTTAAAGGCACAGATTGAACAACTGTACTTTCAGTTTTCGAGGGATGTGGTGCAACTAATTGCTATTGTACATCTAAACTGTTTGGTCTCACCCACTGGTTTGTCTCTTTTCCATTCAGCTCATCTATGTGATGGCCACAACGTATAACTTTGCTGTGTTGAAGTTTAAGAGCTACGACCACAGTCACACCACTAAGTTTTGAGCTTTTTGTATAAGGGCAACTGCAAAGTCTGTGAAAGTTGGTCTCAGAGAAAGAGAACGATAGGGAGAGGGAGGACCTGAGTGAGAAAAAGAGGTCAGGAAAAAGGCAAAGGAGAGAAATAAATTGAGAACTGTTAGTTCGTAGCATGGACCTTAATGTGTAGTCAGTGTAGTGCATATTAATGGTAGTGTAATGTTCAATTAATTTGAATCTTTGTGTTTCTATACTAATTTAACAAGGTGTGATCTCTTGACAAAGCAAGGACAATACATCATACTCACGTAATGTTTTAAATACTTTTTTGCCTAGTTACCAATTCATATTAAGTAGAGCATGACCAATCCAGAATAATGTAGCTTATTTACAGTGTAAGACAATGACATTAGTAGTGAGAATATAACTCTTTTAGTCCAACAACACCCAATGGACAGAATTTAACTAGAAAATAGTACTATTTGGTAATGATGTCTCTCCATTGGATCATATCCACCCTGAGGCACCCGTAGTCCATGACCCAGCCATATAGAAAAGTACAGCAGATGAGAAAGGCAGTTATTGCTGTTATGAAAAGTATTAGGGATGCTGTGTTTATGCTCATAAACATTCATTCTATGCTACATGTACCTGTGAAGGGTGTGACTGTACTTTTTAACTCCTCATGATATGTTTTGCAGTCATGGAATTGACTCTAAAAATGCCATTTTCTTTCAGAACCTTTGTTTTTAGTTTCATTTGACTACAACCTAGTCTAATATTATATTTAATATTGAATTCAGACAGCATATAGTTTTTGCCTTTTGTATTATTCTTAAAGCAGTATAGTTCCTGTTTTCAGAAGTAATCAGAAATAAACAAGTATCATGGAGAAGTTCATTTCTCTTTATTTAATAGTTTTTAGTTTTTTCTGTTTGTTTGTTTGCTTGCTTGTTTACATTTCTTTGGATATC
>JAUCMS010000127.1:2579547-2602034 GCA_032357445.1 Enteromius radiatus | reverse complement strand
AATAAAGGCTCCGCAAATCTTCATACTTAGTTTACGCAATGATTTGTTGTTGTTTTTTGCCGCTTGTACGCCCTCTGATGGAGCGCATGGACACGGCACACTGGTGGAATGTTTTCCTTTTAACATGTAATTTAACATTTCGAGAAAGAGTAAGCTGAATGATTGCAAACCAAAGCTAAGATCCTACAATATTTAAACGTGCTGAACACATTATAAGCTATTGACATCAGTATTAGCAAAGACACTGAACCTAAATAACCTTTTGAGAATCTTAAAGATTCGTTCTTGCAGTTGACACAAGTAGGCAATTAAATAATGTGAAAGACAAATAAATGGTTGATTTATTTTTTTTGTCGTTTTAGAAGCAAGTCAAAGTACAAACTAAAAATTAGGTTTATTTCAAGCATTATATATATTATAATTTTAATGTTCATGTGCATAGAAGAAATTCTACTGATTTAGAAAATGTTAACTTAAATTAAGATGTATTTATAATAAATAAATGTATAAAAAAATGACTGTACTTTTTGCTATTAAGTTAAAGATAATGCAAGAGAAAGAATTTGAAATGCTGTCATTTATTTATACATTTGCGCTTGTCGTTAAGATGTATATATATGACGTATCTTATATGATTTAATTTCTGCAGTGCGGTTTGTTATGACAGAAAGCCAATTAATTTCTGTTTTGGGCTGTGACTTTAATCTGGTAAAACAGGTTTCTTGGAAAAGTGCTTCTGTTTAAGTAAATAAAAATACATACAGAGGCATATGACCATAGGAATTGTATTGTGTTGGTTTTAATGGAAAGTATAATGGTATACTGGTATGATTGATTTTATTGGTGGGACGTTAAATCCTATTGGAAAAGTGCCCAAAACACACTACAAAAAAGAATTCTGTAATTGTTTATAATGGGTTTACTGGAAAAAAGTTAATGGTATTTTAATGGAAACCATTAGAATTTCTGTGACGGTTTATATTGGGCTTCAATTGTTTTTTTTTTTTTTTTGTTTGTTTGTTTTAGCAGGGTACATGAAAGCTTAATGTCTACTTTTAAATGAATGAATTCAATGAAATTGAAAACAAATATTGTCTGATTATGTAATCCGTATGAAAGCGAGGTATTTCTTAATAATATGTGAGATAATATAAGCTATTTGCACGAAACGTAAGTATCCTTTTTTTCTTTTCGGTCACAGGTGAACTATTTAATTTTCGATTTTGAAAACAAAAGTAATGAAAACTCTCACAGGGGGTTTTGTTATATCCGGAATGGCTCATGTATGGGTTCTCACATAATAAAACAGCACGGTCCTTTGGTTCATAGGCTCATTTTTGTTCTTGACAACAACAGGTGTAATCTGAGAGTACAACTCGTTAAAAAGAATTTTAAGTCTTTCAAACTTGTTTTCTTTGCCACTTTCCTTTCAGTGTTCCTATCTGTTTAGATTTTTGGGTGGAGCTGCCAACAATGAAGTCAATTTCTTCCCATACCATTTTTTCCCCTGGGGTTACTAAAAAGTACAGAATTGTGTACCATTGTTGTTGGTTATTATATCTCCGCTTTGAGAGATAATGGAAATTTACAGAGCTGTGTGCTGTTATTTAGTTTACATACCACAAGAGGGGGATCCAACCTAGTTTTTGTGCATGGTGCATGCGTTCAAACCCTTGTGGAAATAAAACAAATACTGTCATTTCCTGCATGCTCTCATGTGGTATTCTAGGCAGAGGTTGATTTACGGGCACTGATCTACGACCAGATGTCTACAAACTACATTCTACTCAGACGTCAACAAAGCTGTTGCACATTCCACTACAAAGAGCATGCATCGACACGCCTGCACTTGCAGGACATTGTTACACAGCTGTACTGCAAAATGTGGTAACCTGCAATCATTACTTTCAAGACATATTTCCACATCATTTGAATCTCACAACGTCATTGTCGTGTTATAAATAAATGTATTTAGATCGATTCAACAATATTAAATAATGTTATTGACTTAAATAAAAACAGTTAATTTCACTCCGTCTTGTGCGCACATTCTAAGATTTGTATTGTAAGATGCACGATGCATATATTAATGTCTGGCGTGCACACTCTTGCTCGCTTGCTGTACATTCCGGGATATTTTATTCAATTCGCGGGCATTAGGGAGCTACTATCAATAAACGGGAGACTCCCGGTGTTCTATAAATTCATCCTACCCGTGAATCCGTCCTACTTGCGCTCACCGCGCATGCGCACCTCAATATTGCATTCATAATTACTATATTTACATTAACAGTAAGGGTAGGTTTAGGGTTGTTTGAGGTGTAGATATTAATAAAACATAATTTAACAGGTAGCATTTTCTGATATCAAATTGTGCTACCCATTTTTCCATAGGAGGTAGCAAAATCTGATAAGGTAGGATAAATCGTTAGAACACCGGAATGGAATTGCATGACCTTTGCCTTTGAGTAACATTCTGAAACCAGAAAACAGATACCAGATAACAGTGCACAGCGTGGCACAGCATTTATTTCCTGGCTGTAGAAATAAACTTTAATTTCCTCCTGGTTCCAACTCTGGGCCTTTGATATACATTTCAGGATTAGGATTTAAATACATTAGCTACAAGTATTATGAGAAATTTATGAACACTGCTCTCTGTTATTTATTCTGTTACATACTGTGCATTGGCTACTTGCACTAACGTTACTCACTTTATCAGTATGTTAATTCCACTGTATTGTAAATGCCATCATCATTCTAAATACGATGCCATAAATTGCACAGATTTATGCAATTTGATTGCACAGATTATGTATTTTTCATGGCTTCATCTGAAGATTATTAGGTTTCCAGTTTACTGAAAGTGTGCTTACACATCTATGTGGTGGAAAAATGCTGTGGACTTTAACCTTATTAAGTCAGATAAGACAGTCTAACTAGTTTATCCCGTGGTTAGCCCTAGATTTTGTCCCAGATTAAGACAAAGGTAAATCCATTGTTGTTGTTGATGATGAGGGTAATAAGTGTGAGAACAGAAAAAGGCCTACACACTTTATCCAATACTATCACAGTCTCATGGATTGGAATGCTATCTCTGACAATCCACCGTCTTTTCCCCAAAGTTAATAAAGAGATAATTCTTCAGGAGTTAACCCATGTAAAGTAGTTTTGTTGTCCTAAATTAACATATTAAGGTTGATTAAATGATAATAAATAATCTTTTTTACTCATTTAGATGTTATTGTTTCTTTCGTGGTAGTTGAACAGGGATTAAAGGGATAGTTTGTACAGAAAAATTATTTCTATTATCATTTACTCATCCCAAACCACATTTGTTTTCCCAAACAATGGAAATCTGTGATCTCCAAACTCTTTGGCTGTACCAAAAATCCTTCAAAATATATTTTTTGTTCCACAAAATGTTTCACTGTGTCCATGTTACACATATTACATGTAATATAAACCGAATTTCAGTAGATGTTGTTAATTAATGTTAGTCAGTGCTTATTTGTGTAATTACTGTAACCTTAAAATAAATTTGAACCAAATAAAGAAAGTCAAACAAGTTTGGAATGACGTGAGGGTGAGTAAATTATGACAGCATTTCTATTTTGGTGTGAACTATCCCTTTAAGTGAGAGCGAGACATGGCCAGGCAGAAGACGATGTCTACAGAGGCAGATGCAGTTAGACAGGCTTCTACAAGCAGACAAGAGTGAGATGAGGATAGACTCTCGCAGGCAGATACTGAGTGAGACAGGAGGAGGGGGAGAGCTGAAGCCCTGCTGCTGTGAGTGTGACCTTGAGTGAAAGAAAAAAAAAAGAAAGAAATTGCTGAAAGTTACTCAACACATTGTTCAGACTTTGGGCCCAGTTTATGACAATGAATATTGCTGTTGGCTACTGTTAGCTGGAGATCTTCAGTTGTATGGTTTATAATGTCAGTCCCTCCCTCTGTAAAGGTCCCAAAATATTCTCCATGCTTGTATCTGTAACTGTTTATCCTGCAGAAAAACGAAACATCTGCCAAAAACATAAACACTCGCTTCCATGTGAACATTCAGTCTAAATTCACACCAAGGAATAACCCTGTTTGTTTTGACTAGACAAAGTTTTGTTTAGGTTTGAGATAATAGGGAATTAAGCAATCATGAAATTTGGTGCAAATATTTTTTAGCATTATTTAGCATCTTATCCACGATTTCTCTGGACTGTTAGTGCTGTAAACGTATCTTCTATTTTTTTTTTACGTCTTGGCAGGGGTCTTGGATCTAAAATCTTCATTTTTTTAAAGTAGGTTCTGTAATGTGGAGATTTGTTTCACACCTTTACCATCCATTGTACTTCATTTAGTCATGAAGTTATTTATGTAATGTAAAATTATCAAATGTATTGCATGAAAACATCATTAATCAGACTACAGACAGTACTGAGCATATACAACAATCAAATTAGTACACATTCACATATAAACACATACACCCAAAACAGTCTTCCAGTTCCACCGACAAATAATTCCAAAACAGCAATGTATCTAGAACTAGGTTAATTACCCTGGTAATAAAAGTTCAAACTATTCACAAATATTTGTATATTAGTCTGAATTGGTCCCTTTATAATTTTCTGTTTATTCAAAATGTTTCAGAATTCATTACTATGTAATGAACTGTTACTATGTAACTGTTGGTGGTTATGACTGAATGCAAGGCAAAAAACAACAAGTGGCAAATCATTTTGTAAAACATTTTGTTCTCAAAATGTGGCTGTGTCTCGCCGCCTTTTCAAGATTTCACAACAGCCTGCACATCTCCTTTTCCCTCCCTCATCTTTATCTAGGTTGATCAGTGAGTTATTAGACATGTCAGAATTAGTTACTCTGCTCTGAGATTGAAAGAAAGAAAGAAATAGGGTGAAAAGGAGAGAGAGAGAGACAGAGAGAGAATGAGGGAAAAAGTCTGATTAGTGTGTGAGTAAAGACTATAGGTAAATGAGAGAATGACAATTTTTATTTATTTATTTATATTTTCTTTATGACTGACCTGTAACAAGGCCTTGTTGATATATCCTAAGTTGATATATATCTATATCGTGAAAAAAATTTTTTTTTTTACTATTTATTGTACTTTATTGCAAAAAACGAAAATTGCATAGGCCTATATCCCATATTAATGGCATTTATTGTAAAACATTTAAAAAGTGTTTTTGTTTTAATTTTGATGATTAAAACTTAAATATTAAATATCAATTATTAGAGTATTTTCTAATACTCTAGATTAGCAGCTTAGGTTCATTAAAGTATGTCAATTTATGTACTCAATACTTAGTCAGGGGTACTTTAGCATCTCCACTTTAGTAACTCCAGCATCAGTGAGGAGTATTGGAAGTGATCAGCCTGTGGCACTATTGAGGTACTATTGAGACTTTAGCTAATCTGTATTGTTGGGTTGAATGTTTCTCATCTTTCTCTTAAACAATATCCCATAGATCTAATATCAGGCATATTGGCTGGCCAATCAAGCACAGTAATATCATGCTCAGCAAAGCACTTTGTGGGCAGGTGCTCAAGTCCTGCTGGGAAAAAAAATCATCATTATCCATAAAGCTTGTCAGCAGACGGAAGCATAAATTGCTCCAAAATCTTATGGTAGACGGATGCATTGAATTTGGACTTGATAAAACACAAAAACACCAGCAGGCGTCACAACACCTTAAATCATCACTGACTTCAAAAACTTGGACTTCAGCACACTGGACTTCAAGCAGCTTGGAATTCTGTGTCTCTCCAGTCTTCCTCTTGACTCCAGACCTTGATTTCCAAATAAAATGCTAAATTTACTTTTATCTGAAAAGTGGACTTTGGGCCACTGAACAACAGTCCATTTATTGTTCTCCTTAGCCCAGGTAAGATGCTTCTGATGTTGTTTCTGTTTCAGAAGTTGTTCTTTTCCTGAATACATCTGAGCATGGAAACTCTAGCTGCAGTCCACTCCTTGTGAAGCTCTCCCAATTGTTTGAATGGGCTTTGCTTGAAAGTATTCTCAAGATGCGGTCATCCCTGTTGCTTGTAAACTTTTTCCTACCCAATTTTTTTCTTGTAGTCTTTGCTTTTAATATGCTTTGATACAGCACTACGTGAACAGCCATCCCTTTCAGTAACAACCTTCTTTGACTTACCCTCTTTGTGGAAGGTGTCAAGGTTTGTCTTCTAAACCACTGCCAAGTCAACAGTCTTCACCATTATTGTGGTATTGAAGAAGAAGCAGAAGAATACCTCAAATTTATACTGTAGGGATGGTCATTCAATGAAAATCTTGAGCTTGATCTCTGCTTCCTCCATCCAGTGTATCCTCCCAGGTTGACCCTTCCTGGTCATGTTTTTCAGGGATGTAGCTATAGAGGAAAAGCTGGGGATAAAACATCGGTAATACCCTGCCAAACCCACAAGGGCTGATGCCTGGCTCATACCTGGGTTTTATCGGAGGGTTTTGGGGCCTCCAGGATAGCCTTCACCTTCTCCTCCTGGGGCTTGATCAGTCCCCTTGCCATGGTGAAACCCAGGTACTTCGCCTCGTTCGTGGATATGTGGCACTTGCGGGGGTTGGTGCCCAGCCCGACAGAGCTAGGACAGCACCTTCCGGAGCCGCTCCAGGTGGTCCTCCCATGCCTTAGATTACCACATCGTCCAAGTAAGCCACCACGTAGGTTTGATGAGGGCGGAGAAGGATGTTCATCAGCCTTTGGAACGTCGCTGGAGCACCGTGTAGACCGAAGGGAAGTGTGGTAACTGTAGAAGTCAGAGACTTCATTTAGGCATCGGTAGTCATTACAGAAGCAGAGGGTGCCATCTGGCTTTGGTACCTGGACAATCGGGCTGGACCATGGGCTCCGGGATGGTTCTATTACCCCCATCTTTTGGATTTCCTCCTCTACAGCCTGCCGGCGGGTCTCTGGGACTTGGTAGGGCCTTCTGGACAGCCGACAGGTTGGGGTTGGTGTCCACAACAGCAGGTTCTTGGAGGGTGAGAGAGGCTAGCTGGTCCTGGTCCCCATCCCATTTCTTGAGCAAGTAAATGTGGTAGAGCTGTACGGCTTGTCTTCGGGCCGGCTGTCTTACCCTGTAGTTCACCGGGCCCACACCCTTCTCCAGGGTGTACGGACCCTGCCACTGGGCGAGGAATTTACAAGCGGCTTTGGGGACCAGGATCATCACCCTATCTCCAGGTTGAAACTCCCACCCTGTTGTATAGGTGTTGCTGGGCTTGCTGGGACTTCACTTTGTTCCTGGACTACTGGCATGACGTGATCAATCTTAGCTCTCATCTCCTTAACGTATTCCACGACGTTCTGGTAGGCTGCCTACCACAACTCAAATGGGGTGAACCCTTTGGATACCTGCACCATCTCCCAGATGCCGAAGAGGACGTATGGCAACAACTGGTCCCAATCCTTCTTGTCTTCTGCAGCCACCCTTTCACAGCATCTGCTTAAGAGTTTGATTAAACCTCTCAACGAGCCCGTCGGTCTGTGCGGACTTGCTTTAGCTACAGCAGCCGGCAGAAGTCAGACATTAGCCGGGACATAAAGGGGGTTCCCTGGTCGATTAGTATCTCAGACGGCAGGGCCACCCAGCTGGAGAGCAGGAAGAGCTTACGGGTGATGTCTTTGGCGCTGACTTGAAGGGGACTGCCTCCGGGTACCAGGTTGTGTAATCCACTATCATTAGGATGTGCTCGTGGCCCTGGCTAGACCTCGGCAGTGGCCCCACGATGTCCATCCGATCCACTCAAAGGGCACCCCAATGATGGGTAAAGGGATGAGTGGGCTGGGGGGAGGTTTCTTGGGAGATGTGCCCTGGCATGCTGCACAGCAGCTACGACGAGTACTGCTTTGAGCCCTGGCCAGTCTCATCCCAACAGCAGGGGAACAGGTAAGTCTTTAAGGACCCCCACCTCGAGGGTCCAGGTTTCGTGACCTTTATGGAAGGTAAGTTGGTTAGTATGTACCTGGCGGGTGTCTCCATAGACGCAGGTGATGGGCAGCGTTGACCGGCCACGGGAGGTGTCCTTGTTCACTTAGTTTTGAAGTCTTGAATCGCACTTATGCATGGGAAACACTTGCCACTCTTTCCTGGCTCTTTTGCACATTCTAATATATATATGTAAAAACCAGCAGTGGATCATCAAGGTAATAACACAGTATTAAGAATCAACCATGCATGTACAAACCTTTGAATGTGAATAATATTGTCTCTTGTAGACTATATGTAAATATATTTTTAAATATATATGTGAAATGTCTTATTCAGGTCAGTAAAAAAAAGTTATTTTTGGAAAATAATTAACATTTTGCAGATACTACAGAGTGTATGTAAAATTTTAACCATAACTATATATACAGTAGAAGTCAAAAGTTCAAAGCAAGCAGCAAATAACCATATTATCATGTGACACTGAATGCTGGAGTAATGGCAACAAATCTGCATTTTTTTCTCTCAAATCATGAAAAAGGTTTTTCCACCTTCATAGTAATTCCCTGTTGGTTGTATCTTACATAATGGGGTTAGGGGATGGAAGGAACAAAAAAGGGAGAAAGATAAAAATAGGAAGAGTGAGAGATTACCTAAGTTCTAGGAGTTTTGATCAAACACCTTGCATTACATAAACATACTAAAGAACATGCTAATTTACTGTTACTGAATTTTCATATAAACAATGTAAAACTCTTCAAGTCAGGTTTATATTTCAGCAGATGTAACTAGATTTTTGCCATATTTGGGAGCATGACAGAATTAGGAAGAAGGAAATATGTGGCCAAATTCCACAGACAGAGGTTTTTATAAAGATAAGGCAGAATTTTTAAAAGAAGTAAAAACATCTCAATAAAGTAAAACAAAATATTAGAATTAAATTCATTAGTTAAATAATTTAAACACTACATGAAACATGATATTACTTGATACTTCTGAACCATTTTAAAGAGGCTTTAAAATTATATCAGTGCTCAAACAGTTTAACCAAATGTACACATAATCTTGCGCTTCCCTTTTCCAGAGTTAATTGCAGAAGTGCTCAACTCTCAGCCAACCTTGTGATTGAAGGGAACTTGACTCAGTAGAAGAAGAACACTTTTGGTACTGTCTTTCTTCCTCTTCTGTTGCTTCAGTTTGAACTGTTACACTACTGACAATGTTTTCATGCACATGCAGTAACTTAAAGGCTGTGGCAATAATATATCTCTGGTCTGCCTGAACAGAATCATTGCAGGAACCAGTGTAACTAAATGATACAGTTTTGATTTAAAAAAAAAAAAATTCTGAACTCAAGTGGGAAAGTTAGTTTTTTTTTTTCTCTTTAAAATGACATAATACTGAATGCTTTGTGCATAAGCTAGTATTAGCCGTACTATGCCGTAATGCTTTTTTCCAGTTCTATTCAATACTTTGTTAGAGAGACAGTAGTGTTGCTTTTAGGTTAATAAAAGTAGTAAGAAAATTTATGAAAATTTTTGCAGCATCAGTCAGTGAGAGGATATGTTCTGTGAAAACATCATCTCAGCTTAGGTTTGACCGTGATGTCACTTTGTAAAAACAACCAAAACTTGCACAAAAATGCAAACACACACAAATGTACACTTATGTTAAGTGTCCGAATGTCACGTAGAGAAATACCAATAGGGATCTGTTATCAGCAGACTGGTTGAGTGCTTTTGATAAGACAGAATAGGGGAATTTCAGCAGTTTCTCACATCCTTATAAAGCAGTGATCTAGCAGCGAGGAAAAGACATCACTAATCTAAGGTCACTTTCTGTGAACATGCAGGTTATGAGCATGCAAAGAGGACCTCCCACAGACCTCCATTTTTAACTCTCCTACTTTCACGTCGCACCATTGAGGGAACGCAGGGCCCCCAGCGGCATTGTTGAAGAGCCACAATAATGCTGAAAGAACGCTGGGAAGCTGAATGTTTTAAATGTGTGTTCTGTGTGTATAGCCCATCTGTTGCATACTTTGAGTTTTGTGTTTGCCAGGATGGCGCCAAAAAGAGCTTTGCATTTATGCCAAGACATTTATAGACATCTGCTCTTTTCGGTCAGTTTTCTTGCTTGTTCACACCTCTCTCTTTCTCTCTTTAACTTGCATTAATTTTGGTGAACTCAACATTTTGGACAGTTACACTTCACACAAGTTTTAATTAGTTACCTTAATTAATGCATTGTATTTTCAGGTCAGTGTACACAAATGAACATATGTGAAATATATTGTCAAAATGAATCAGCAATGTTTTTTACTGCACACAGAACATTTAAGACATAAATAAATGTCCCCGTGTGTTTCCAGAGTTATCATTGTAAATGTTTTTTTATTTTTATATTTTTTGACACTTTACATACAAATACTACAAAATACTACAAAAATACTCTCTGAGGCAGAATTGGGATACGAGGTAACTTTAAGCTTTTACTTTAAATTACATTAATTTTGGTGAATGAGCGACAGTGGTTAAGCTTTACAATAAGGTTAAAGGGTTTCTCCACCCCAAAATGAAAACTGTGTCATTAATCACCTCCGTCCTTCCAAAACCATAAAAGCTTTTTATTGTTCAGAACACAATTTAAGATATTTTGGATGGAAATTAGGAGGCTTGTGACTGTCCCATTGAATGCCAAGTAAATAACACTATCAAGGTCCAGAAAAATATGATAGACATTGTTAGAATAGTCCATCTACAGTACCATCAGTGATTCAGCCATAATGTTATGAGAATACTTGTTGCACAGAAAGAAAACAAAAATGCCAACTTTATTCAGCGATTCAGCAACGTTCAACCATAACATTATGAAGCTATGAGGATATGTTTTGTAAGGAAAGAAAACAAAAGTAACAGCAAAAGAATTCCTCACCGTAGAGCCATTTTATGTCCACTGGACACAAATAGCGTACACTCTTCTCTGTCAGTCACAACAGTCTTCTATATGCATTTACGCTTTGATTTGAACAAAAGCCAACACAGTCTCATGACCAATTCGTACATATTTGTACGAGGTGGCAAATTCATGCTAATTTGTGCTAATTTGTACAAATTCGTACGACCTCACTCATACCATTTTGTATGATTTGTCTAAACTTTGGTGACGGGTAGGTTTAGGGGTGGTGTTAGATGTACTATAGGTCATTCATACAAATTCATACGAATTGGCAACTCGTAAAATACATACGATTTAGCAGAAATCATATGAATTCGTATGACTTTGCATGAATTAGTTGCCTCGTATAATATGTACGAATTGCCTGTGCTGACAAAAAACAGCACATCCGTGTGCCGAATAGTACTTTTAAAGTACCTAATAACAAAGGTTAACTTTAACTTCTAAGTGTATTTTAAATAATAGCATATTTACAAAATAGCAGTAGCCTATAATAATAAATGCTTTTATTATTTTGATTGTAAGTTGATGATCCTCAATGCTAACGATTTGAAATTTCTGTTGTAAAGTTGCAGCAGTAGAAAATAGTAGAAAGGGATAGAATATTGTAAGGTTTTACACAGAACAACTTATTACTAAAAGGTTGCCTACAGGACATAAAGATTAATCATAGATTAATCACTTAACTGCACAGAGGATTGTAAGACTCCACTCACACAGTGCAGGGTGAGAACAAGAGAGAAGGTTATAGAGTTGATGTCAATGGAATCGGCCTCTAATATGTAGGACTCACTTGAGGGATGTTTGTAATTAGACAGCATTGGCTCTAACCTCACTTCTGGCTGCTGCTCACTTTTGGAATTGAACTTTTTGAACGTTTTTTGCATGATATATCTGGGGGCCTCTATTATGTAACCACAGCTTTGACTGTTGGTTCAGCATTCATGCCTGCATACAGTAAGTGTAAGACAGCATCTTTTTGTCCAAACCGATGGTGATTTTAAGTATTTTGGGAAGACGTCAGTGGTTCCTCTAAGAATGTTTGCTAGGTTCCAGGATAAGTAACAGAAACCTTTCCTCACCAAAAAAAATGTATTTGACATTGATTTGACATCAGCATGTGTATTTGTCAAATGGTTGTTGATAGTTTTTTAAAGAGTAAAGATGTTTTGGTGTGTACTTACCTACTGTATACACCTGGTAAGTTTTCTCTATATTTCAGCCTGTCATTTGTCTCTCTATTATCTGCTCTTTTTCTCTGGCATGAGCTCTATGGCTAAAAGCTCTGTTTACTGGCCGTAGTAACAGCTTGTCAGGTCAGCAGCGATTAAGGACAGTGAGTATATCTGTGTTCAGTTCAGTGTGATCTTTGAACTTTTGGCATGTTGATTTTGGGTGAGTCTGCCAGAACAAGATCAGCTTCTTATGGTGTTTCAAAACATAACAGACCTCAATACATATTATTAATTTCAAGAGATTGATGGCATGCAATCAATACATTCTTCAGTTAATGTCTGTGAAAGAAAAAGCACAAGTGAGTGTTCATTTAGAGATGTTGTTTTAAATGTATTTGTTTATTTATTGTTTTAACATGAAATTTGTCTTTTAAGTGACTTCAGTGATAGCATCAATGAAAAATAAACTGACAGCAAAATCTCAAACCTTCAGCTTGCTATGCCCAGTCTTTGCATTACTTTCAGGCATTTATCTTAATCCACTCATAACCCAGGCTAAACACACCTAATACTGTATAATGCCTGTGTATGGCGTCAGTTCTGACCTTCTGACAGTCTTTGCAGTACAGTACTACGGCCAATACAGCTCTCAGCATTGCTGGCATTTTTTGCATGTCAAAACAAAGTGGGAGATTACAAAGGACAAGTCTGAACATATTTGTGTGTAGTTTTTGTGGATGTAGATTCCTGTGTGGGACTTTAAAAGGGTTTTTTGTTAGTCTTTGAATGGAACATTATCACACAGTGCAGTTTCCTGCTTGTTCTAACCTACAATGTGTATTTTCAAAGCAAGTGCTAAACATTTTGCAACAAATACATAATGTATTGCAGATATCAGGCACTTAAACCACAGACGGAAGATTAACTTGTGCATGCATAAGTATAAATATTACTTTTGCAAAGAGATGTCTTGTTTTCTTCCATTTACAGCAATCTGAAGGCACTGGGAGATATAGAAGCATCATTTGTCATACACTGCATAACTATGCTCTAAAAAATAAATTGTCTTCAAAATGTACTTTATGTTTTTAATGGAGTTTTTATGGTGGATTTTGTTTTCTAAAGAACTAGAGGGTAAATACTTTTTTTTCTTTTCTAACTGAATTCTTAAACAATTTACAAAGAATGACCACTTGCATTATTAATGCTTCCCTTTAATATTCAGTTTGCTTTTAAGTTTGCCCAGAGATTTGGATAATCTGGCTGGTTATTTCCTTTTCTGTGACAATAAAGATTCTAGTACTCTTTAACGACAGATGTACGATATTTCCAAAGCTTCTACATAAAACTGAATTCTCAAGCCTGGACATGAGAAAATTATCTTTCCATCAGGCTTGTTTTCCTTGCTCTTCTCAGAACTGTACAGGAATTTTGAGTGAATTTTCATCATGCTTGAACAAAGAAGTTTGAGCAAAGGTTCATAAATTATATTACTGCATTTATAAATGACCAAACGCAGACTCATTTGAATTAGTAGTTAGATGTTTATATATACGTATATATGAAACATGTTTAAAACACACACTAAAAATCTGTAAATATATATTGGGCATAACCAAACAATTGAAAAGTGTATCAGGTGTCACAATTCTTGCTTTCTTTCTTCTTTCCATCAAATGCAAAGTTACCCCTCTGGCTATAAAACAAGTTATCTCTCAGAAAAGGTTTAAAAGTGGTTTGATATGCTTTGTAATAGCTTGAGTATTTGGTGGGCATGTGTATGTTTGTTTGTGTGTGTGTGTGTGTGTGTGTGTGTGTGTGTGTGTGTGTGCAGTCACACGCGCGTGGATGTGCTGGGCCTGCAAGGCTTTTGGATCTGTTGAGATTATTGCATAACCAAATCATGTCGACCTTAGTCAAGATCTGCAGAACTGGAATGATGGGCCTGGAGGCTCTGCCTCTGCCTGTTTCAGCACAACACTATTACACCAACACTCACACACTTCTGCATTCTTACTGCGTGTGGCAGGATCAAATCAGGATGAAGCAAGAAAGCAGTAAAGTGTTAGTAAATCTGTGAGTGAGATTATCATGTTCATCATCATAACAGTGTATAGCCATATAATATTTAGGTCACCTATAGGTTATAAATTCAAATGACCTTCTCCGCAAATGGGCACAAACAAAACTTTACAACTTCAGCAGTAATAAAGTCTTATATGAATGTTTATTTCAAGCTCTTAGATGTAACACTGACTGATCACATTTTCAGTTGCCTACAGTAACTTGATATTTCTGTATTTCTTTTGCAAAAAAAGAAATTGATAACCTGCAACAGTTATTAAATAAAATAAAGAGATATTTCCAACTAATATAATGTTGCTATATTTCTGCATTGTATATATATAGGCTATAGTCCCATTGAGCAAAATAGTATGCTCAGTGTATATATATATATATATATATAAATATACACATATTTGCACAAACAGTTAAGTACATTTCTTTTAATGTTCAAAGAAAAGTGTCGTGTTATCATGTTTTTATTGTGTCAGGTGTAGTTATATATATGTATATATATATATATATGTGTATGTGTGCGTGTGTGTGTTATTTTACAGGTTCAGTTTATTCAGAGGGACTTTCCAAACCACTTCATGAAGAGAACTGTAAAATAATGCTTGGCATTCTTGCCTTCTGTTCTGATACTACCATATTCAACTACTTTAAAGATCTTAGAATAACATTATGGTGATTTCATCAAGATGTGATGGCTCATTTCCAGAGACAGAGCCTCAGTCTATTGTTAAAAAGAAGAAGATGAAAAAACTTACAGGCATAAATTGGTATTGAAAGGTGTTGAAAAGTTGGTCAATCTCATTCAAGTTAAATTATTGTTATACTGTATTATTTATACAGTGTTTTCATAATAACTTTAGAATGTAGTTATGGGGTGTGACCTACTATACAGTAGGTCAGAAAGGTGATGAAAGAGGATAACATTTACATCCAATAAGTTATGAGTGATGTGAATTTGAAAAGATGTGATGGGAATTTGACATATTGTATGGGTGTAACTTTTTGACCTAATTTTAGTTTGACCTGAATTACAGGCAGTATTGTTTAGATACTTTGCAAACCAAGATAAAGCATGAGTCAAGTAAGGATATAAAGAGATACCAAGTTGACACATGGTGTAGCTGGATGTTATAAAGATTTGTTTTGTTGATGGCCTCCAGAAAAGAGTCTTAAATTTGACCCATGCTGAGGGCAAGAAAGGACAGCTGTAGAGATTTTGGAGAGGGTCCACCAGCTCCCTCCCTCACCCTTACTTTCATTTTCTCATAATCCATTGGTATTTCCTTTCAGAGTTTCTGTCTGAGTAAAATGTCCCTGCACTCTGCCCATTTGATCTATCACAAAAGTAATTGTTAGAAAAGTTAATTATTGAGAATGAGAGTCAGAATGAAAGTGCAACAACATCACAGTAATCCACAAGTAATCCACAAAACTCCACTATATCAGTTAATGTCCAAACTCCATCAGGTAATAAAATGAAAAGCTGCATGTTTGTAAGAAACAAATCCATCCTTAACATGTGTTTAACATCAAATTGTTGCTTGTGGTTAAAATACAAGTCTATAATCCATAAGGACACTTTTTAAAGTAACAATTGCAGGTATGCTGGATTTCTCCAAATCTATCCCCATGAAGAAATAATCTCATCTACATATTGAATGGCCAAAGGGTGACTACATTTCAGCACATTTTCATTTTTAGGTGATCTATTCATTTAAGATGACAGTTAGGCCCTGGTATTTAGGCACAACTCTGTACAACTCAGCCATCTTTCACTTGATGAAAGCATAATAGACTTAGCTAGCTAGTAGAATGGGTACACAGCAGATTTCAGATGCCAGAGCCAGGCATGTGCCAATTGTACAGAGACAGAAGGCAGGAATAAGCAAAGAACTGGGCAAAGAGCCAGCAAGACTCAAAGCAATGGTGTGTGTACTTCTTTTGATTTTGCGTCAGCCATTCAGAAAGACACACGTGCGGTTAAGGGGCTCTGCTTTGTGAAAAATGAACAAAGGACAAAAGGGGGCACAAGGCAGAGATGTGTCCTCATCACCCCAGAAATGTTTGGGGTTGAAATGCAGCTGCTACAGGTGGTTGATTTTTCATTGCATTCTATTCATATATCAGCTGCAAAATTGGTTATATCCAAGTCCAAATGGATTCAGCAAGTAATTCTGCAACTACATGTGAACTAACCGTCGTTAGAGTATTGGTAGACTGTCTGCTTAATATCTGCTAACATTTCAGTGTGATTGGTCCACAATATACATTACTTTTCAAGCACTTATTCTACTAACCCTTAAGGATGGAATACACAACTTTTAAAATCTGAACAGATTTTTTTTAGGCATCATACATGTCATAAATAGTGACAGAAAAACTGGGCATAGTGTATTCCAGCCTTAAACCTAACCTAACTGTCTGTGAGTGTGTGTGTGCGTACTGTTGTTTGACCTTTAGGAGGACAAAAATTTGTTAAATGACAAAACCTCCCAAAAACCTCCCTTTGGGGACGTCCTCGTTTGTAAAACAGGTTTAAAAATAAACTAAACAAAGTATTTTTGAAAGTTGAAAAATGCTGAAGTTTCCTGTGATGGGTAGGTTTAGGTGCCGGGTATGTGTAGAGCATCATCACATACAGTTTGTGCAGTTTAAAAATCATTACGCCTATGGAATGTCCCCATTAAAATAGTTAAGATAACATGTACTGTATGTGTGTGTGTGTGTGTGTGTGTGTGTGAAATACACAGGACATTTTACCAACTCTACAAAACATGTGCTATCGAACATGTCTTAATTAAAACCTCACAGTCCCACACAATTTTATGGCTGAAACAGTTACACAAACCTCTTTCATCTCAACCTCACCTTTGATATACAAAGCAGGGAGGGAAAAAAATAAGAACAGTAGACTGTTCAGCTGCCAAAGAATGCTCAGCAAAACAGGAAGTGCAATCAATTCACTCCAAGCACACTTCCTGCTTTAAAGGCAACAATAAAAGCCAGGACTACTGAAGGGAATTGTTTTAAGGGTGGTATCTTATGGGCATCACTCAAACGTTTCGAGAAGGTTTCAACTCTGCTGATCAGAACAATTTGAACGTTACAGTGGGCAGGTTTCATCTTGTTCTACAAAATTAGACAGTGAAGGAGAAGTAAGAAATGGATGTACTTTCATTATGAAAGGGCAGACAAGTTTAGCTGGATTTTGTTTGCTTGTATGGATAACAGCTAAAGTGTAAAACTTTAGTTGTTATCCATACAAGCAAACAAAATCTTTTTTGCAGTCCTTTCCACCTTTCTGCAGTGAACTTGATTTAAAGATTTACATTAACTGCTTAAGTTAATTTAGATTTTCCCATAGATTGATCTGTTACATTTAATGTTATATATTCATCACTAATAACTAAACTCAATCACTAGGCCTAAACTTCAAATGGCCTAGAATTACTGATATCGAATTTTAAGGTTAATGACCTCACTCACTATATTGTGGTGTCTCCAGAGTGCATTAATATTTGATAACCATCTAGCAATTGCTATAATTTAGTTTATTACTGTTTTCTTTTCATAGGCAGAGTTTGTTGATATCATGTATTTGACCCAGATCTTAGTGATTGGCACTTCTGAAAATATTGATCATGGTTCAAATGACCTTCACTTGTTGCAGTTAACCAGGAAATCAAATTATGTTTATGTGACTAACCTTATGTTTGTAAAAACTACATGATTTAGACTACTTTCAGTAGACTGGACATGTTCTAGCTTTAAAATTGAACCTGCATGGGCTTCTGTTAAAAAACGAATGATGACACGTGTGATGTTGATGATGACGTAAGACAAACTGTGGTCAGATTTGTGCTTTGTGTAATCAATCAGATTTTTGTAAAAATGAGTCTGCTTTATAAATCGGAAAATAAAAAAAAGTCTTTAAAAATAGGACACATACTGAAGAATAAAATAAAATATATATTCTGTTTACAGTGTTTTTCTACTGGACTTGACCTCAGAGTTGCGGTCACGCTGGTAATTCTGCTATCAGCTGTCATGGCAACAGCATCCAAACCAGTCGCTTTGAGGAAGCTAAGGCAATGAGACAAGAGACCATAGCAGGAAAACAGAAAAAACTATCAAAGGCACTGTTCTGCATAAGAGCTGTCTAAACTCTCTGTTCCTCTTTGACCTCTTCTAACAGAGCATCCTTTGAGAAGATAATAAAGCCCAACGCACACACTACAGTCATTCACTACAGTAACACAACTGCAAATGATCAAAGTTTACAGTTTCTGTAATACAGAGGAAGTAGAACGTGCTCTCACTCTTTGTGAAACTCAAACTGACTAAATAGTACAGTCAAAAAGTACAAAACAGTGCAGCTTATAGCAATCGTAACATACCCACACTTAAAATGTCTAGGTTACGAACGTAACCCATGTTCCCTTCAGGAGGGAACGGAGACGTTACATATAGGGGAACTCAGAGAGAGAGACCTAATTGCCTTTGAGCAAGGTGCAGGTTTTCGCTGAGGAGTGTCAGCGCGACTCCAGAGTCATGGTACGAAAGTGTAGTGTGTTACGTTCGTAACCTAGATGTTACCATTTCAGTCAAATCACTTCGACGATGGGAACACCCATGGAACAGGCCACGACTCTGAGGCCAATTCACGTGGAGACCCCTTGCTGGCAGGCGAGCTATTTTTCAAGTTCATCAACAGGAAGAGTCTGCACGTAAACTTCCCAGCACCCTGGGGACCGGATAAGGGGGCCCCACAGGGCTGCCAGTTGTCACTGAAGCAGGTGATTGGGGGTGCGGAGCACATGACTTGAACACACAGTTCCTGCATGTGGAATTCAGGGAATTCAATATATTGATAATATTATGGATATAATTGAAGGGAAACACAGACATCTGTCTGACCGTGGAACATTGAGATTTGTAGCCACAACCTACTGGGCGAAGGAGACCCAGTAGGGGAACAACTGGGAAAGGCGCACGGATCCCGTGGGAATGGCGCAGCAAGTACACAGCCTCTACGCGGACCCATAGACCGACGGCAGCTGAGTGCACAGAAGCTCCCGGCCCTTCTCCGGGAGTGGGGATGAAGATGTCATCGTTGCCCGAAGAACAATCCTCACAACCTCTGGGTTGCCTGTCTCAGGAACGCTTGTGAGACATCGCCTCGGTCTGCTTCTGGACTGCTGAGAACTCCTGGGCTAAATCCTCAACAGTGTCGGCGAAAAGGCCAATCAGGAGATGGGGGCATCGAGAAAGCAGGCTTTATCGGCGTCCGGCATCTGTGCCAGGTTCAGCCAGAGATGTCGTTCCTGGACCACAGTGGTGGACATCACCTGACCAAGGGCACGTACCATGACTTTCGTCGCCTGGAGAGCAAAGTCGGTCACAGCGCGGAGTTCCTGCATTGCCCCCTGATCAGGACCCCTCTCGTGCAGCTGCTTTAATGCCTTGGCCTGGTAGACCTGCAGCGTTGCCATCGCGTGCAAGGTGGTGGCAGCCTGCCCGGCAGCATAGTAAGCCCCGCCCGCCAGAGTGCATGAGAGCTTGTATGCCTTGGACAGGAGCCATGACTGACCCTGCCAGGCCGAGGCACCCCGCGGGCACAGGTGTGCCACGATAGCACACTTGACCCGAGGGATCGCCATGTACTCCCTGGCCTCACCGCCATCGAGAGCAGCAAGGGGAGAGGAGCCTGGGCGCAGGCGTGACGAGTATGGGACTTGCCACGACCTGGTCAGATCCTCAAACACCTCTGTGAAGAAAAGCACTAGAGGGGAGTGCGGTGGGACCAGGGTCCTGGACCCACGGTACCTCCAAACCGATTCCCTCAGCGGCGCGGAGGAGCATAGCACAGTTCGGAGTTCGCCACAGACGGGGCAGCCACCGCAGCGCGCTAGTGCCCCGAAGTGGTTTCCGCCTCACCCTCTGATGCTGCGGAAGTCATCTCCACCCATCGGGGCACCCCGAAGGACACGCTCGGCCCAGTTACGGGGGGAGCAGCCCCCTTCGAGAAAACCATGGGACTACGCGGTGCATTAGAAGCCCACGGGGCTATTAAACCAGACAGATCATTCTGAAAGGTCACCTGGAGGTCCGCCAGATACCTCGGCGCGGCGACCCTGAGCTTACTACAGTCTAACAACCTAGTCTACAGTTTAACGGAAGGACACGAGGCGAGCCGTCTCACAAATGAGAGGCGGGTCCTCAATGTAGCCATGATCATCCACTCACAATGAGCGCAAGAACCATCCATGAAAGCCGCCTCAGCATGATCTCGGCCCAGACACGTGAGGCAGCAATCGTGTCCATCCGACAAGGTGAGGAAACTCCCGCGCACAGAAACGCACAGTTGGATCGACATTCTGTAGAAGTTTCACCAACCGCGAGGATTTTAGCAGGAACTCTTTTCAGTAGATCAACCATCAACTTTGAATTGAAAGCCAAGGGGATCTCTGGCGAGTTCCCCTATATGTAACATCGAAGTGATTCGACTGAAAGGGTAACTAATGGTTATGGTGGTATTTTGGTTGATTCAGGAATATTAAATTATATTTTAAACTTTAAATTATATTTTAAACTTTAAATTTTAAATTTAAAAGTTATTTAGGTTAACAGATTTTAGTGCATGAGGAATCTTTAATATCCATTATTCTTTCCATTGAACCAAAAGGTTCTTTGTGGCAAAACTCCTTTTTGGACACTTTTTTTGTACTGTAATAGCATAATAAGTTTGGCCACTCAAGGGAAATCACAATTTATTTGATTGAATTTAAATACTTAATTAAGTAAGCATTGCTGTAGGTCTAAGTTAAACATAAAAAAAAGATTTAAATCTTACATAGGCCTCACAAAAGATATTTTTGTAACTCCTCCCTGTTTCAGTTCAGATGAGGCCAAATGCTAGAGTATGTGCTCCTGCGGTGTAGCATGCAGCTTTATGATTATTGATGTTTTTGCTGTCATCAGGACTGTCATTTACTGTAGGTGTGTGAATGAAAGGATTCACTCCTTCCTTATAGAAAATACCATCTGTGTTCAAATACCTTGCATGCCCGGACATGTAAATGCAGTTGTGTGTATCTGTGTTTAGAATGTCTCTGTCTGTACATGTTTGTCAAATTTCTGTGTGCTTCCTAACATACTTGTAGCACATGACTTTATCACTTAACGCAAACAACTGCCACTTGATATTAATATTTTTATTCACTATGTGATTTTTAACATGTTTAATGGCACAACATTGTTTATAAATTTGCCACCTGCAGCTGTCACAAACATCAGTGAATATTTAATTATTTTGTAAGTTCGTCTCATCCTGTTTTGAGTGATTCCACTGCTGCCATCCTACAATAATGCTTTAATTATATTTAAGCTGACACAATTGATTATCAACTAAGTTGATTATCGTTTTGGTTATGTTATAGATTGGTTTACTGTCATTATATCATAATAATCCACTGAAGTCAGATGTTTCTCTTGTACTCTTGCTCTTCTTTTGGGCCACTATTGCCTCTTTCCTCCTACCATCCAAATGCAGCCACAGGACCTCTGCTCTTCCACTTCTTTACAAACCCTCAAAAAGCACCAAATATCTGATTTAGATGAGCTGAATATGTATAAAAAATGTGTAATTGATAACTTTTTAAGAATGTTAAGAAGTCATGAATTCATGTTGCTTTGTAAGTAATTATTGAAGAGTTAATAATAATTGTCACAATGTTGCTGTGGTTCTCGCTTCTCAGTGGGACAGAGAGGCTCGGAGACAGGAATTCCAATGAACGAACATTTAATAACAGGAAACAAGGAAGGCTGACGAAGGCACACAACATAACGAAACTTTAACAACTGAAGCTAGACTAAAGACAGGGCATGAAATAAATACAAAGACTAATCAAAGACAAGGGGGAACACCTGGACACACACGTCTGGTGTGTGTCCAGGTGAACCAGTGAACGCTGATGAGAAGGGCGGGGTTACAAACAAGGCACAGCACATGGGAAAATGACATAAACACAAACACAGAGCACATGGACAAGATAATAACAAAAGATCATGGGACGGTGTGACAGAGCCCCCCCCCCCCAACCCCCCCATTTAGGAGCGGCTTCCAAACGCTCCAAAAGTCCATAGGGGAGGGAGGGCTGGGTGCTCTGGAGGCAGGACCAGGAACCAGAAGCATAACCTGCCTCCAGGGCAGATCCGGAGCCTTGGCAGTCCACACGGGTGAAACAGTCTGGGGTGGAGGCGGATCAGGTGCCCATCCCGCCCCCCCCTTTCCAAACCCCCCCCCCC
>JAUCMS010000127.1:2558750-2575460 GCA_032357445.1 Enteromius radiatus | reverse complement strand
ACAAATATATTATGTAAAGAAAAACTTTTATTTTGGATGCGATTAATCGCGATTAATCGTTTGACAGCACTAATATTTATACATGATTTAACACATGTAAAATAGGTTTAGTGATATAAATGAATGCATTCTTATCATTTTTCAGGATACCATTTTTTTCAGTGCAGAAGGAAGTGACAGTTTAAAGCATGTTTGTGTTGTCATGCCACTATGAGGAAGGAGACAGCTGTCTCAGTGGTCAGCAATGAACTGCATTTCACATACACACTCTCTCACATGCACTACACAACAGAGTGAAATTGTAGTTGTTCAAGTAAATGTCATTACAGCTGCTGACTCATGGACTTCCTAGAACTAACAAGTGCTTTTACTGGTAATCCTAAAGGAGATGCAGTGATGAAGCAGCTTATAATGGTGTGGGGACCTGTGACTCCATAGTGGGTGAGTCTCTCACCACAGGACTGGCTTTGTCAAAGCAACATTATTGATTAATGCTCTTGACACTCTGTAGTGCATCGGTTCAATACATTAGTGTCCATTCCACGGCTGCTGCACTGAATTATGTTCATCTAGCAGAACTTAAGAAAGAGCACTCTGTTTGTGATGTACTGTATATCAGCATTGATCTCACATCCTCACACTTCAAGAAAAGTCTGTAAAAACATGGCCCAGTGTACTGTGTTAGTATGAAGGGATTATCTGCATTTTAAATTAAGTTGTTTTGTGCTTTTGTTTTGAAAGAAAATGTCCATAAGCTTAATGGTAAAGTTACTAGTCATTTCTCGAAAGGACTTTATCTGTTTTTCTCAGTTACACATACAAATATGTGTAGTATGACAACACACTAGCTAGCCAATGATTGAGCAAAGCATCTTGGCTGTGGTTGTGGTCGTTATTGCACATATTTTATGTTGTGTCTCTTGCTCAAAAGGGAGGCTATAGCAAGCAGAACAAAAGAAACCACAGGAATGGTATTGAATGAGGTTATGCAACACAGCAGTGCAAATGTCATATTATTCTATTAATTGTATGATTTGTGTACATTGCAATTTGCTGTGCCGTTTCTATGAGACGATGAAAAATCCGATTGGACATGAATGTTGCTTAAATATGGAATATTTAATCATGCCTCCAACTACAACACTGTATTGGTATCTTGCTGTTCACAAGCATTTACAATACTGAAAATGTAGCCATTGTTAAGACTCTCATGCAATACCAGCCTAGCACATGAATCAGGCAGATAAATAGAAGAACATGGCTTGGAGACTATTATATTTCATATCTAAGATGATTCAATTACTTTGAATTCACACAAAGAAAGGGCAACACCAAACATATAGACTCAAAGCAAATGTTTTTAATTGCAATACTGATACTTCCTCATGTAAGTCTGGTTACTGTGGAAACGGCAGCTCAGGCCTCTATTTACCTCGGCTAATATTGGAAACAACTGTGATCAACAGATGGAACACAGCAGTGATTGGATATATTACTAGTCTCATAATGGCTGTTGAAGATACATTATGTAGCCAACTTATATATTTTACCTTACAATTAATAAGATTTATCTACTGTGCAACTGTTAAATTGCCTATTTAAAATTCTGCTCATCTAAAATAATGGGAAGGTTTCTCTTCATTAAGTCATCCAGCATCCCAGTGGCTCTACTTCATTTGTCTGTCTGAGCCAAGCACTGAGACATGAAAGATCACTGAACCACACATTGTATGTGCAACGGCTTGTGAAAAGCTAAATGGCCTCCCATTGGCTTCAGTCGGGACACACCGGTACAATCAGTGGGCCAGTCAGGCTGCAGCTTTCTGCTGAGGTCACACAGTGGGGCAGCTTTGAGATGGTGCCTCAACAGATGTCAGTAACATTAAGGCTTACGGTTAGGAGAGAGTAGGCTTGATGCTGCATTCCATATGAAAGGACTTTAGCTCTCAATTAATGATATGGATGCACATGCAGTTTAGGTTAGCAGTCATGCTTTCTTGTAAGGTGCTCGTGTAATCACACTTTGGTAACACTTTATTTTAATAGTCACTTTTGAGCATTCTATTTACAATAAATAACTTTGCACCTACATGTCTATTAAAACTTAGAATAAGTAGAGACCAGAACCTGATTTTGCTGAGTGCGACATGTCCATGGATCAACATCTTTTTTCACCCTAGAACAATATTGCACATAACCAATCAGATCTGAAGAACTAGTTCATAGTTTTTGTAAAGTTTAGGCTTACAATCAATTTTTGGTTTCATCTGTCATTTCCTCTGATTTTTAGGGATTACTCATGGTTGAGGTTAGGTTTAGGTCAACACAAAATTATTTAATTAAAATGTTGTCCCAGAGTCAACAAAAAATGCTGACCTTGAAGCACATCTAACTCAGCAAAATCAGAATGTGCTTAGTAGAGTATTAGAAGACTAATAAGGTTAAGTTTACACATACTTGCAAAGTTACTTATAGAATGCCTGTTTGGAAGCCATCACAAAAAAGAGCTAGCAGAAGTTGACTGTCTATTAATAGGCTGCACTAATGAGCGTTAGTAGACAAGTATGCTATACAAAAACAGTCCTTTATGCTGTTTGTAACTGGAATCTTGTATTTCTTACATAATTTTAATTTAATCATCAAAATCATGTACACTGAAAAGTCTTGCACATTCACCGAAAATAGCCTAGTTCTACATTGCAAAGTAAGCTGGAAAGTGCAAAAAGATTTAAGCAGCTTGGCTCCATTTTTTTGGCATTCATTTTTCCCATGGGAATTTGAAAAAAATAAAAATCATTCATTGGGAGTTTTAACCCATGAGCCAAGCTAACCAGCTATAAGGAGAATCACAGGAACTAGCCATTACTGTACTCTGCTCAAACAGCTGTTGACAGATTCTGTGGCATGCCTGAATTTGCACTTCATTTAAGCATCAGCCTTTGGCATTTCTTGTTTTCATCAAGACAGGAATGCTTTTTTAATTATCCTTGTTTATGACACAATATGTAACTGATTGATTAAAATGAGCTAATATGTAGCCCAAAGCTCTTTTCACGATTGTAAGATCTTAGAAGGAATGGATACAATGGATTGTGAGACAAGAGAGAGCAAGAAGAGGGGTTGGGGTGGAGACTTGCTTGTGATGTCACTGACGTATAAGCGACACACACACAAAATCTTCTAGCCCATCTTCCAACCAGTTCTTTTCCCAAGAGATTAATACAGTATTAAGTGTAAATGACTTAACACCAATCCACTTACAAGGACAAATGCTAAAATCCTGCTTGGTCAGTGTACCGAATCACTACTGTAGAGAAAATCACCAGAGAATGAGTTGTTTGTTCTATCAAGGAAGTTGTGGCCATTTTTATTTCACATCGAGAGGACACTGTGCCCACTGTCTTCTTTAATTACATGCATACTTAGGCATGAGACAGAGTTTGAAGAGTAACAATAGTAATAACTGTTATGGAGGATTAACAAGTCCAGATATTACTGAGAAAAGCTGATTGTGGTTATTTAATTTCAGACAGAGTTAAAATGGTTTCACTTTGTACATTACTACATGCACTTTTTTCTTTGCTCTTTGATACATGGAATCTGTGTCACCATGCTAATGTAATTAGGGTTCAGAGGAGACACTAATCTATGGTACTGGAGTCAGCTTTTGAAATCCCCACAATAGATCATGATTGCAAGCTAACTGCATGGTCAGCGATCAGAGGGTTAAATATTTACACTCAGTGAATCTATTTTCAGATCTTGCCAACAAATTAAGACTAAACACAAGAAAATCCTGATAACAAAGTTTTTTATTACAACAGTTTCAATTTTCCATCATTGATAAATGGTTTGTGGCATTATAACATGGTTGTTGAGGTTTATTTCTTTTACAAAACCCAAGAAAAAAACAGATCTACAGCTGAAAGCGATCACATTGAATTTACATTTTAAAAGGTGATAACCGCCATACAAGACAACCAAGACAGGGTGCGACACAAAGCAACCCCGAAACCACATCAATAAAAAGGGCACAATCAATTAAAATACAACACCCGGTCCTTAGAAGTGTTTTCACATCTAGACTGAATTTGCTTTTTTTTCTCTTCCTCTTTCTTGCCAATAAAAAAAGCATTTCACTGAAGCAGCACTAACAAGTGTTAATCATTACTGACATAAAAACCAAAGATTGTGCAGTGTATCCTAAAATTTGAAAAAAAAACAAACAAAAAAAAAAAACGATGCAATAACTCTGCGAGCTGGTCACTTGTCGACACAAAGCCACGCCTCAATCAGATGATGAAAATTTGGGAATATCCGATAGGCCACGCCCCCTTGTCCTATGGCAACAGTCGAAACCAATTCAAAACAGCCCACCGTGGGCACGAGATGAATCCATGCCACATGCTCCTGAAAGTAGAGCATTCTGTTCTTCTCATCGCTGGACTGGACAAGGGAGGTGGGTCCGGATGCATCTAGGTGTTGCTAGAGGGGTCGGCTCATCCCACCTGACAGTGATGCAGCTTTAGATTTTCTTTTATTTCGGTTTCATATTTTCTTTTTTGACATTTTGGTTACAAAGTTATACTGCTAAAAGAAGTGAATGAAAAGAAGGCAATGCAGGGAAGGGAGTGTGCACAGTGCATGATGGCAGCTTCACGAGGTCGCCTGCTTCTCCTGTTCAATGGCTGTGGACAAAGAAAAAAAGAATAGAATTCACTCAGATTCTGTGTGAAAGTCATTTGAAAATGACAAATTAGGACCTAAGGCTGCAAATAATACAGCTTGTTGTAGTTATGCAATACCAGCCAGAAAAAAAGCAGTTGTAATTTTGTAATTCTTACTTTCTTTAGATGGCAGTGGGTTTTTCTCCTTAGTCTCAGTCTTCTTCAGCTTGGTTTTGTCAAAGCTGGTGACCTCATCAAGGTTTGGTTTGTCAGACATGATTGGTTGTCTGCTCAAGGAACAAAAGAGAATACAAATGTCACTTGACTGCAAAAGCGTTTAAGCCAAAGCGAGGGTTGCTTCTCTAAAACACCAGAGGCAACGAAGTTCTAGAAATCCATTGTTCATTTTGAGGAGATTTGCATCACATCCCGCTGATGTTCCTGACACTGCCACACAAAACTGAACAAAACCGCACCCTTTCTGAATGGCGTCTGAGGCAGCAAAAATGTAATATTTACATAACAATAGCGGTTCCCACGCTGAGAATACAATATGAATGATTAAATGCTACATGAATGATGTTTTATGAATTTTAATTTTATTTTCCTATGGTTCAAATCCTACACACTTTTGCTCTTGATTCCATTCGTTTCGTGTGTAACGTTACGGTCAGCAAAGCATTCGAACTGCCTTTAGCAGAATGTAATTACATTCAGGAAAACCACCGCCCTGTACTGCTTTATCACCCACAGCATACAATGCTGCCGTTTCTTTCAACGCCCTCTTCTCCAATCACACGTTATAACGCATTGGCAAACTGCTTTTGATACAAGGCAAAAGCAAATGTGCTAAATGACATGAGTCACATCCTTATTAATGCATTTACAGCACAAAGAGGCTTAACAAAGGAAAATAGGTTAACCGCCTTGATCGCCTGAAGGTATCGACTTTAAAGCAACATTTGCATATTCTTTCTTACTATTTGTTACATTCTGGAAATGTTTGAATACACCGCGTTTCTAAATACAAAAGCATATGCTTTGTTTTACAGAATTATTAGCAAAAGAAAAGATTTCACGTACAATAAAAATAGTGATACAACGGTTTGCCTTATCACCAATCATTAACACGGTAACAGTACCATTATTTCATATGCGCAGCTCTAAAACACATACCTTTGTAGACAGATTAGAGTTTGAAGTCTTTAGCTGAATTACGGTGCAGTACTGTGGCGCGCCAATGCGCAAGCATGAAATATATAGAGGGAGATATGCTAATCAAACGCTGACGTCACTTCTCTGTTCACTTGGATAATAGAACCACGTTCAGGTAATAGGAATTTAAAAAAAAAATTAATTTAATTTTTAATAAATTTTAACCAAAAAGACAGAAGTTATATGGTTTATGACAAAGAGATTAATTTAAATCTTTTTTTCTTTTCTTTTTTTTATGAGTTTCACGTTGAAATTATTTCTGAATTGTGCCAAGACACCATCTGGTGGACATGACTGTAACTTTTATTACACGCACAAACTTTGTTTATGTATTTATTTATTTATTTTACGGTTCACGTTAAAAATGTGTGTACGTGTTTTTAATAATACATAAAAAAATAGCTGCTTAGCATCTAAAAATAAACAAACATAAAGTAGACATACATTAAATTTTAAAATAAACATACATTAAGTAGAGTTAAATACTATAAAGATTAAATAGTTACAAATAGTTATATAAAGCCAATATAAATAGTTAAATCCATCCCATATTCAATACAAACATTAAATATCTTTTTCTCCATCGTTTGTATCTACTTATTGTCACAATATTTTATATTTTGCAATAACCTTTGGGAGACTTTTATATACAGATGCTGGGTGCTTTTAGTTTGGTATTCACCCGGAAGTGTTTTTGAATCCATGTGCGTTGATGTATTTAGTATTTTTCACGTGTAGAACGATGGATTTTAGTGTTTAACGCATAGTTTATAATAAAACCTCCCAGTAAACATGAAGTTTGCATATAAGGTATGATAGACACTATTTTACAATTAATGTTCTTTCTGAACATCTTTTCTTCGTGAATAATTGTATTACTTTTCATTATTAGACATTTGTGTGATACTTTGCTTGCTGATTTTTATCATTAAACATAAATGAAGAGGAATGTTCAATGTCTTGAATCCGTATATATGTCAAACAGTGAATGTTTTAATACAAAGTGTTCGCGGTCTCTTCTAGTTTTCCAACTTATTAGGGGCATTTTATCGCCATGGGAACCTGTGTTTCTCTAAAGATGGAAATTCTGTCATCAGTCCTGTTGGCAACCGCATCTCCGTCTTTGATTTAAAAAAGTGAGTATCATTCGTTTTCATAATAATACTGATTTCATTACCCGACTAACTGCGTTTGTAAGTTGAAAATGCTCTCTCATTAGCGAGTGAAAGTTATGCTGTTTTCAACGGAGGAAATGTTGTATATTTTTTATTTTTCAGTAACAAATCAGAAACCTTACCAGTGTCCACCACAAAGAACATCAGCTGTCTGGGAATCTCTCCAGATGGAAATTTGGCAATACTTATTGATGAAGGTATGGAAAAGTCTATCATGTTTTTCCCGTCATAAGCAGTATTAAAAACTATATTAAATAACTCAATCTAATTAGTTTGGTATTAATACAAAAAAATTATATTAATTTTGTTAGTGGAATAATGATTTATTATGAGTTCTCTTTGTGTTTAATGTGTGATTAATTTTGTTTCAGATGGAGCAGCTGTTCTGGTCAGTTTGGTCACTCGAGCAGTACTTCACCATCATCACTTCCACACTCCTGTTCACAGTGTCTCCTTCTCCCCTGATGGAAAGTTAGTTATGCACAGCACTATGTTTATAACATATGCATTATGCATGAATAACACTTTTCATTTACATTTTCCCTAATCATGTTCCTTCTTTGTTTTTAAAGGAAGTTTGTGATAACAAAAGAAAATGTGGCTCTAATGTATAATGCGCCTGGAAGAAACAGAGAGTTTAATGCATTTGCATTAGACAAGAGTTATTATGGACCGTTTGATGAGACAACATGTATCGACTGGACAGATGATTCCAAGTATGTGACAGCTTTTTCTATATCCTTAAATGTATGCTGCAAATAAAAAAATAATACTTTAATGAACTGTAAACGGTGCAGGTGACATTAATTAACATTATTAAACCTTATTTTATCACTATGTGACAAATTAAACTCTCACTCCTCTTTGCTGATTAACAGGTGCTTTGCTGTTGGTAGTAAGGACATGACCACCTGGATCTTTGGAGCAGAGAGATGGGCAAATCTCATCTACTACACGCTTGGTGGCCATAAGGACATCATAGTGGGCTGTTTCTTTGAGAAGGACAGCTTAGATGTACGTATGTGTATAAAAACAAATACAAATTAAAAAAAAAAAAAAAAAGTGTAGCACAGGGGTAAGTGTAAATGACCTGTGCTCACATATAAGCTGTTTCATTTGTTTTCACAGATGTACACAGTGAGCCAAGAAGGCACGTTGTGTGTATGGGAAAGTGACACTGAGCTTGAGGGCTTACGGAAGGACTTAAAATACTCTGAGAGAAAGAAGTTGGAGGAGGAGAAAAAAAGAGAAGAAGGGAAAGTAAATGATGATGATGATGATGATGATATTGAGGAAATTGTAGATGAGGATGGAGAGACGAGAGGGGATGTCATTAAAGCAAGCACAGATGCACCCAAAGAAGTGGAAGGCATCAAAAATGTCCGCTATTCACAGAGGAGCAAGTGAGTCTTTTTCACTTCTGAAACTCTCCTTATTTCTTCAATCTGTGGTCTTTTCTTAAGATGTATTCACACCATAATTAGTGTTTTGCTTTGTGAAACATGAAAAATGCTCTCATGTTTTTGTAAATAACATTTTAAAGCTGTCTTTTATTGCAGACACTATTTTAACAAGGCAGGTGATTTCACCAAGTTGACAGCTGCAGCTTTCCACAAGAAAACACACATTCTTGTGACAGGTTTCGCATCTGGAGCATTCCACCTGCATGAGCTGCCAGAATTTGACCTCATTCACTCACTCAGGTTTGTCATATTTCCAGTGAATGTTGCATTTGACAAAAAGCGCTGATTTTTGAATCAAACGGCACTCTTTTTTTCTATTTTGTGCAACCCGCCAGGACAATTCAATAAAATATGATTTATATAGAGTGAAACATCTTGGGAAGTTTTTAAGAAATAAAGTTTGCTACATTTTTGCCTAGACCTAACAACCAGAGTATGGTGTATATATTAAATGATCTTCAGTCTTAAGTCACAGCTTTTTACAACTACATAGCTGTGGATTTTTCTGTTCTGATATTTGAATTGTAATGTAGCATAATATCACGTCTAGTATTTCAGATCAGAGGATCTCTACCATTGTTATGAATCCCACTGGTGACTGGATTGGCTTTGGCTGTTCAGGTATTTCTTCAATCAGTTAATTCATCAGAGCATAACAGTGTGCTGTCCTTTACTTGAATGCTTTGTTTGTGTCCTGTGTTAAAGGTCTGGGCAAGCTGCTGGTCTGGGAATGGCAGAGTGAGTCATACGTGTTCAAACAACAGGGACACTTCAACAACATGAACACTTTGGCGTATTCTCCTGATGGTCAGTATCTTGTTACCGGAGGAGATGATGGGAAGGTAAGTCTTTTACCACTAGGTTTTTGTTGAAGGAATACAGTGCAGAGAAGAGTGATAGAGTTTAACTATTGCTTTCCAGGTTAAAGTGTGGAACACCAACAGTGGCCTCTGTTTTGTGACATTCACTGAACACACCAGCAGTGTCACCAATGTTACCTTCACCTCCAGTGGCTTGGTGGTGGTCAGCGCCTCACTAGATGGCACTGTCAGAGCATTTGACCTACACAGGTATCAGCTGTTGCACAATACTTGCATGCTTTCTTCAGGACTGAAGTAATAAACTTACAATTCTGTCATTGAGTACTTACACTAATGTCATTCCAAACCTGGAAGAAGTTAGTTAATCTTCAGAAAAACAAATTAAGATATTTTAGATGAAGTCTGAGAGCTTTCTGAACCTGCATAGAAAGGAATGAAGCTACCATGTTTAAGACCCTAAAACACATTGTTAAAACATTATCATGCGATAAGTGCAATATGTAATATCCTTGTTCTTTTGTATATAATCATCAGTTCATCCATAAATGCATCATTCATTCAAATGACATCAGTGGTTCAACCTTTTAGTTTTTTTGTGTGCAAAGAAAACAAAAATAATGACTTTATTCATTAAGTTCTTCCCTTCAGTGTCAATCTTTGCTGCGCATTCGCAACAGTACCAATGTCATTCACTTGTACATTCCTCTGCGTTCAAACAAGGTGTAGTGCATCTGGGTTCTATGTTAGAAATACAACTTCTGTGTTAGCAGCACACATGCTTGGGTGGTACCGTCATGAACAGATTGTGCAAAAATATCTTAAATTGCGTTCCAAAGGAAAACAAGGACTTACAGGTCTGGAGCGACATGTATAATTAATTAGAGAATTTTAATTTTGGTGGGACTATCCCTGAAATATAATAGACATGTGTAAATATATATGCTTTTATAAATAAGGGAAACAAAAATCAGGTTTGAATTTCACTTCAGGTTTGAAGTTTACTTGGTTCTGTTACTGAATGTATGTATCATATGCCTGTAGTAATAGTATCACTTGTAGAAATATAGCTTGAGGACAATGTTTCCTTTGCACATTCTGCTCTGTTGAATATTCTATTTTCTCTTCATTCTTACTCTCTTCTCATTTTTTTTTTCTCAGGTACCGCAACTTCCGTACCATGACGTCTCCACGACCGGCTCAGTTCTCCTCTCTGGCAGTGGACAGTAGTGGGGAGTTGGTGTGTGCAGGTTCTCAAGACTCTTTTGAGATCTTCTTGTGGTCCATGCAGACTGGACGACTGCTAGAGGTCAGATGCCACTGAATTAGTATGCTTGTTTGCTGACCATATGATAAGTGCAGTGTGAATATCCTTGTTTTTTGTATATATTTTTTTTTTTTATTTTGTCAACAAATAGAATGGATTGTTGTAAAGGGTTGAATACTAGAAATGGAACTAAAAGTTAGTTTTTTTTGATTTTCATTTCACTGCAAACATCAGTTAATATGTAATTGGGTTCTCTGTAACTCTTTACTTCTGGTGCAGGTGCTTGGCGGTCACGAGGGTCCTGTCAGTAACTTGTGCTTCAGTCCAGTCCAGTCTGTGCTTGCCAGTGTGTCATGGGACAAAACAGTCCGGCTGTGGGACATGCTGGACAGCTGGCAGACTAAAGAGACCTTGCGGCTCACTTCAGATGGCAAGTTCACAAAGTGATCGTTTATGTAAATCAGTTTAGAGAGAAATAGAGCAGGTGCATTGGAAAGAAAAGGATGTGTTATTTTAAGATGTCTGGCACATGTCTTCATTCAGGGCTCGCTGTAACGTATCGCCCTGATGGTCAGGAGTTGGCAGTTGCCTCTCTGGATGGTGAGATCACATTTTGGAACCCTCAGAATGGAGGACAAACTGGCTCTATCGCTGGCCGCCATGACCTGCAGATGGGCCGTAAAGACACAGAAAAGATCACTGCTAAACAGTCTGCCAAGGGAAAGTAAGCTACAAAAAGAAAAAAAAAAATAATTTAAGTTAAAATGCTTTATGCTCTTTTTTTATTTATTTTTTTACATTTATGTGGTGAATTTTGTGCCTAATTGTTGACTTGTAGTAAGCAGGATCTAATTTACCCTGATGAACCTAGATGTGTGTGTGAGAAACTGGCATTGATCGCTTATTTCCTTTGATTTGTAGGTCGTTCACTTCCTTGTGCTACTCAGCAGATGGCGAATCAATCCTTGCTGGTGGACAGTCAAAGTTTGTGTGCATTTATAACATAAAGGAACATGTTCTGATGAAGAAGTTTGAGATCTCCTGTAATCTCTCTCTGGACGCCATGGAGGTACACACATTTGTTAAGCAAACTTGTTTGTTTGTATTCACTGCATATAGAGAGAAAAAGTCTATGATACAAATTCCCATTTTGATAATGGTAAAGGATTTCTTAATAGCCTATTGTATTCTAATACTATACTTATTCAATGGTTTGTAAACTGATATTGTTGCATATAAAAGGTGCTAAAAATCAGTATTTCAGTATCTACTATATCTTTTTATTACTAATAAAAAAGTAAACTGTACATTTCAGAACTCAAAACATTTGCAGTAGTCTAAAAAACTGCTTTTACTTAAACCAAAGAATACTTTAAGTAGAAATCAACACCTACTACTCCAGTGCATCTTTGACCCACTTGTTGACACTTGTGAATTGACAGGCATGAAAATGCGCACATGATCACTGGACATTCCTTTTTAAATGATCCTAATGTTAGGAATGTGTCTCTTCATTTTTATTTAGGGAAAGCATGGGTTGTTCTGGTCATTTCATTTGATGATTTGGTATCTGGCATGTGTGGAAAAAAGCTGTTTAGGCCCTGGATGTTAGTATTTGTGCAGAAATTGAGTTGTAGTGGTGAGATCATTGCATTCATGTACTCAATACTCGTGACTTCGATCAGCCGCAATGCTCAAAGCTGCAACCTTTCATCATGCAGCAAAGTAGATCTAAATACAATGCTTTAATCAACATTTTTCATGATCAGTTAATCTTGGCAGCTCTAATAGAGTAACATGGTACAAGATTTTAAAAAGAGTTACACACACTTATTTCATACACAGAGATTGAATTATTGGATTAGCATTTCATAATTCTTGTACTCTACATTATAAAGTAATTCTGCAATTTTCTTCTTTTCTCAGGAGTTCCTTGACCGGCGTAAGATGACAGAGTTTGGTAGTCTCTCTTTAGTGGATGAAGGCACAGGGGATGGAGATGGAGTGGAGCTCGGTCTTCCTGGAGTCAAGAGAGGTGAGTCCATACCTCACTAATTAATAAAGCTGCCAGTCAGTGTAGCTGAGCATTGTGTTTAATGTATTATTGCGTATATAATATATATACTGGCTTTTACATGCAACTCTCATCTCTCCTTATCTGTCAGGTGATATGAGCTCCAGACGATTCAAACCCGAGATCCGGGTTAGCTCTCTCCGCTTTTCACCTACCGGTAGAGTGTTTGTCATTACACCACAACACACTGATAGAGATTTCAGCATGATTAACTATTTAAAATCATATGAATAATGATGATGTTTTGAACTATTTCTCCATTCAGGACGCAGCTGGGCGGCAGCTTCCACTGAAGGATTGCTGATTTACTCTCTTGACGCCTCACTGGTGTTTGACCCCTATGATCTAGACATGGATGTCACCCCAGCAAGCATTCGGCAGCAGATGAAGAAAAAAGAGTGGGCATCGGCCATTTTGCTGTCTTTTCGGCTAAATGAAATGCCACTAATAAAAGAGGTTCTAGAGGCAGTTCCTTATGACCAAAGTAAGTTCAATCTTGAAAACTGACAAATGTATTCTTGTCATATTCGAAGTACATAATTTTCTTGTCATTCTTTTCATGTTATTTGACATTTCAGTTACAGTGATATGTAGCTCACTGCCGGATGTCTATGTGGATAAACTTCTGAACTTTGTGGCCTTGACATTGGAAAAGTCCAACCACCTGCAGTTCTACCTCAGCTGGGCTCAGTGTCTGCTCACTCTACATGGACAAAAGCTCAAGAACCGGTCAGCAGCATAGCTCTTTTCAGAATGAACTCACACTGGTTTTAAGCTGTTGTATTTATAAACTATGTAGTCCTTAAATGACACTTTTTTGCAATTAAATAGCAGTTTGACACATAATATACATAGAGGCAGGATAAGCTTTTGCATCACATTATCATACCTCTGATTACATGGTTTGCAAAAATCGCCTGAATCAATCTACTGAAGATGATCAATAGTTTTTGGCGATTAAACACCTCCTTTTACAGCTGTTTTTTATTCAATGTAGAAACCTAATGAGAAATATTTAGTATCCTATTTTGCAGTGATTTATCTGCTGTTGGTGCGCACTATAAGACCGTTCATGTCTAATTTTCAGATCTGGAGCTGTATTGCCTACTGTACAGCAGCTGCTGAAGAGCATCCAAAGACACAGTGATGATCTGTCCAAACTGTAAGCTTGACAGAATTCTAAAAAGGAAACAATGCTAGTTTTTCTTTCTGAATACATTTTAAATATATCTGTTTTCTTTCTAGTTGCGACTGGAACATTTACAATATTCGTTACGCTGCTGCTCTGTCTAAACAGAGAGGGATGAAAAGAACAGCAACAGAATCCCTCAGTGAAGAGGAGGAGGAAGCGATGGACTCTGGGGGTGATGATGAAAATATTATGAATGAATCTACAATGGTGGAAAACTGAACTAAGCAGCAGTTATTGTCCAGGTTTATGTATTTTGTCAGTGTAAACATGGACAGACAGCACCTACAAACTTGTTAGAAATGACATGACTCAATTTAAATTTTATATATAAAATATTAACATTGGCTCAACTATTGATAAATGTGTCTCTACTTTTTTTATACTTTTATGATGAAAGATATGAAAGCTTGTTTCTGTAATAAATTAAGTAGTCACCTGCAAGGATGTATGTGTCTAAAAGCCATATGGAACACAAATGTGAGCCTTTGAACAATGTCTTAAATTTTTTTTTACTAAATAAGGACTTGGGCTAAAAGAATTAAGACATATTTTTTGAGATGAAGCTTACTAAAAACTTTTGAGAACAGCCTAAAATAAGAATATACATAAAAATAAAAATAACATGAAAAGCAATGGTTTAATCTTTGGCCCGTTGTAATTTAGTTTTAGAGCAAACAAACAGCAATCGCTTAATCTGTAAATATTATCGGGACAAGCAGGCCATAAAGTATAATAATCAATGAGTGACTAAGCATTTGTGTTGAAGTGTATGAGAGTCACAAATTTGTGCTACATAGCAAGAACCAGTCGTTTGCAATTCATTTATTTTTATTTTCCATTTGGAACACTTAGTGATTTATTGCAGTTGTGGTTTTACATATGTTCTGGCTTTGCAGATAATAAAATGTTTCATAGTGAGGAATGTTTAGATTAAATAATCACCAAGTACACAGACGAAGAAAAAAACTTTTTTGTTTTTTTAAACATCTTAAACTTTTTTTTTTATGATCTTTAAAGAATTATGCAGTCTATGCTCATCTAAAATGTCAGATCTTCTACAGTGGATTTATTAACAAGCAGAAAAACTTTAAAGGAAAGGGATTTATTTTGCTGTGCTCTAGCTTTAAATGCAGCTGTTTTGCTGCTGTTGTTATATAAATCCCTCTGTTCGCGCTTTCACTCAAAGGGTTTTCTAGCAACAAGGTTAAAAACGGCCTCAAAGTCAGAGACAGAGTTGTTTTCTCCATCTTCCGCAGGCTGTATTTTAAACTCCAGGATTGAGAGGCCTAAACCTCTGACTGCTTCCTCAATATCATTCTGACTCATTCTAAGACAAGAAAAGAGTTGTTCATCCACCTTGTAGAAGCTCTCACCTAGAACACCTATCATGACCAAAAGTCCACCAGGACGCAGAAGTTTGGTCACGCCATGTAAAGCACGACAGTATGCTTGAATGTCTTTACAAGCTGCTTCCAGACACAGAGATGTAATGACACAGTCAGCTGGTTCCAGTGTGTGTGGATGAAATGGATTCTCCAACCGCACGTCACATTTTAAAACCTTCTTGACTCGTTGCTTCAGTGTAGCCTCCAAATCAGACGGGCTGCAAAATGTTCAAAGTTTTAATTGGAAATAAAGAAAAATTGTAAAGAAATATGTTTGCACTTGTCATTCGACCAGTGGAATGTTATGAAGTTTGATTTATAATAGAAATGACACTGTTCTAAAAAATATCATGTCATGCTGAGAGTGTTTTTCTAAAATTAGCAAGGCCGACATAGCAAGCCAATTTCCGCCACGAAAAAATGTAATTGCGCATTTTGGTAAATTATATAAACTTTATGAAATACAATAAGCAGAGAAATTGAAGTTGTAATATGTAAACTGTAACCGTGCGTTCACACCGCCGCCAAAATTCGCTCTTGCCACCCTGTCAGCGACGCTGTGCTGTGGAAAGATCAGTGGACGCTCTGATTATCAAACGCTTGGTCTTGTATTTAAAGGAACCGTATGTAAGAAATGGCCAAAACTGGTACTGCAATCACTTTCAAAATACTGTTGAGCGGTGTCTCCCCTCCCCGTTGACTAGAGGTTGCCAGATACTAATACATTGCTAATGTTAGCAATGACGAGTCACTGTTTTAATTTTCAATTCGATGACCCACCTCCTCCGTATGCACTAACGTAACTATGCACGAACATGCACAACTTTGTTGACTGTAGTGAATATTTGAAATGCCCATTTATAAATACAAGTAAATTATGAATCTTACCTGTCCAGAAGAAAATTTCCAACATTGGTATCTGTTTTAAAGTTCTTCTCCGCTTTTATCCGTCTCTATCATTCAAACGCTTCTCCAATGCAAACCCTTGTATTATTTCGCACTTTGTCACGCCGTATTTCGGATTCAAAGCGAGGTCTTTTAGGTTTCGTACTCGAAATGTTAGACATTTTTTTAGTAGCTGCTGCAGCTGTGTCACTTAATGCAGAGCAGGCAACCTGGATGCCAAAACACCACTGACTTCGTAATTGGGATAGATGGAGGGTGGCACTTCAGGCCAAAGCAAAACATGACAACATAAGTGAAGTTGCCAGACAAGTTTCGGGAGGAGCGCCTACGCATTATCATTTTCAGCTGTTACCAATTGACCTTTCGCAAAACCCTGTCCCAAAACGGCCATTGTCCAATCACACATCCTAGCAACGGTTACTAGGTAAGCAAGGTCCGTCAAGCTGCGGGCCTCTGGCAAGCAAAATGGATAAGCGATGTGCCTATGGCACATGTAAGTCCGACAGTAGGTACCCCAAAAGTTTGGCTGGGGGAGTTTTTTTTCCCTT
>JAUCMS010000127.1:2539423-2558650 GCA_032357445.1 Enteromius radiatus | reverse complement strand
CCGGCAGGGATTGTGGGTGGGGTTAGTGAATAACCAGCGCTCACTGCACCTTCAATACCACGACTGAGGTGAGACCCCAACTGCCCAACTGCTCCCCGGGCGCCGCAGCAATGGCTGCCCACTGCTCCGGGTGTGTGTTCACGGTGTGTCTGTGTGCGCGGTTGATCACTTCTCACTGCTGTGTGTGTGCACTTGGATGGGTTAAATGCAGAGCACAAATTCCTAAATTTCAAATTCGTAAATATGGGCAACATGTCACGTCTAGTTAGGGTTCCATCCCCTAGGGCTCGGCGTTCACCAACCAACTTTCAGGCTCGCTCCCAGGACAGCACGCCAAATATGCAAAATTTGTTATCATAAGGAAGCGCGAAACATCAGTTGAGAGCTTCAACTGCACTTTTTAAATGAGAATATCCAGTTTAATATCCAGTAGTATCCTGTACTACTGCTGTCAGCGATACGAGTATTTGAAATTAACATGATTTCTTAATGCCTGTTGAACATAACAGGTCATTTTATGATTATTACAATACATTTCTTACATACATTCTTACAATCTTCATTGAAGGAAACAAGCATGTTGATTTTGTGTAGACTGGCCATGAGCAGGGTATAAGTTAACCTTAAATATTTTCATTGTGAACGAAAGACATTGATCAATGGAAAGAACATGGTTATAGTTCCATGTTTGCTAACGAAATAAACTTGGTCTTTAATATTTAACAATTTGTGTGCAGTCTTCATTACAATCTGTCCTGGGGTGCGTTTCCCGAACAACGATGTAACTGTTCACTGTCATTTTGCTTTGTTTGATCTTTGAATCATCGCGGGTTCCCTTGACCATTTGTGCACATGCACACTTTTCAAAAACAGCATTTAGAAAAGACGTGCAAAAATACATAATTAAAATGCATTTTATATTTAGATAGAATGTAAGATAACGAGTTCTAGCATGAAAATGCTTAGAATCTAATGTGGTCGGACCCAAAGCTGCATTCTCTGGAACAGTGTTGCCAACTATTTCCAATGAAAAGTAGCTAAATGTTGCCATATGACGTCACACACTAATTTGCATATCACGTAGTATCCAACAAGCGTAAACCGTCATATCTATACTCTCTGAGGCGCCGTGTATTATATTATATTAAAACATTACTTCCAGTTGCACAATAAATGGGTTCTTATTAACATATTACTTTGCGTGATGACATCATTGCGTAATCTCAACTCATCTTTATTTAGTATACAAAATAATTAATGTTTTTGAAATTTTATTTAGTTTGAAATATGCCCATTACTTTTTGATAAGACTTTATTTTTAAATATAACATTGAATGAACAGTTACATTCTTTTAAACAATCACAGCTTGTGTATTTACTCTTTTTAACTTGTGAAATTAACACATTTGTGAAAGTGACAACAATTATAGCACTATTGGAATTTATTGCTACCTAAATTACCAACAATTAAATGTTAAGTATCAGTAGGCTAAATTAACAGTTATGAAAAAATTTGAGCTAGCAATTTAACTTGAATGTGATATGTGTGTGTTGAAAATTGCTAAAAGTAGCCAAATGAATGTTAACAATTGCTAAATTTGTTACTAGGTGCTTTTTGACAAAAAGCCTTTGACAAGGCTTAGGGTTAGGGTTAGGGTTAGGCATGACCCGCTGCGCCGCCAGCTTACATTCAAAATGAATGACTTTCGGTCACTTTGACGCTCTCGCCGGCGGCCATTGTTTACTATAAACACCTAATATACAATGCAGAAATATAATTACCTTTTCCCCTCCAGTTCACAAACGTAGTTCAACAACGGTTTCCAATCTAAACTCCCTTCTTGATTTTTCAGCCATTTTTCAATTTCTCTACAATTGTTACTTGCGAAATCAGACAGCACGATCTCGTCATAATGTTCGCACGCACTCAGGATACTGTGGATACTTGGTCCACTACCCACATCGATCAGCCGCTTGCCTTTATGATGTCCTTTAAAACAAACATTTGTATCAAAATTATGAAACCTAAAACATCTAGACCTAGCTATTCGATTAATAGGAATTACTTACCGGCAGAGAAAACTTTGCTAAGGGATCCCAAAACGAAAGTAAGAAAATCCTTCTCGTCATCGTGACCGCTAGGGCAGGAATAAAAATTCTTAACATAAGCTTGCGAGTCAAAATGCCCATCATAAAACTCTCCTTCAGTGAAGGTCGTGGATTCAATCATAATTACAACACGTATTGTATATACTTAAATGTGGTTCCCTTTTTCATAGGTCTCTTGGTGCTGCGAAGAGTCGGCTTGCGCTATGGCAAGCCGTTTTAACCTTTAAACCCTTATAATCAGCAAATCGTTGGTTAAAAATAAACTTTCCAGCAGTTACTAATACAATCATGCAGAATTATAATATTCACACGTGCAACACAATATACAACCATCAAGCCAACCAACTAATAGTGTTCTCACTGCATCACACCACACCTTAATAGCTGGGATGCTATCATATAACACAGGGTTCACCCATCATAAATAAATAGTACTAATAATAAAAAAAATTACAATATTCCAAAAATAAACAGATAAACAAAAATAACGAACAAGCAAAAAACTTAAATCAGAAATTCAGCACTGGGAAAACAGTGGTCGATCATACGGTCCGACCCCGGATAAGTCTGCCAAAACACAATTACATGTTTAAATACCTCTACAATGCATAACATACAGTTCACATTGATACATTTCAATTCATAACACTCTTACAATTTAGGAAAACAAACAAACAAAAAACACATTCAAATACCTTCACAATGTCTCCAAATCAGGCTGAACACATCCTATCGCATTAATCACTATCAGCTCAATGTATGACTATAATAATAAAACACACATTTAAAACAAACCTTATATTATTTAAAACACATAATAGATCGACTTCTTTCATTTACTTGTGCAGAAAACAATCTGGGATAAGAGATGACTGCTCCAAATCAGTGACTGTGAATCCTTGTCTGTTAAGTCAACAAACAAGCATACGCGTTTTTTAAAAAATCATTCTACTCTACACATCTAATATGTTGAATATGTTTCTCATTGGTTCCCATTTTTTTGGGAACAGAAATGCTCTAAAATGGCAGCTTGGCCAGACTGACTTTGTTCGCGAAATTGAATGTAGCGTCACAGGAAGTATGGGTCGGCCCAGACTAGTACAGCTCCAGCTCAATGGGCGCAATGTCACCACGCCAAACAACAGTGTGCGATATGCACAAGTCTCACGCCACATTCCTTTAAACTACATTTTTAATTTTATTAAGAAATCGGATTTGAGATATCTGTAAACATATTCTGACTAGTCAAAACTCAGTCTAAGATATCTGTAATAATGTTATAGATATCTTTAAAAGACGCGTCATATATCCGCAAAGGTATTTAGAGATATCTCTAATTCCGTTTCGACTATAGCCACAATATTTGAAGATATCTGCATTGTATGGCGGATTCCGAGCCCTAGAACTATGAACCCTAGCGAAGGTAGAGGTTGGCATCCGGGCTCAGACCTCGCGTACCCCCGTTAGGATAGAGCGAACGAGGTGGAGAAGGGGTGAAGGAGGGATGCTTGTAACGAGATACGGAAGGAAAGGACTTATTGGCTTATATGTAGTGGATAGTTTCAGATTGGCTGGCAAGTTGATAGGTAATGACTGATAAATGGTCCTGGCTGTGTCCTCCCAAAATTGGTTTGGCAAGTGCGTCAGGCATTATTAAACCATGGCGATACCCATAGTAATACAACTGTAACTTACTACAATATCATTATAACATTTCACCATATCGTCCTGGCCTAAAATTACTAAATGTTAAATCATTGACATTTTATATCCAGTGACTATTTTTTGTATTTATTTATTAAACTTATAATTATACATTACATACAGTACATACAATTATTTTAAGTATAACACAGTGTAGTTTATATTTCATTTCTATAGTCTCTAATATTCCAGTTGTCCTTATGTACACTTCCTAATTTCTTCCCCGCTTTTTTCACAGTTAATGTTGAAATAAAAATTTGTCCAAACAGTACTTGATTATTTGTGCGCCCTTATGTAAATGTTAATAATTTTAAAATTTCAATTTGATGTGTCTTTTGTGATGTCCTGCATAAAAGAAACCTGGGAACTGTGAAAAAGTGGGACCTGTAGCACACTTTATTAGTTTCTTCACACTGTACTACCTATAATACTTAACTTACATTTGTATTATTATTCTTTGTTCTTTTAGATTGGGCTTTGTGATTCATTGTGCAATTGATGGACATTCTCGACTAATCACATACCTTAACTGCAACACCGACAACTGTGCCATTACTGTACTGTCTCAGTTTATTCAACAACATGCCTTTATGGTCTAGCCTCTAGGGTAAGGTCAGATCACGGTGGTGAAAATTTAGTGGCCTAAGTGGCCTTATTCATGAACCTTGCCAGAGTCACATCACTGGGGAATCAGTTCACAACCAAAGGATGGAAAGTTTGTGGAGGGATGAATTTTTACATGTGCTACATTCATATTACAGCATTGTTCTACAGTCTTGAAGACTCTGAACTTCTTGATCCCAGCAATGACCTTCACAAAGTTTCACTCGGCATAGTTAGTCTTCCACAGATCCAAGCTAGACTACAGCATGGAAGAGTTACAAGAGGCATGGATGTCAAGGATGGGAAATGACAGGACAGCTCTCAACAATGTGTTTGGAGACGATCCCTACAGGCCAGAAAATGTTAATGAACTCCTGGCTCAACATGGCATTGAGTATTTGCCCACAGCTGAAACTGAAGACGTCCCAGCTGAACAGCCTCAAATTAACCTCAGCAGACGGAAACTGTGTCCCATGCTACTGACCATATCACAGATTTGAAGACTAAGTTTCAGGTGTGTTGTGCAGAAATTGCCAATCTTTTGGCAAACTAGTGTTGCAGATTAGAGTGTGTTATTAAGAATGTCATTCTTTTGTAATATTTTAATATGTAAACGATTTAACTACAATGCTCTGTTGAAGAATTAATAGATGCTTACAGTAGATGCTGACATTGAAAAAATAATTTTCTATGAAAAGCTGGTACAAGTGAGAACCTGAACAAACAGTTAAAAGTGAGCAATGTAACTCTGTTTTTTCCACAATAAACACCAACATGCACAATGCAGAGTAATGCGTTTTATTTTGGAAAAGATGCACAGCGCATTTCAAACGTATTTGACTTGAAAATGCTTCTTAAATGGAACTTTAAATTAATAAAAGGTGTACTCAGTTGTAACTGTACCTACAATTACTTTATATAAAGAGGTAATATTAAGGCTTAAAGCATGAGACTTCTGCAAGTCATAAATCAATGACAACATTTTGTTTTCTCTGTTAAACTATTCCTTTAAAAGTGGAAAAATTTACATTCCTTTCTTTTCCACTCCAAAAATTCAGAACAAAGAAACTAATATGAGGTTGAGTCACAGAATTTTCATATTTGTACTAACTCAAAAGATCAATAGATCGCTTTCAAAGAACTGTACTTACCACACATTTTATAAGAGGTTCGAGTTTTTTATCAGTTTGTGGTTTTCTGTACTTATATTATGCAGAGGGCTGTGCCACTCTCCCACCGCCCAAGAGAAATAGAGTTCCTCCATCAAGATGGAAAAATCTTTCCAGAGGCCAACACTTGCCTTATATTACAACTGCCGATAAACAAAGAATATGAAATGTTCAAGACCTACATGCTGGAGGGAATCATGCAAAGCTCATATTTTTGGGTTGGGGTTTTCATTGTAAAACACTCCTTTTCTTCAAATCTAACTCACTGTTTTTATTAATCACGCTTTGTTTTTAAAGGACCAATAACATAAAACAAATAAAAGCCAATTAAAATTAAGAGCTACATAAAGTAGCGTTGGTATTCTAGCTATTAATGTAACTGCATGTGGCCCATTCAAACAGTCTGAATATTAATATTTACTGTAATCGCAGTGATTCAGGACAAGATACAAACACAACTTGGAAAATGGATTTAGTAATTTACTCATTATACTGTATACATTTTGAAAAAAATGACATGGTGTACCTTTAACATTACATAAAAAACATTTCCTACCTTCAACATCGATCAACCAATCCCTCCAGTGGCATACAGTCTGGTTTTTCTTTGCCCTTCTGTTGGTCCCTTGTGGGGAGAAGTTAACATTAAAAAGACTGCAGAGATCCTTTGCCTGAAGGGACCTCTGCTCATTGACGAACATGTCATAAAAAGTGCAGGATATTTCTGCATCTCTTTCCCTGTTTTTTGAAAACCTGTTCAACAAACATAGAACTCAATGTAAATTTCAAGCAGATGATAGTTATGTTGTCATTACATATAAGGAAAGGCTTAAAAAGTTTAATTCACCCCCCCCCCCAAAAAAATAATCCTGTCAGTAATAACTCAACCACATTTATCCCAAAGAGCTCAATGGAAAACAAAACCATCTGTATCAGCACAGAATGAAATTGTTACCCAAAGAGAACCGTTTGTACTGCTGGTGGAAAAGCAGGTCTAGATGCCCTGTGTTGTTTCACACTGGTGCCTGCTCAAGCAGAGCCAAGCATCATTTCCCCATTAACTGTCATATGAAATTTGAAAGCTGTAGCTTGCAATTATGGTAAGGGGCATTCAGTTTCTGGCACACACTTGTGATGTTCAGTTAATCACAGTGCACTGGTATTGCCCCTACTTTGAACTGGAAGGAGAAGCATTGTAGAAAACACCACATTTGAGAGAGGCTGGGCATAGAATAGCTACATTAATGGACAGTATATGAAAAATAATGTTGAAGCTTGTCAACACACATTTTACAAAATAATGATCTTTAATAATAGCATCATATAACACTTTTAAACAGTTCTCAAATTTCTCCGTACCTTGATTGGTTGCTCCCTCAATGTATGATCTCCAACCACAGATCTGCTGAAAAAGCCTTTCAGAGAAGAAATGTGGTCCAACTCCTCCATGGACGACACACAAAACAAACATCTTCCCCACTGATGCATACAACATTGTCTCCAAAGCTAAAGCAAAACAGAAAAAAATGTTGATGTCCGAAATTCCTACAGAACTATGAATATTTTTAGGTTAATGTTTTGCCCCTCAGTCACTACTGGCTTAAATTTAGTTTCTGACCTAATTTCTGACCTAATTGACCTGGACTACGTTTAATGCAGGTGAAAACAGCTTGGGACTGTCATTCTTACATTCTACAGTCTTACGTATCTAATGTAACTGAGAAAAACTGACTTTTTAACAGATTCATCTTTGTAAGTCTAATCTGTGTCAAAATTGTGTCCTATAAAGTCACAACTGCTAGATATATACTCTATAAGTCAACTTTAAACTTTATAAGTCACAACTACAAGTTTATATCCTATAATTGAGGATAAATAGTCAGTTACCTTTTTTATTTTGTGACAGTTTCCACATAAAACATCTTTGCATATGAAACAGTTATATGTAAACACTGTGGGCCAGTTTCCCGAATAGGGTTTAAGACTAGTCCTAGACTAAAATAAATATTAAGAGCTGTCTAAACTGGAAAAGGCTTACACTGAGATATCTTAAAATACATCATTGCCATTGTTTGGTCTTAAAATGCTCACAGATAATGCATTTTTGCAAGACATTTTTCTACAAATTCTTAAATGTCCTAAATTAGCAAAGGTCTAGTCCTAGCTTAATCTAATTCCTATCCGGGAAACTGGCCCTGTATGTGTAACTGAATACGTTTACAAATTTTTAGTATAACAGTTGTATAAATTAACAAAATGTGAGGTGTTGATTATAGCATTATATTTTGATCTACCCTCAACACTTGAATGGTTACAGAGATGAGCGCTGAGCGTTGATCAAGTGAATGCAGTGATCTCATCACTGTAACATGATTTCTGCTCTGTAAAAAAAACCTTTTATCACAGCTAACAGTGCAAATGGTGTAAATACAGCATATAGTACAGTGTACATCATATATATTTTAATATCTTGTTAATTACTTATAAAGCCCTGAATGGCTTAGCACCTCAGTACTTGAGCAAGCTCTCCATGCCATTTGATAATACCTAGAATATCAAAATCTACTGCGAGTGGCAGATCTTTTTCCTATTTAGTTCTGGAACAATTTACCTAATACTGTTCGGGAGGCAGGCACACTCTGTCAGTTTAAATCTAGATTAAAGACACATCTCTTTACTCTGGCTTCTACTTAAAACACTGATACACATTTATTAATCAAATCCGTTAAAGGATTGTTTGGCTGCTTTAATAAGATCAGCCGGAACTGGGAACATTCCCCTACACAAGATGTACTTGAGCCTGGTTTCTCCCAAGGTTTTTTTTTTCCTTCATTCCCTCACGGATGGGGTTTTGGTTCCTTGCTGCTGTCGCCTCTGGCTTGCTTAGTTGTGGGCACCTAATTTCTAGTGATTATCGTTGTCTTGATTACAGAGACCATCTCTGCATTTAATAAATAAATAGTTTAATCTCGTCTAATACATTACCATCACTCTATTCTCCTATTTGATAATGTTCAGTGCTTTGCTACAATCTGTATTGTTAAAAGCGCTATAGAAATAAAAGTGATTGATTGATTGATCGAAGAGACTATGATAACCATAGTAATGGATGAAGCAAAACAATCGGATACAGTATGTCAAATGATCTGTGCAAGTCTTAAAGTGTAAAAGCTAAATTATAGAAAAAAATACAATAGTTAAATAAAGTATAAAATAGTTCTAAAAACTTGTTTTTATTATCTACCCTGACTGTAATTTCCTTTTATGAATAAACATAAGCTAATCATAAAAATGGTTTTGAAATATTTGAACTGGTAATTCAAAATATAACACTGTGGTACATCTGAAATCCTTATATATCAAGTGTATATTTACCTAATCCCATGTTTGCAAATCGCTCAAGCTCTGTTGCAGATGGAAAATTGCAATATCTGGGCCTGAGAGCAAGAAAAGGTGTGTCTGCCAGACAGAATTTTCTTGCCTTCCTGGTAAATATACAGTTAGGTAGTACTGTATCTTAAAGACTGGTAAATCACAGTTTATTATGCAAATAGTTACATAGCACAACCAAACTTACTCTTAAGTAGTTGGACCTGACCCGTCTAGTTGAAATAAGATTATTATTGTTAGCTAAAAACTGTTGTCTGGCTCTAGAGATGCTGTTAAAACTCCTGATCTGATGACATGGTAGGCTGAGAGAAAACTGAGAGAACATTTGGTAAAGTTTAAAAAATATTTTAACAGAAAATTTAAAAAATACATAAAAAATTATAAAACAGAAAACAATTGTGACAAAAACCAAATTAAAATCAAACTTAAATAGGTTTTTGTGGATGCATGTAAAGTATTGTCTAAAGCTGAAGGCATGTTATACGTTAATTATTGAAATAATAGTTTTATTAAGTACTGGTTTAAAGTGGATTACATGATTGCAGGTTAGTCTCCTTGGAGTCAGATGTCATAAATACAGATGAAACAATAACTGATTCCTCGTTCCTGAATAATTTTTATTATTTACCACAAAAGACATGTACTTGAGCCTTTCACTTCAATTACTGAGTATGTTCGCTTAAAGGAATATTGTCCTTTATACACATTTTTCTAAAAAAAACGAAACATTTTGGATTCGAATAAACAACAATTCCATTTTTTACTAATTGGCTTAAACTTTTGGAAAAAAGAACATATGTTAAACATACGTGCCGTTTTCCCTAAACGCATCAAGGCCAGGAATTTAATATTGCCTCTTATATATAAATATATATATAATATATTTTGAATGTTAGACGTAGAAATCCTGGCCACGTCCGAGGAACAAAACGGCACATACGGCCACTCTACACTCTCCCTATTCAGGGAACATGAATTTCGAAAAATAAGAGTTACTGATATAAAGTTGTTAGTAGGCTAAGCCACCTTTGTCCATATTATCTTTCTCATAATTATTTCTTGTTAATCTTTTCTTTTACTCTCTAGAAACATTTTTAAGAAGTTTTAAGTGAAGTAGCTTCCACAAAAAATGTAGTAACAGAAAATTCAATGATAAAAATTGAATCTTGGAGACAGAACTGAAATGCAAGATAATGGGGTAATGAAATCAACCCACATGTAACTTCATGTCATTTTGAATTTTGAAAGCACTCAATCAAAGCCACATACCATTGAACAAAACAAATGACTTGCATTTAATACTGGCTACTTTTTGTAAATCAAGTTTTTAAATATTATTTTTGCATTTCAAGTATTCATGGACACAAATCAAAGACAAATCAAGAAAGTACCATTCAGAGTACATTACACAAGTGCTTCTGACAAAACAGATTGGCTTTTTAAAAACGCAAACCCACTAAATTGGCAACTGTATCATTTAATTTAACAAATAATAAAAAATTGAATCTGTTTAATAGGCTTACATCTGTTCATAAAGTCTTCATTGTCATGGAACTTGTGATATATTATTACACAAACATAAAGTACGATAGAAAATCAGGTGCCAACTTTCTTTCAAGTTCAGGTTAGATATTTAAACAGAAACCAGTTGCTGGAACTGAAAGGTAATTTACATGCACAATTTCAGAGATTAAATTACAGTGACTTGACCATATATAAGTCAAAACAGTGCTCTACAATTGATAACAAAACATGTATGTTTGTTCATTTATAGTTTCACAGACCTCGTCAGCAATTGTTCAGATGTTGACTCAATACTGCTCAAGTGACATCCTGTTTAATGGTCTCTCTCATAGGAGGCAGAAGCTATGCTTCTGTTAGTGGGGCCACAGTGTTTTGGACAGGTTAACTTGATTTCAATTCACAGTATTTTTGTCAACAAAATGGCAAACATGTTTAACAGGCAAACAATATTATGTACATGAGATTGTACAGTTCCCTCGCTGTTACACATAACAGCATCATACATTATAAAGTGCACTAAAACTCTCCTGAATAGGTTTGAGAAGTAACTGAATTGTACTAATAGTACCCATAATGTCTGTGACTGTTAGTGCCATTAAAAAAATATTTAAAATTTGACAATGACTGATTAGCACAGCCAAGAGTTGCTTACTATCACTGACAATTGCATTAGATTGTACCGTTTAGTGTAGGGAAACTACAGTAATGAAGACAAGAGAAATAATGATTTCATCATACTAGATATGATCAATAAAACTTCCTGCTATGTGGCCAGAAAGGTCTTAATTTATCATTGCTGAAGAAAGCATTAACAACTCTTTCAGTTGGAATGTCTTTTGCCAAGGCCACTACAGCACATCTTGATTTTGAAGGGGTAAGCCATGGACCTTCTAATGACTTCATTTCCCATCTTCTGCAATGCAGTAAGGTTCAAGTTTACTTCTGCCCTGCTATAGTGAAAGAGGAAAAAAAAAGCAAATGTCAAACAGCAAAAACTACATGTTTGCTCAATTGATGAGCAGAGATGTTTTCAGCATGCACATAAATATTTGAGATAGTGTAACTGGATGACATGAAGAAGGGAAAGCAAAAGTGAGCAAAAGCAAGTTTTGGACAGACAGGGAGATTTTTTAGAACAGGTACCCTTTTCCCATCAAATTCACCATACCAAGCCATACGTCTACAGCCATCAGTGACACAGCACTCTCCAATTGATCAAAATTTGGGAACTGTAGATTTTTTTTTAAATAAATCCAATCACACATAAATGGGACCTGTTCCATAATTTCCTCCTTACAGACTCACATGAAATGCTATTCTACGTTATTCATTCACACTACTACAAGAAAACTAATGAGTGCTTGTTATACACTCATGTTCACCACTCTCTACCAGGCCGGTGGACTTAAAGGACACACATAAATAACATGCATCTGTCTTTTTCACCATCTCTCATTCACTCGCTCTCACACTGACCTGCAATGTACTTTGCTCCAATTAACATAAACATGCTACCCAGAATGTAAAAGCCCAAGGGAACACTACTGAAGATACTAGTCTCCTCTGTTGGTTGTCCAGAACACAGGTCCATGTCACGCAAGACAGTGGAAGGAAAGAGAAAACAAGTGGGACAATTAAGTTAAAAAAAAAAAAAAAAAAATATCAGAGTTTAGTTCAACCTGAACCAGATAATCAATAACTTTGCAGAAAACAAGAAACAGAAACAGGACTTTGTACCTTTCTATGAAAAAAAAAAAAAAAACTAGCAAAACATCCATTCCCCCTGACTTTGGACATTCTGGGTCAATACCTCTAGTTATTGATTACTACAAGCCTACACCAATCTTTGACTACTTTTGTGGGCCTGGTTGAAATTGTTCCACTTCCAAAAAAAAAAAAAAAAAACTTAACATGAGCAAAAAGGTACAGCCTTTCCAGATGGAAAAAAACATGCATTTGTTTAGTACCAATTAGATAGAAAAAATAAATAAATAAATTATTGTATGTAGTCATTGGCTGTTTTTATTATTTGCATTTGTATAAGGCATTTCTCTGATTAGTTGATTGATTGGTTAATTGAATCAAATAAAACAGTAAAATTAAATAAAATCAATAAATAGACACACCATTTCCATTGTTGAGTGGTTCTGTGGTTTCCCAGTTCATAGCCCTCTGAACAGCTTTCTTCCAGCGAGCATATCGCAGTTCACTCTCTGCACAGAAGAAAAAAGCTCAAGTTTCATCTGTAGCTTTATTTAGGGTGTGTTCACACTTAGCAGGTTTTGCTTGATTAAAACAAACACTGTGAATTATGCAATCCAAACCTTAGTGAGCACAAAACAAATGGATTGAGACCCCTGAAGAGGTGGCTCTCAGTCTGCTTCCAAACAAACAGTGGACAAAAGACATCTCAACTAACCAAAACAGGATGTCACACAATGCGACCTTAAAAGAGACCATAAAAAGGACAGAATGCTGAAGCATGCCCTCCTTCTTGTCATAAGAGTCATGTAACCACATTCTTATGCCTTTTGTTTGGTAGATTTAATTTTGCTGTTAAAACGACCTGGACTACAATGTTTCATTTTTTTTGTTATTTGTTTTGTCCAGCTCAAAAGATTTAAGTGAACCAAAGTGTGAACAATCCCTTAATTATGAACACAATGTTGTGTCCTGTAAGAATATGTTCAGCATTACACTAAACCATGTTGCAAATTTAATAATCTCAGAAAGTGTCATGCAACAGAAAATGCATACTATTAACATAATTAGTCACATACGTTAGTTATGAACTGGTGTGTGGTGCACTTTAGATTCCATTACCCTCTGGGTTGATCTGAGGCTCGTATTTTTCTGAAGTGACCTCAGAGAGATCTTCTGGACTTAGGCTCCACACACTGACCCCCTCAGCTGCTCCTGCTGCCATGGCAGCACCCAGAGCTGTGGTCTCAGGCATGGACGGCTTTACTGTAAATACATACAAATTACATCACATATCCTTCCATCTGCAAACACCAGTAAAACTCCATTTACCCTAGTGTTTATTTAAATTCTCATATAAAGATGAAAATGTGCATCTTACCGACTGGGATGCACAGTATGTCGGCCTGCAGCTGCATCAGTAACCGGTTGGACGTCATGCCTCCATCAACCTGGAGCTGGGACAGATGAATACCACTGTCCTGGTTCATTGCATCCAGAATCTATAAAAAATTTGAGCATTCTTTAGCATCCTAAAAAAAAAAACTTTAATTTTTTTTTTTTATAGTCACTGATTTATATGGTGACACACTCAAAAAAAAAAAAACCTTAAGACTGTAAAACTAAGTAAGGGATAATATACAGCAAACTGACCCTGCAAAATAACCTCAACATGATGATCAGGGAATCAACTGGATAGCATATTCCTACTTATTACACATCTATTCATAAAACAAATGAACATAAAATAAAATTTGATTTGGAATTATTAGTTTGCATAGTATAAAAACTCCCTTGTCGACAGTTAATATTCAGAATCAGTTATTTTAGACAGCCATGTGATAAGAATATATAATCATGCAGAGGCCATTTCAGGAAGGAATACCTCTCGTGTCTGAAAGCAGACAGCTTCAAGTGCTGCGAAAGCCAAATGACTCCTATTGGTGAACTGTGTTAGACCACAGATGATTCTGTTGTAAGCAAAAAACTGAGTTTCAATGTTGTACTTTTCACAAGTAATAATAACTGGGCTTCAAATAATAAACTTTTTTTTTTGCTTCTAATGCATTTATCCAAAGTAATGCTCATTCTCTTCAGTCTTTAGTGTTTCTACATCACTTTATTATCAAAATGATCTTTCAAATAAATGTAGTCACTAACCCTCTAGCGCTTGGTTCCCAGTATGGCGCATATAATCCAGAGAATGCAGGGACAAAATAACATCCATATGATGTGCCAACATCAGCAGCTAGTTTCTCTGGGGTGAAATGTATAAGACAAAAAAGGAAAAAAACAAAAAAAACTAAATTGGGTTAAATGCTCTTGCATTATGGTATAAATAGAACCTTTACACAAACACACCTAGTTCTGTAGAGGTTTGAATAATTCCAAGATTATCCTTTAGCCAACGCACAACTGCCCCTGCAATGGCAACTGAACCCTAGAAAAGCAAGAATCCAGCTGAGCAAAAGAATGAAGTATTGGGTACTCTTAATCACAAAGTAATTGTGAGAAATGAATAGGCTTTTCAAGTATTTGTGAATGGAATGAAATAGCTGCCACATAAACAAAACATGTACTTTGCTATGGTAGGAAATAATCTGCCAAGAACATAATAATGTAATAAACTTTTAACAACATTACCTCTAGTGCATAGCAGGCTGGCTTGTCACGCCCTAGTTTATATGCGACCGTTGTCAGGAGTCCATGGTCTGACATTACAGGCTTCAAGAGAAAAAAAAATCCAATGTAAATAATAATAAAAAAAAAAAAAAAAAGTTTTTTTGAAGCTTTAAGTATGTCGAATGTTAAATACCTTTGTTCCTACGTTTTTAAGCAGGAAACAACCAGTCCCGTAACTGTAAATAAATAAAAAACAAAAACCTTAACCTTAAGTTACACATTGTGGCCAAATGCACAAAATCATAAAATCTTTTGGTCTAAGTGCACATTTTGGCATGTTGACTTATTAGGCTTTTAAGAACTGAGAAGACAGATTTACAAAACAAAGTCTTACGTATTTTTGGCTTGTCCATCCTTGAAACACATCTGTCCCACCAGTGCAGCAGACTGGTCACCAAGACACTGTCAACAGATTTGAAAAAAATCACTTTATTAGACATTACATTATATTTGTGAATTATTGTATCATTTTTATGGTCAATTTATTGTCCAACTAAAAATAATTAATGACACGGCATAATAGATTTAGTGCTGTCAAACAATTAATCAGAGTCAAAATAAAAGTTTTTGTTTATGTAATATATGTGTGTGTGCTGTGTATATTTATTATGTATATAAAATCACAAACATGTATATATAAAATGTTATATTTGTATAGACGGTCTCATCAGGCACACGCGCCTGGACCCATTTTAACTTCCGGTATGTGTTTATTTAGCGGTCTGGGCTGCGTTTCCCAAAAGCATCGTAGGTGTAAGTTGATTGTAGCAAAGAATTTTCATTTTTAATAAATTCGTCTTATTTACGCAGCAAACATATTTCGCTTGATATAAAAAAAAAACAAAAACCACATGCGCAGTAACGTTTGTTTATGTCATTGAAACTGTCAATATTAAATATATTTTTTTGTATTTAAATACATGTTAATTTTTTTTCTAAAATATATGCTGTGTGTATGTGTATATAACATTCATAATAACAAACTCACACACACACACACAGACATATATTATATAAACAAAAACTTAATAGGATGTGTTTGACTGCACCAATTATATTTACACTTAAAATGGTTTCTAAAAAAAAATCTAATAATCTTACCCCTGATATTGGGACACCAGTTAAAGGGCCAGATTTCTGTATATATAAAAAAAAAAAAAAGTAAAACATTAGGGGAAGAATTTCTTAATATACAAATGAATGTAATAATTTACATGCATTATCCAACCCCCTGCTTAAAGCCAGAACTTAAACACTTAAGTCAGATTAATAATTATCAATTCTAATACTTTAGTGAACATAAGCATCTCTGGCAAATCATCTGCTGCAGTGTGCTGCAAGTATCTGCTCTAAACATACTCTACAAAAAAAGAAGAATCAGTGACCAAGCATGTTAAAAACTGTGAAAAGCCGCTTCATTTTCATCACTGCAACTCAAAACAGCGTGGCTTCAGCCATAGTGAATGAAGAAAGAAGAAAAAGGCAACAAAGAAGAGGACCGTAGCCAGAAAACTAAATGAAAAAGTTCCTAAACTCCAAGAGCTGTTGGAACAGGACAGTGCATTGGGTGTCAAGCCAAAACACAATGAAAAACAATAAGATCACCGTCCGGTACATTTCCAATAAGACCTTAACTTAAGAATATAGAAAATACACTTATACAAAAAAATATTAAAAGCATGTTTGCGCCATATTGGAAATGCACCAACTTCTGTGATGACAACATGACAGCAAAGTTTTCCCAGACAAGACAGCTAGAGATACTCACCAGATTAGAGCTGATTTTCTATCAGTCAGCCCAGAGAGATCACAGGACACAAAATATAATCATGATAAAGAGGGACACACTAAAATCTCCAAAAAGTTAAATGTCTGCTCCACAGCAAAGCATTCCAACTTTGGATGGAAAGATGCTATTGGATTTGCGGATTGAGTATGTACAGTTAAAGAATAAACAGTTACTGTTTGACAGACACTGCTCTGGAACAAAGATCATTTCTCTCTCATCAATTTGTCACAACAGAATCCTACCCATGTATTGTGTAACACAAGTACAGAAAGAAATTCTCTCTTTGAGGTCAAACTTACCATTAAACCATAAATCTCTGAGGAACTTCTCACTTTTGGCAGAATTTCCATTGGTATATCAAAATATCTGTTATAAATAGAAGAAATATGTTATGAAAAAATCTTTAAAATACACTACACAACTTTTGCCCAGATTATTCCCCCAGTTTTACAGTTTGGTCACCAGTCTGCATATTTTATACAGAGGAGGAAGAATAATAAAAAAAATTGTTGTAAACATAGCAGCTTTCTTCTTTGGTGAGGGGTCCACCATTAGTAGGAACATTAAAGAGCACAAAACGCATGTTTCCTGTATAATTCAATCAATCTGACAACAACTTCGAAAACTCCTGTAAAGTTTCCATCAGAGCAGAGTAGACTCACGGAAAGGAGATGTTTAGAGAGACTTAACTTTAGAACTGCTTTGAAAGAATCTCTTAAGAATTGTTGGAAAATTAGTTGATAAGATTATTTTGAGAAAACAAAGGCATTTTTTCACCTTGCATGTATGTATACCTAATTGTAGGAGACTCCCAAAACAATATTAGGAGCCTTAAAAAGTGGCATAATAGAGGCACTTAATTCTTTGGCCGGAGTATCCAACATTCTTTTTGACATTTGCATATGCAAATAAGCTTTGGGTCAGAAAAATGCATATAAAACTTTATGTATGCATGCAATTTTGTACTTACTTGCAGAGCTCTGGATCCCAGTCCATTGTGTGAATATTGAAGAGCATTGTCCGGCTGGCATTGGTCACATCTGTGCAATGAACACCTCCCTTCTTCCCCCCCGTCAGGCACTGAAAGTTAGGGGTTTTCACAGATTATTTAAACAAATTTAAATATTTACATGATGACCACTTCATGCTGATTAGAGCAGCGGTTCTCAACCACTTTCCTGGAGTCCCCTCGAGAGCGCACAGTTCTCATGCCTTCTTTGTCTAACACATCCATTTCAGGTCTTATAATTTCCTATAATGAGCTGATGAACTTAATCAGGCATGCTTGATTGAGAAGACAGAAGGCAAAATGTATTCAGAAATGTGGTTGAGAACCATATTAATAAGAGAAACTGATTTCAATCTAAGACCAAGTCCTTGAGTTTATTTTAATGTATCTTTAAGGATGAGTATTATCATTAAACATAATGGATTAAGGATTAATTCTAAGTCAGGCACTGATTTCTTCTTTTACCATTAAACTTCAATTACATATACACAATCACTAGAGATGCAGAAGAGAAACCTCACTACCACTGCTCTCACCCAGATAAGCCAGGAATCCACTGTTCCAAACATGGCCCTGTGAGAAAGCACAGCTTCATGGATCTTCTCCACATTATCCATCAGCCAGCGCAACTTCACTGCACTAAAGTATGTGCTGATGGGTAGGCCAGTTTTGTGCTGTATGAAGCAAGAAAAGTACAAATATTTATTCAGGGTTTTTTTGCCAACTTTGTGTTCAACAATAGAAACAAAATAACCGGAGTACAGTTTGAAGTGCATTGATAAGCACAATTTTTCCTCAATGTTTTGACACATTTCTGCTTGAAACAAGAAATGAGAAAGTGCAGAAACAGCCAGACTTTAGCCTTCAAAAATAAAAACTTCAATTTTTATTTCCCAGAAACTTATTGAAAATTGTTTAACATAATAATGGATTGTGGATGTAATTTCAGTCTGTCTTACAAGCACTCTCACCTTGAGATGGTTTTTGTTTCTGCCTGGAGTTTTGTTGATGAGCCTTTCTACTGTTGACTGGGTCCGCAGATCAAGCCAAACTAAACACATCCAAACAAATTAGGAATTACTTGGCCATTAAATTCTGCAGAAGAAAAGATTACTCATATACTAAACAATGGCCATACACAGACTTGGACTAAAAAGTTGCTGGACTAACTGGCACAGAGACAGCCCACTACACCTGACCAACACAGCAGCTCATTATGCCCTCAGCGAGTTTAACACAATTTACTTTATGTTTAAAGTGGATATCTCCTGTGGAACAGGGTTTTTTAATAAAAAAATGGTCCACATATGTTTGAAATGATGTAAGGATGAGCAAATGATATTAGATTGATCATTTTTAGGCAAATGAACCCTTTAACTCGATACTTCCTTTTAAACACAGAACTGAAAGGACAAACCTAAAATCAAATGGCTGCAGTTCATGAACACTGGCCTTTTTTTTCCCCAAAGAAAAAAAGACACTTGATTTTGTCTTGTCCAAGACAGAGAACTAAAGCTGTAAAGAGTTAAGCCCATTGCAAACCAGAC
>JAUCMS010000127.1:2525928-2536464 GCA_032357445.1 Enteromius radiatus | reverse complement strand
TTTTTTTACACCAGCAGAAATCCGCACATAACCTGAACGGAATGAAAACCCCTACACCTGCACCAGACAGTATATTTTGGAGAAGCTGTCATTTAAAAAGTTCGGATGTTCAAACAAAAACATCATAATTACTGCTGTCATTATTGTGGAAATTAAAGTGTTTCTTTAAGCAAACATTTGAACTTTGTAATGCTGCTTACATCCAAACATTGTGTAACTTGGTAAACCAAAGATTTTTAGCAAGATGAATTTGACACATTTTAAGACACAAGCACTGAGCAGACAGAAGACTAACTAGAAGGGTTTGCATTGTGCGAATGAGCAGACACAGAAACTAGATGTAATACACGTGGGTAACTGGCAAGACAGAGGTCCAGCTGAACCGGCTCCGAAATATTTAACGTACCCGCACATGTTGGCAAGGGCACGGAGGACTCTCCAATCTTTGTCTGTATGCGAGCTACTTGGGCTCCACCACAACACGAAGACAGGTCTTCAGGATACGACTTACCAGAAAGCGTGTGGAACTCGTGCCTTGGTCGATAGCGGCTACGAGGGGTCCCAGCATTATCCTGTTAGACGATGCAGCCATTGTGCCGTTCATTGAATCACTGAGTGACCACAGCAGCCAGATATGTAAGACTGGACACTAGCCTCACTGCTCTGCGCTCCGCCCCTACTCCCGCTTTGACGTCTGCGAGTACGCGCAGCCGCACATGATGACGTAAACACACGCCCCATTGCAGTAGGAGGGTTTTCCTACTAATAAACGTCAATACGGCATACTCTATTTACACGTTGGAATCTAAACTTTGGAGTTTAAACTTTTTATTTTAGAAAAATGTAATAAAGTTTGTAATAAAACTGTACAGATGCAATAGACTTTCCTATCTGATATTATGACGGACATTATGATTTTGTGATTAGTAAAGCATAACGTTTTACATTTGCACGATTCTAAATTCTAAAAAAAAGTACAATTTTGTTTTTCCACAAATTTATAAACGATCACTTTTATTCTGACTGAGCAGCTGCGTGCGTTTGATGGTCCTCGCTGCCGAACACCATATCCAACACCGTTCTTGAACGATTCGTTCATTTTGAACGAATCTTTAATGTGACTCGGGTAGAACGAGTCGTCTCGTGAGAGTGATTCGTTCAGTCGCGCATGCGCATTTGCGAAATGAAATTAACGAGATGACTCGAAAAAAAGATTCGCTAATTTTGCTGAACGAGACTCAAAGGTCCGAGTCAGGAAAATGATCTGAACTTCCCATCGCTAATATCCAGGATGCAAGGTTGATCCAGATCCAACTCCTCCCACCTAACATACTCCTTTCCTCCCCTGAACCCTAAACCCACCCATCTCCACCCCTAAACCTACCAATCTCCACCCCGATTACTAAACCCACCCATCTTCACCCACTATGTGGCTCCAACCTCGCCCCCTGGATCTTGTGTTTTGCAACGATGGCGTTTTCCAAAAGCAATATGGTTCTATATCATAATAATAACAGTAATAATAATAAAAACAATTTAAAAACATTCGGAAGACTGTTCATAAGCTTCTTAAACTGTACATGCCAACTATTTGACACAACACTGCCATTTTGGATGATAGAGACAAAATGAACAGGAATTCTTTTTTTTTTGTGAATTGTGACTTTTTTTTATTCTTGTGACTGTCAGAGCAGATATGAGCTTTATTTTTGCAAAATGCCAACAATTTGGCCAGAAGAGACATAAGGCACCACAACTGAGCCTTGTTTCTCCCAGGTTTTATATTTCTCCATAAGGAGTTGGTAGTTGTTATCAGCTTGATTTTTGCTTTGAAAAAAGTAGATGATCCTGATGGTGGATTCAAGGGCTTCTCGTCCATTCATCTTGACAATATAAGTATCTTTTCATAGCGGATCCCATTACTTTTTGTTTCTGACATGTTAATTGGGTACAGAATTTGATTCCCTTCATCAGAATGAAACAAACTTGACATTACTTCCTGCCAAGGTTTGCCAAGGTTGTTGCAATTCACAATTTGTACTCATGGTGTTGCTATTGGTCTTCCAAAGTAATTACAGTTGACTGGAATGATGGGTAACATGAGTATTTCACAAGCATCCAACTTTTCCAGTCTATTAAGATGAACTGTTGTTTGCTCAGATATTTTGGATGAGGTTGCCCCATTTATAGTAAGGAGATAGTCTAACTTAGCACCATGGCTTAATAATCATACGTGTGCAATTAGGCAGGAATGTAGGAAGGCCGAAAGGAAATGGAGAAAAGACAAGTTCCAGGTTTCTCTGCAAATTTTGAGGCAACATTTTCCTGATAATCAGGCTGCTGTGAGAACTGCAAGGCAAAATTATTTTGCTAATGTTATTGCTGAGAAAAGCAATGTTCCTGCAGCCCTCTTTTCAACTATTAATACTTCTCAATCCTAATCAATGTGCTGGTTTGATTCCTTCATTGGAAACTACTGAAATGTTTCTTACATTTTTTGTGAAAAAACTTGAGATGATTAGATCTACTTTTCCGGTGCCGCCTGCTGAGACTGTGGCAACGTCGGTATGTGATAGTTGGTTTGACCAATTTGAGAATGTATAACTGGCACAAGTGAAGGACATTATTATTATTAGTTTACAACCAACCTCGGTGGGTTTGATGTTGTTCCTTTGCAACTTTTACAACTTTTGAAGGAGATATGGGATGATGTTGGGCCAAGTATTACTTCCATTATTAATTCTACAGTAGTCTTTATTATGGGGTTGTGCTATCGGGCCTTAAGCAAGCACTTGTTCAGCTGCTTCTTAAAAAGCCGAACTTGGATCCATTAGATTTGAACAATTATTGGCCTATTTCAAAATTACCATGCATGTCAAAAATTCTAGAAAAAACTGTCTATTTACAGTTAATGGTTTTTTTTTTATAGCGAAGAACAAGGTTTTCGATAAGTTTCAGTCAGGTTTTAGCATTGGTCACAGTAAGGAATCTGCACTTTTAAGAGTTGTAAATGATCTTTATCATGGATTCAGGTAATTCTGTAGCTTTTATTTGATTGGATTTGAGTGCAGCCTTTGACATGATAGACCATGACATTCTCATAAATTGTCTGTCTCAACTAGTTGGAATTTATGGTACAGTTTTTAAGTGGTTTAAGTCTTATTTTACAAATAGAGTATTTTTGGTAAAGAATGGTGGTTTTGTTTCGTCTACAGCCTCTATTATCTCTGGGGTTCCTCAGGGCTCTGTGGTCAGCCCTGTGTTGTTCTACATGCTGCCTTTGGGCTCAATTTTTAAGAAATATGGCATGTCTTAACATTTGTATGCCGATGACACACAAATATATCTCCCTTTGAAATCCAGAGAGAAAGGTGTCTCAAAATTACTCTTGGCTTGTTTATGAGGTAAAGAGCTGGATGGCTCTCAATTTGGTTCGGTTAAATCAAAGTAAAACAGATATTATGATTTTTGGGCCCTCAGGAAGATGCTCTGACATTGCCACTTATTTAAGTTCTTGGTCAGTCTATTGTCATGTCACTCCAAATAAGGAATCTGGGAGTTGTGTTTGATCCAGAATTGAAATGTGATAATGCCGTGGTTAGGAGTTTTTTTTTTTTTTTTTTTCCAAATTAGGTCTCTTGCTCGATTAAAACCCATTTTGTCTATGAAAGATTTAGAAAGTTAATGCTTTTATATAGTCCCGTCTGGACTATTGCAATGTGTTGTATGTGGGGTCCAGAATGCAGCAGCTAGACTGCTTGTGAGTGCAGCCAACACATCTCTCTTATCTCGGCCTCCCTCAGATGGCTACCAGTTGGTTTTAGGATAAAATACAAGTTTCTGCTGTATGTATTTAAAGCAGTACATGGAAATGCCCCTGCTTATGTGTCTGAGCTTATTACTTTTCGTGAATCAACTAGGTCCTTCAAATAAATTGTTTCTTATTGTCCCACAATCTCATTTAAAACTTAAAGGAGATCAGGCCTTTGTTGTTGCAGGTCCAAGGCTTTGGAATAGTCTTCCATCTGAGATTAGAGAGTCTACATCTATAAATGCCTTCAAATCTGGGCTATATGATTATAATACTGGGCTAATGCTTTCTTGCCTGCTGTTCGACAAAAGTTAACTGAAAATGAAGAACAGTAGGCTGTCTATTACTGTCTCTTGGCCATTTAAATTCCATTTAAATTGTTTTAGGCAGTACTGTACATCTGAGAGAGACCCAGCTGTTGTCACATCTTGTTTACAGAGGAGATCTAAGCCAGCTGCTGACAAGCTCAAGGCATCATCCTTTCTCAATATGCTGTATTGTCAAAGAGTAATTTTGACATATAACATATATATATCTTCTTCATGATCAAACCTCAGTGAGTAGTTATGCAGGTTTTTATTTATTTATTAGGGGTTCGAGCACGTAGAGCTGAAACCCTGTTGTAATTGTTAGGATTTTATTATTATTATTATTCCCTAAAACTGATCATGCAGCCCAAACCGTAAGGCCTAGGAAGCTGAAACTTACTACTCAGGCACAAAGAACTGGCACAATCAGCCTAACGGAGGCTCTACAGTGCAAAAAACTAAAATTTTGGACATTTTTGGCTGTTTGTCGTAGACTCAAAAATTTCCCAATGTTGCAATCCTAGCATTCGATTTTCCTGCAGAATTAAGCTAAATCCGTAACACACTCTTACAAACTAATCCTAGGTTTTTCACCTGAAAGAAACCAAATCATTGCAGAAATAATCTGTGGACATTGAATATCAATAATTATCATAACACTTTAATAGTTATAACACTTAAACAGTGTTCTGTTAGAAATTGCAATTTATAACCGCTAGATGGCAGCGGAAGACCACTAATGGGTTCATTAAACACAAAAACAGTGTTTGCTGATGGGGACATTATAAAATCAGTATTATAACATTTAAAATCACATTTAGTTAAAGTTTACCATTTTGCCAGATATTCATCACAGTGAATGGGTATGTGTCTGTATTAATATAATAGTTTAATTGTGTGTGTACATAAACATGCTTTCTACCATTTAATTTCTGTATGTCTATGTGTGTGCGTGTGTGTCCATGAGCCAAGACTAACTTTTCCAAGACCCCCCCCCATATTTGGCTTCAAAACGGCGAATTTCGCCGAAAGGTGAGGGATTGTCATGCCTGTATATGGCATGTTCACAGAGGTGAGCAGGGACACTGGCCATATTTCTTCTTTTTTTGTCAGAACTGGAGTTTATGGTTCATTGAGCCAATACGGAAAATACTTTTTTCTACATTTATTTGGATTTTACTAATTATCTTTAAAAGACATTAATCTGTAGAAGAGACTTTTCTTTTTTGCCGAGTTTATTTGGCACCAATATTTTACCTTGGTTAAATCCATCAATTACAATAAAAACACATAACATTTGTTACTTGTAAATGTGTCTAATCCAAATACTTTACCCAGCTGCATCAGGTTCATCAAGTTTCTGCAGGTTTTAAAATAAACAGGGATATGCACAAAAATGCAGTAAACGACAATTGGATTTGAAAGTAAGAATTACATTGATAAGCATGGTGACTGACACAAATACTGGGAGCAGGTACCAGTAGAAATTAGTAGAACATCCTAAGATCACAATCAGAATGTTCAACAAGGTGTTTTTTGTTGATGCACTTTCCAGTCTCTGATGTTATTGGCTGTCAGAGCTCTTTGCACTTTTCTCATTTGTAGGCTGACTGATGAGCTCCTCTATTCGCTGAAGGTCTTTATCAGTGTCCTGATGTTTTTCACTATTCATTTCCCCAATGAGATCATCTGTAAGCTTGAGACGGGCATTCCTGTGATGAAGACATACACTCAATTTTGGGCTCATAGAGACTTGTTTATCAATTCTGTCCAAGCATGAAAAGATTTTCTTTTCCTGGTGTTACTTACCATTCAGCGACTCTAAGCTCATGAAGCTCTCGTCTTTCTCGTTGTCTTTTGTCATACATGGTCTCGCCCCCCAGCTTCTGTAGACCAATGATTACAACTCCAGCCGGCAGCCTGTTATAACATCACATGTTTGTTTATTATATTATATTATTTATATTAATTTAGTAATATCTTGAGTGAGAGTGCTGCAGATATAAACACAATGTGTGCAGGTAGTCACTGTCATGCTGATGTTTAGAAGCACATAACGTTAGAAGCATTTAGCATTTAACGTCTTATCTGAGAGCTGAATAACAGTCCATTTTCATTTCAGTTAAAACATTATGTTAATATCAACAATTAAACAACACTAAGAACATAATATTTGGGGAAACTATATGCTAATAATGTTTTTTAATTTGCATATCTCAAGTGAGCAAAATATATAAAATGTTTTGTTGACAGATGTGCAAAATGATGCAAAAGAACAATAATCCATCTTTATTTACTATTTCAATTAGCCTGATAAATTTCACTGGAATCAACATGAAACAAATTAATAAAGACCAGTAAAGAGTCATAAAGTATGAACAAATAATAAAAAAAAAAAATTCCAAGCATGACTACACCCACCCACACAAAGACACACATTATATATATATATATATATATATATATATGCGCAAAGTAACAATGAACCTAAATAAATTACCAAACTTCAAAAACTAGCCAACGTGCGCAGTAGTTTTGTAATCTTAATGCATTTTTAAAGTATGTCTTTAAATTTTATTTTTTTGTTAACAATAACACTGATGAAGTGCTCCAGAATCTTTCACTGACCCATTTACAAGTGCAATAATAGTGAGCATTTTAGCGTGTAACAGTCTTCACACTTTGTAGAGCATAATGGACTATGTATAGCCTTTTTTCACTTTGTTGCACCAGACTGAAGCATTAAGGTCTGTCTGCCGGCACACTGTGTGCTCCAGGTGTTTGTTAAACAGCTGCTCCTAACTTAAGCATCTCTGCTAATGAGGGGAAAGAGTGAGAAAGTAACAATGAACCTAAAACAAAAAGAAATATAACAGGAACATTGGAAAAAAAAAAGAGCATAGCACAGCTAATAGTGCTTCGGATCAAAGACTTCTGTTTAGCATATGGGTTCCTCTGGTAATGAGAAATGAAGAACGAAAAGAGGAGGACTAGAAGAACAAAAGGGGGGAAGGGTTTTTTTTTTGGCTGGGGGATGCAGATGTAAGACAGAGGGTTACAGGGAAGGCCACAGCTGACTGGCAGAATGCCCTAAGAGAAGGAGGGAGAGGGTAGTGTGAGGGGGCAAAGAGTGCAGTGTTGCTCCAGGGTAGACACATCTCTCCAGGGAGAGCAACAGCGCTAAGACACACACACACACACACAATCTCTCTCTATCTCTCTTTTCTACTCACCCCAGTACAGCTCCTATGGCCGTACCAGCCAGCAGCCCTCTAAGTCCCAGATTCAGCCGGAACACTCCTCCTGTGGCAGCTGAAAACAAACACTGTCATTCTTACCGGTCATCTTAATATGTTGAGCTAAAATGCTTTTCAAATCACTTAACTAGAGGCACAGACACAGGCCTATTAAAGTACCAGAGGCCTATTACCCAGAGGCCCAGAGGATGAGGAGTTTGTGAACTTACCACCTGCAACAGCAAAATGGCTCAGAGAATTTTTGTCCCTGTACACCGTCAATCCAGTACTTACAGTGCTGTAAAAAAAAAAAAAACTACTTGAACAGCATAAAGCATTTTTTCATAATTGCAGAAAGCTGACAAGCTATTAATTTTCCTGCAACAACAATCTGCAGTTCTAATATGCAGTATAGCAGTTCTATACTGTACCTATTTACCCATTTTCAAACACACACTGTATATATATTTCTAGAACTCAAAAGTGTTGTTGACATAATGATGCATTGTAAATAATTTTTTCATCTTTAATCATTGTAAAGGTAGTTTTTAATCTGAACTAACTAGCAGTACCTAATGAAATATATAAAATAATGACTGTTTTTAAATTCCCCTACCTCCCTTTCAGACCTCCCCAAAATCACACCATTGGCTAAATCAGTAATGTTTTTTCAATTTTCAAAAAGAGGAAAAAAAAAAAGAATGAAAACCATCAGAATGAGGAAAAAAAGGCATTTTAGGTTATATAATATAAAGTGCTGCAAATGAGAAAATGTCCATACTCTCAAGCCATACACGACCTAGATGAGTGTTTCTTTAAAGGAAATTTAGCATTAGATCACTTGCTCACTAATGGATTCTCTGCTTTTTAAAACATCCCAATAAATCATACACCTTACATTAGAACCCTTCAAATAAAATCTTGTAAAGTGCAAAGCTGCATGTTTGTAAGAAACATTTATCAAAAGGTCACTTCTGAATCAGTTTAAAAACTCTTTCTCTAGTGACAAGTCCATCCCCTGTTGTCCTCTCAGATCAAAACCTATTTTCTTTAGAGCTGTTTTGGATTTCCAGAGTTTGATCTGTGCATAATTTTCTCCTCATTCAGAAAATATAACTTTTTCACTGGAGAAACCAATATTATGAATCGCATAAGACAAAACAGTTCAAAACAATTCTAAACAAAAACAGTCAAACTAAAATCTATTTAGACACCTTCAACATTTCTCACATTATCACAGTTAATTTGCTATATTTTAGGTAATAAAATATGACAAGATAAATGTGTCCAACCAAATTCATGTTGATAATGCCAGATAACTTTGAGTAGAAAGGTTGGTAAGGTGTCAAGTTTTATTGGTAGTATATATTACAGTGAATAATATATACCCACTATTAAAAAAAAAAATATATATATATATATATATATCTCCGGTGTCTGAATAATTTATGGTTTGACTGCATATGGGTGGATTTTGATGTAGAGGACAACAGGGGATGGACGTCTTCAACTGGAGGAAGTAATATTCTGAATTATAGGGTTGTATTTTAGCAATAAGCGTTGGTTTGAAGTTACCGTTTTAATGATGGATTTGTTTGTTAAAACTTTACACACAAGACTTGTTTGGACTCTCATTCAGAGTCCACTCATTCACTAAAGAGGATGCATTGGTAAGCTTGTAATGTAATGCTAAATATCTCCAAATCTGTTCTGATGTCTCATCTATATATTGAAATGGATGAGGGTGAGTAAATTTTAAGCAAATGTTCATTATTAAGTGAACTGTGTCTTTATGTCAGACAAATTAATCAAAACATGTAATTGAAATTTTTAACAATATATCTAAACGCACTTAAACATGGTCACAAAAGCTGCTACCCTCCAGCTCCACCTCCAGCCAAAGCGCACAAACCCTCGAATAGCTGCATTATGGGCCGAACGCTGGAGAGACAAAAATAAAACACACAAAACATCACTGTATGTACATTTCAGCCCCGTAAAATAATAATGTGCTTTTTTTATACATACAAAATATAAAAAAGGCAATTCAAGCATCAAAAAACATATTTTAAAGTAATAAAGTATGCTGATGCATTAATGGACAATGAGAGCAGATGTGAATGAAGATCTGTTGCTACAAAACAGACACATTTGATGCATATATTTTCAGTTCTTTTTGTCTTACCACTGCATCCACTCTGTTTTGGTAAATTTCAGCCTGGTTGAGCTGGATGAATCTCTCGCGGGCATGTCTTGCTCCTGGTAAGCCTCCATAGACCATCCCAACCACAGCTGCAGCAATACCACTCTTTACTATATTCCTTAACTCCTCTGAGTACATCTGCCCCTCGCTGTGTGGAAAGCAGAACACAGTCAAAGAGAGGCAAATGTGCCATGCCCACAAATGTTCTATAAAGGTTATATTTCTGATACTGTGTGTTACAAAATTGTGAATAATATCTTATAATCACATTTATCAAACAAGGGTGGTATAAGAAAAAGAACTACACATTTAAATTCCTATTACAACAGCAGAGCGACACAAAAGTGCGTTAGGTACTGCGGACACATCATTGATACTTACCCTCTGTAAAAGAGATCTTTGATACGATCCCATCCTGTGTCAGGGAACTCTGGTGTACGTAGGTGCTGCGGTAAAGTACTATCAGACGCATGGACACTAGGAAGACTGAACCCTATTAGACTCAGATGTGAGCCCTCAAGTCCATGTGCATCTGTCCTCCCACATGTGGGTGATGAATTTTGCCGGCCTGCAGTATGCATCAACAAGCTGTTCAATCACAGAAATACAAGGCCAGAGGTATAAGAGCGTGTTTATGCATGTTCATCCACACTGACACGGATGCCCAATGGTTAGACGACAGAATCATACAAACAGGCTGCATTTAACACCTGAAGCAACACAGCTGTCAAAAAGAGTTTCTGCATCACAGAGGAATAAATTATAGAAGCTTGTTTCCACCAGAGGATAAAAAAATACTAATTGCCACTTTTATTTCGCAATTTAGACTTTAGACACACACACACAGTATATATTTTGAAAACATTTACATGGATATACATTTATATTTATATTATAATATATATTTAATACATAAACATACAGTCTTTCTTATGTACATGCATGTGTATGTGTTTGTATTTACAGTATATATATATA
>JAUCMS010000127.1:2501191-2512353 GCA_032357445.1 Enteromius radiatus | reverse complement strand
TCAGGGGTAGGCAAATTCGGTCCTGGAGGGCCGGTGTCCTGCAGAGTTTAGCTCCAACCCTAATCAAACACACCTGTAGAAGCTAATCAATGTCTTTAAGATCACTAGGAAGTTACAGGCAGGCGTGTTTGATTAGGGTTGGAACTAAACTCTGCAGGACACCGGCCCTCCAGGACCGAATTTGCCTACCCCTGGTATATGTGATATATGCTTACTCATGTTTGGGGCATATATTTATAGAAGTGAGCTAAATCAAATTAAACTTCCTTTTGGCGCCATCTAGAAAGACCCTAATTGGTAAAAATACATTACATACATTCCTCTTTGGATTAGGTTATAGTATTTATAGCTAGCTGTGTATAAAAATATCAGATGCCATATGCACTGTCCCTAAAACTACCAGTCAAAAGTTTCTAAACAAAATGTAATTTTCTCTTTTACTCACCAAGCCAGCATTTATTTGATTCAAAATATACACCAAAATCAGTAATAGAAATTACTTTTTTAATAGTAAAACTATAATTTAATCACTTTAAAAATGTAATTTATTCCTGCAATCAAAGCTACATTTTGAGCAGTATTAATCCAGTGTTCAGTGCCACATTATCCTTCAGAACTTATTCTAATAAGCTAATTTTCTGTTGAACAAACATGTTTTATTATTATTATTATCAATATTTAATACAGTCAGCTGCATTTTTTTCAGGATTCATTGATGAATAGAATGATCCAAAGATCAGCATGTATCTTTAAATGACAAAACTTAAAGGAATAGTTCACCCAAAATTGAAAATTCTGTCATCACTCACCCTCAAATAGTTCCAAACCTGTATGAATTTCTTTTATTAACAAAGGAATATATAAAAATGAAAGAAAAAAAAAAAGAACCTTTGTAACCAGGCTGTTCCATAGTAGGAAAATGAAATACTAAGGGAGTCAGTGGTGACCTAAAACATCCTGGTTGCAATATTTTTTATTTATTTTTTTTAAATATCTTCCTTTGTGTTCGACAGAACAAAGAAATTCATGTTTGGCAAAAAAAATAAAATAAAAACATAAATAAAATAATGCTGTGACTGGTAGTGTAGATAGCTATGTGTGTTTGGGTTTCTTATGAACTTTCTCATAATGATTTTAGAAGCTTTCACATCGAACACCATTAGCTCAGCAGTATAGAGGAATATCTACAGATGGACCCGCTAAAGTAGAAACTACATCTGTGCACCACCAGACTAAGAGATTAAACTGGAATGCAGAACACTTGCCTTCAGCCTTAGTTACCCTCACCTTCATATGGATGCTCTTTCCAACGAGATTTATGACATAATCCAGATGCCGCCCATATGACTCACACCCATATGAATTAGACCAACCACATGACTGATGTGACCTTTGAGGGCAGTCAATCTCTAGCAAAGCTGAGGTGAAAATCCTGTGTGGCAAGTTTAAAACTGCAGTTTCACCTTTGTACTCAATCACCAAAAGGATTCTTGAGTGATTTACTGCCACGGCACTGTACACATTCAATACAGTGTCTCACAGGGTTAAAAGTACATTCTAAACTTGGAGTGTGACATTGCTCATTTGATTACACTTTCATTCTTTGCAAACAGTACAAAACAAGTACAGCTGTAAAACATGCCTATAGTTCAACAACCTCAACGAGTACATATATTTTGCGGTAAGAAAGGTTACAGATGAATTTCAGTGTTATTAAAAATGTATGTTTTATTCAAATGTACGATGTGAGCTTTAAAGCATTTGTCATTAACAAAATCAGGCATACAAACAGTGGCCTTCGAGCAAGTGAGATGTGAGTTGTAAATTGTGAATGACTTAACACACACATACATGTAAAAGCAGAGGCACAGTCACATTATGAGTGGTTTATATAAAGTAACTCAGTCCACACCATCACTGTCTTAAAAAAATGTCTTAATATAAAAGCTTTAGGAAAAAATAGCATTTGATAACATTAGAATACAGATCAGAATGAGGGACAAGTGAAGAATAATAAAAGCCCATGACAAAAAAAAACTTTAAAAAGTGTAACCTAAAATGCCAGTCTATGTGCAAAAACAGGTCAATGACAATTTTAACACATCCATTTTCCACCTCAAGAGGGTGCTGTGATGGTTAATTCTTCCAATGACAGAAAAATGTAAAGTATTGAACAATACAATTCTGTCATGAAACTTGTATGAACAGACTTTCTTTGTATAACACACACACACACACACACACACACAAATAAAATAAAAATAAAAAAATTGTGAGAAATATTAGTTTGTTTTGCCCATGTAATGGTCAATGTCAAGTCAATGTCAGCCAGTTGTTTATAGTTACAAACAATACAAAATACAATTTGAGTGTTGAGTGAAAATTAGATATGACATGATATTTCAACACTTGTGATAACCCTTAAAATTACCCATAAAAAAATCTGTTTTAGAACAATTTTGCTGACAGCAACAACATTGTAAATCAAGATAAAATGACAAGTGGTCATCAGCAATCAGTTGTTTCTCAGCAGTATCTAAACATTAGCAGACATTCCAGTTCTCTGGGGGGCATTCTTTAATTCCATAGACCTAGATGACATTCTCATGAGCCGTTCGTTCATTTTTATAGCTACTCTGCTAGAAGACATAGCACAAGAAACAGGACAGGACACAAGAGATCACACATCATCTCTACTCATCTGAACAGCTCAAATTGAGTCCATGTCCAATTACAACTCCCTACAGTCTGCTTTAAAGAGCACCTCTTAAAATACATGACATGCAGGGTTCCAGGTCAAGCACCTCTTTATTCCCAGAGATCTGGGATTTAAGCATATGGTTTTAGTGATCATAGTTCGAATTGTCATGAGAAAAAAAAAAAAAAAAAAAAAAAAAAAGAACTGTGCCACAAAGAAAATTAATTTCTTAAAAGTCATGACAGTGTCCTTCAGCACCATTAGAATAATGTATCAATTTTTTAATCTTACCAAGACCTTTCATCTCAATATCAGCTTTTCATGTCATACTTATTACACTTTTGATTTCTTGTCAAAATTCTGTTTTACTTCATTTTTTTCATAACTATTTTTAATCTCAGAATTACAATCTCATCTCATAATTCACAATAATTAGAAAATTGCGACTTTTCCAATGTGTAACGTCTACAACAAGTGCTATATAAATTGTGTCAGGTTTAAAAGTTTGCCTTAATGCACGAGAATAGATATGTATATATATATATTCTTTTCATTCATTTGTCACTTCTCATGCTTAATAATCCAAAACTATACAATCCAAAGTCCAAAATTAACTTATGAGAGAAAAGCATTACATCTGATCAGGAAATTTGAACAAAATGTGTTAAGTGGATCGTTGTTTTGATTGCCCATGTCTCTCATTCTCTCTCTCTCTTTCTCACACACACACACACACACACACACACACACACGCGCACACACGCGCACACACGCGCGCGCGCGCGCAAACTCCAATACCTCCCATTAGTATTCAATGTGCATATACTGTATATATAAACAAAGACACATGTCCTATCAGCTGAAACAAGTTTGTTAAAAATGTGCATCGGAAATTTTTGATGTGCATTTACAGTAGTAGATAATTTGGCTGAGATGATGTGCTTAAGAACCTTATGTTGGGAAAACCTGCTGCCATAATGATACAGTAATTGGCCAATGTTTCTCATCGTCTCACCAGCGCAGCTCCAACTGCACTATTGTGGATCTTGCAGAAAGACTGCAGATCATATTCCCAGAGTGTTTTAAAGTAGTAAGAGTAGTGAGGCAGAGATGTGCCCACTTGAGTCCACCCATCTCTCTATGGTCCATTGAAAAAAACACTATCCTCCATCATTTTACTGTTTCTGCATTTTACGAACATTGATAAGTAGTCTTCTGTAATTATATTCAACCTCCATAACATTTTATCTGATCTGATTTTGTTTGGTTTGACTGCAAACATGCTAATTCCGATAAACGTGTAAGCATGAACAAAACTAATAAAAGAAAAAAGAATATATTCAAATATTTGTTATATATTACTTGACAGTCGATAAAAATACATCCCAGAAGAAAATCAGTTTTTGATGAAAAAAGAAAAGAAAAAAATAAACTCTAAACTGAAGTCTCAGACTGCAGTCGAAGCACAAACTTGTGTGACTTTGGGTCAATGAATTCCTCAGCAAGCTGAATATAAGGTATCTTTTTGGTAGTAACTACTAGGCTAAAGTCAATGCATTTGAGTAGAAAAACGGTCCCATCTTTCAGACCACTGGTAACTGAGGCTACGCTGACAAGGGTCCACTGCCTGGCAAGCCAGCGGTCCTTTCCATACTGTAGTGTAGGGCCTGTTGTCAGATAACTCTCCAGAAATGCCTGAAAGAAAAAAACACAAAAATGCACAGCACTTCATTACCGTCAATGAGAGATTGAGCACTCATATCTTTATCATATCATATATTCAACATGACGTCATACACCAAGAACAATAACTATAAAGATAACTGTAAGGGTATTAGCATTCACAGCAGCAGCAATATCATTGATTTATTCGTCTGTATACTCATCTACTGCTTTAAATTCTCAAGCAAAAAATCATACTGAAAGGGATTCCAATGATACTGTTTCTCTTATTATGGAAGTAATGAATGCTACAATGTTAACGTGCCAAATACAAAATCATTTAGACCATTTAGATAATATGTACTTATGCCAATCATAGAATCACTTGGATTGTGATAAAAACACTCACCTTGGGTGTCATGTTGTTTGTGATGCAGAAAGCTAAGTGTTGCTGTATGCTCTCCATGCTGTGGAGGTGCTGTTGTCTGGTGGTGCGGAGGTATTTCTGCAGTGCTCGGGCCATTGAAGGGAAGATGGCTTGAGCCGCTTCACGTGGGTCCATCACATCACCAGGTGCCTTCTTCTGTTCCTCCTCTTGCATGCGACGAATGTGTGTAAATGCCTCCTCTACTGCCACCACCAGCCTGGAAAAGAAAAGGGTGTCTTTACACAGTCTCAAGTTTCTCAAGTTTCTCAAGTTCTGTTTCACAATCTGTGTTGTCTAGAGAAGTTATTGCCAAAGAGTGAAGCATTACAAACTGGGGAATGCAGTAGACTTGCACTAAGTACACTGTACTGAAAAATGAAGATTAGAAGTTGTGTTTCTTTGAAATGTACTATTTCTGAATTAAAATGGTTGCAAACTAAATTCTACATCAAATTCTTTACTGTAGTTCTCAATTCATGTTCACAGTTAAAGGGATTGTTCCCCCAAAAATGAAAATTCTGTCATTAATTATGCTACATGTCCTCATGTATTCTTGTTTTCTATGGGAGGATGAAAGAGCTCTCGAAATTCATCAATAATTTGTGCTCCAAAAGATAAACTGATGTCTTACGGGTTTGGAACGACATGAAGGTCATTAATGACAGAATTGTACTTTTTGGGTGAACCAGCCCTTCAAATCTGCAGTGCTGACTATATATGTGAGAACGATTGAGGTTTGTGTAAACTGTACGTCAGATTCAAATGTGACAAAAAAATGTACTGCTCTTCTACTTTAAAAAGCAGAATCACCAAACATATGAGAACCTAGAGACTGAGTAATGCAATCTTTTGACTGATTTAATCACTTAATCACTATTAGAAATGACCACAATTCATGCTGAGAATCTATTTCATTCATGCTAAATATCATAAGCTGCCACTATTAAAAAAGCATATTGCAAGTCTCTAAACTTATCTCTCCATCTTTTCATAATTTATTCCTTTATAAGTAAAATTATTTCTTTTTACTTTCTAAACCTCTATGTTCTCTCACCTAGCCCTGCGTTTGCGGACTCGTCTCTCATGCTCGGCCTCTTCATAGTAGAGTTCGTTATGACTGCTGTCTCTGCGGCGGGCAGCAGCAGCAATCATTGCTCGAGACTGAGACTGGGCTATACCAGCAGATGCATTATTCCCTCCTGGACCTGATCATGATGGGACACACATGCATTGAAATTGTTTAGTCAATTCACCTTGATGGTGCCTTTTACATTGACGGATTGTGTCAAAGCAGTTTCACAGTGATGAACAAGAAAAATAGCAGAATGGAAACTCAACTATGGAAACCGTTATAAAGCAGTTCTAAAAGTTAACAGCTCAGAACAAGTCAGTTTAGTGTTGGTTCAGTTTAAGTCAATAACAGTGTGGGAATTTTACAAAAGGCAGCAATATTGTTATTCAGTCAGTTCAATACTGATTGCAATATGTGATTCAGATGTGGAGCAGATCCACAGAAGACAACTTGATTCAATTCAAATGTTTGTTCTCATCCGGTGGTGTCAGTTTAATAACTGTATGAGAACTGTGTACTGTGTAGAAGTGTGTATAGTGGGTGCAACTTAACTCATCATAATGCAAGAGACTATGATTCAAAAATTAGTAATAAGAGAAACATCTGAGATACACAGCATGAAATTATATACAATACATTATATACACTTATGGTAGTGTAAGTCATCTTTTACTCTTGCTCAATATAGTTACATGACTTTCTTTTTGTGCACATCAACACTCTGGTGTCAGCAAGTATTTTTTTCTATAAGAAATGTAATTTGCTTTCGATAAAAATGAACAAAAGTAAAAAAAAAACATTTAAATAAATGATACTGTAATTTAAAATTTTTCAGTGGACTTATTCTGGTAATACTGATACTAAGTAACAAGGTTTGTGTCAGAATTGATGAGGGCAGATTGAATGGAAAAAAAAAAGCCTAGGTGTCAAAAGTCTGTTCCCATATTCATCTATGCAAACTTCAAAGATTATATTGTGTGCATGTAATAAATATGCAGCTGGTTAATATGCAGCAGAATCTGTGTCTACCAGGAGCTGCTGTCAGCGTGTGTTGATAGTAGGCTGGATGGTGAATACGAGATGAGGAAGTTCAGAACTCATCTGTTTTTCTATTCATCTTTGAAAGTGAAGGAGACAAGCTACAAATATATACACTTAAGATCCAAGTAAGATTTTTTTTTGGTTTATTTACAAGAGCAAAAATTAATGATTGTATACAATATGATAATGGTAGTTGTAAATTAAACGAGATTGGAAGAGCTGGAGGGAATCAGGGTAAGTGTGGCTGATGGACTGACTGACTTTGGAGGAGGTGGGAGAAGGATCTCTGCAGACTCAGGATTTTTTAGACTGGACAGAACCAGTGGAAATACAGGAGATATGGAGCTGGCTGGGACCAGCGGGAACAGAAGATTCTGGGTAGCATTCTTTTCCAAAACAAATTATGGGTGGAAATCTTTTGAAATCTCGCCATTCAATTCAAATCTATTCTTGGGGTCATGATTTGATTAAAAACTGATAATTAACACAGGGGAAGTGACATGAAAACAATGCGAGGTCACATGTTCAAGACCAGAGTTCTCATGGTGAGACTGGGATTATTATTAAATAGTAGCGCAAGAAGCTTGCCATACAAATTGTATCGAAAAGAATAAAAAGAAAAGAAGATTATGGAGGAGGAAATATGTTCTATACTGTACCTTCGTAACTCCTCCACCAATATCCCGCTGCCCTGGATGTAGCTCTCTCATTGGCTGTACGTAGGTAATCGCCGATGTTATTTTCAGTCAGAACACATTTCACACGGCATGATTTTGAATCGCCGACAGGTCCAGATATTTAGCATGCCAAATATCTCACGGGTGTCGGCAACTCATTTGTGATTCTCTCAGAATGCATATTTGATAGTTCACACTGCGTTATTGTCACTCACGTGAACGAGCACTGTCTGTGATTTCGGGCACTTGTCTGCGATTTCTCAAAACCTGTCGGCGAGTCAAAATCAGGGGTAAAATCGTGCAGTCTGAACTCGGCATAAATGGACAGACTGATATCCCCAGTGTTACACTATGATTCTTAAGTGTTCCCTTTTTTTGGATTAATGCAATTAAGAAAAAAAAAATATATGTATATATATAAAATTATTTTCACATGTTCTAATGCTTTTGGATCTCACTGTACATATTATACCTTGATTCTTTCAAATCACAGAAATTACCTAAATAATAATATTAATGTTACATTTTTAGCTTGCTGTAAATTCTGTAATGTATTTTAGTTTCCCTGAACAATCTCTGCATGCATGAACAGGAGAGAGAGAGAGACTCTTTGGTACAAATGTGATGTCTTTTCCCCATGTCCTGCTCTAAACTATACTGTGAGATCATTGGTTCAATAAAGCAGAGAGCATTTAAAAGATTGATGTGATGGGCTGTAAGGTGTCTATGGAGTTCTTAAGACTGTTATACACCGACAACAAAGAACACATTATTCTCCTATTTGATAATGTTCAGTGCTTTGCTACAATCTGTATTGTTAAAAGTATGCAGATGATAAAACACCATATGCGTCTGCGATAAAAACAAAAAGTGTGTTTAAACACACGGCAAAGACTACAGCCAAGGGCCAACTAGCACAGACATTTTGCACCTGTGTTAAAAGTAAAGTAAAAAAAACTGTATATCAGTAGGTGGCAGTAGTCTGTATTCGTCATTCAAAAAGAGAAAGCGAAACTACGACTGCAGACATACAAACCCTGAACAAAGCAGCATTTGCATACCATTTTGAATAAGAATCATGTTGATCACTTTATTCCAGACGGCCATGTTGTTGTTGTTTATATGCTCAGGAAAGATTACATAAAATTAGAATAGCTTCTGTTCACATCCTCCTGGCTTTATTTGCTTGATTTTGACACTTCTGTTTTTCTTCCCATGCGCTGGTTCAATAAGGTGAGCAGCCGATCAGTCTGATCTCAATCACTGACTGCTTAATGCCAAATCAACCACGATGAATTGGCCAGATGCCCCAAAGGGGTCAGACTTGTGCTGACAGCTTGAAATCCACTGCAAAAAACTGAGCTGACAAATCCTCTATGACAGCTGACTGTTGGCTTGGTATGTCACGGTCTTTATCAGACGCCAGGATGATGTTTCACTAAATGCCTGTTATCATGAACAACTCTGCAAACTACCCACAACCCAACCATTTACAATGCAGGACAGAGTGGAATTGTTTGTGAGCATGTTGTAATGTGTGTCTGGTCAAGTACAACGAGACCAGGCAGGAAGACATACAAGACATACAGATCAAAGTCAAAAAGAAGCGTGGAAATGTGTGTGGAGTGAAATGTGCTGGAAATAACACAAAAATAAATGTTTTTGCATTTTCAGTGGAAACAAGTGAGAAGGCATCTGAAAACACTGCAGCCAAAATCGCACAAAGAAGAACAGATCATGCTACAGTGGTAAATTATTCAGCGCATGATTGATTCAGTCAAACCCAAATCATATTCCATGGTGAAATATATAAAATCATATCTCATATACAAAATCTTTGCCACCATTTTTAAATGATCTTTTTTTAGGTGAATGTCACTACAATTTCTGATGTAAAACAGGCAATTGTTTAACAACTACTGTACATATGAGGCACTGCTTTTTTTATACAAATCATTAATTGCAATTAATTGCATCCATAATAAAAGTTTTTCCATAATAATGTGTGTGTGTATACAGCGCATATTTATTATGTAAAGACAAACACATGCATGTATATATTTAAGAAAAATATGTTATGTTATGTATTAAATGTCTTTGTGTATACCATATATATATAAAAAAAATGTAAAATATGTAAATATTCTCAAAATATATACTCTGTGTGTGTATTTATTTATATATATAATACATATCCACAATACACATACATATATAACGTAAATAAAAACTTTTATTCTGGATGTCATTAATCACGATTAATCATTTGACAGCACTAATACATAAATAGACACACACACACACACACACACATTAACATACATGTATGGGTGACTTTGGTAACTTTTTTACCCCAGGATGATTACTAAGTATCAACAGGTTCTAGGGTAAAAACTTAGTTATATTCATTACTCTTAGAGTATGAAATTTGATTACTGAATTTGAATGAAGTTGTTACAAAGTCACACACAAAGTGAAGTCCATCTAAACAGATGTGCAGACGCATGTACTCACTCATTTAAAGCATAAGCTGCTATTGGTTACTCCTTACAATAGTTTATCTGAAACCTAAGGGAGTTTTGAAATAACTATTATGCATTCTGTGCAGTTTTTAGGGAATATATGTGACTTCAGTGGTGCACACAAACAAATATATATATATATATATATATATACATATTTTTTTTTTACTTTGCCCAAAAGCATGCGCTCATTTATCAGTGATTACTGTGCAGTAACAAAGTGTACAGGGCCAAAATAAAGGGACAATACAGTTTAATGAAACTTACTTTCCAAAAGGTAAGCTTTCATTTTCATTTTAAAGACTTTTAGGTAGGGACACAAAACCAGAGAAGATAAATGTTAACAATAGCATGATTATCAGTGGTCAAAGAATTTATCATAACATCTCTTTAGTGCGACCAGTACAGTCATGTCAAAGTTAACAAAGCTGAGTAAAAATGAACTGGATAATCATTTGAGAGGGGAAACACATTTCTAAGCGAATGTAAATGATTCCTGTATGCTTGAGTGGTTGTAAACTCACCATCCACATTGTAGACTTTGAGGCCTGCCAGGTGTTTGGCAGCCCGGGACTTGGAAGCTGTTAGCATTGCAGGGTTATGGACAGGAAAGTCTTTGTAGTAGTTCTCTAGGATAACCACTGCTGCCCTTTGGATGCTACACAGGAATAAAACCAGAAAAAGGCGGCAAGTCACTTATTTATACAATGCTTTATATTGTTTCAAAGCAGCTTTTACAGGAATAAATAGGACAATATTGATTAAATGTTGCAAACATAGCTCAATTTGGCTGTTAAACAGCTCTTTAAAAAAAGGAAGAAGAAAAATAGTGTCAATGTTTCACCTTGGTCAGTTCAGTGCTGAAAATGATTTTGCATTAGGAATTTTATGTTCCCATAGAGGACAAGTTAATAATGCTACATTGTTTTTATGAAAAATATAGTTATCTTACAATGAGAGTTAATCTTTTAAAGTGAACATCTAATCCAGGGTTCCTCAAATCTTACCCTGGAGGTCCGATGCACTGCAGAGTTTAGCTCCAACCCTGATAAAACTCACCTAC
>JAUCMS010000127.1:2472825-2487709 GCA_032357445.1 Enteromius radiatus | reverse complement strand
TGATCACTTCTCACTGCTGTGTGTGTGCACGTTGGATGGGTTAAATGCAGAGCACAAATTCCAAGTATGGGTCACCAAACCTGGCCAAAAGTCACACAAACTCATCCTATTACTTGTTTGCTTGATTGCATATTCTTTTCATCTCCTTTAAGCCATTTTTCCTGCAGTTGTACGTACTCACATCATTAACACAGTGCTTTTCCCTCAGCCTCAGCATTTAAACAGTCTTAAATAACCCCGCTATTTAACAAACCCACCCTTGACCAATCTTTTTAGAGACCTACAGATTGGTTTTCCTTCCTCCTTTTATTGCAAAAGCACTTGAATAAACTGTGTTTAATACCTTTCTCACACAGAACAACTGCCTCAACAGCAACCAGTCTGGTTTAAGATGGGGACATTTAAGCAAAGACTATCAAGAGCAGCTTCCAAATCTTCATTACTTTTCTTGGTGGATCTGTCTGCTGCTTTTAATATGGTGCGATATGGTGCGTGACATGTCACCGTCATAGAGATCATAGAGATCTATACTTAGATGCCCCGTTAGTGACTGTTTCTATGGGCCGCAATACGTAAGGATCTACGTCTATATATCTGTGTGTATCTATCTATGTGCCAGAGCACGTTGACGCGTCATGTTCCAGATCTCGGTCAGAGATTGTGGTGTATAAGAAGTAAGAAATTATAGAAATAGTGTTCCTTTTTTTGCACAGACTGAGTGTTTCGTGTCTTAACACCTGAATGTATCGTCACGATCCATAGGGTTTAATTTGGTTTCATCTGTGTATGTCTTTTTTTGACTCTCAGAGCTTTGGAACATTTGATTGCCTTTTACTTGCACTATATGACAGACAGATAGCCACTGTTTGAGTTAAAAATCTTATTTTTGTGTTCTACTGAGGAAACAAAGTCACCTGCATCTTGAATGCCTTAAGCATAATAATGGTAATGGTAATAATGGTAAGCAGATAAACATCAAATTGTCCTTTTTTGGTGAACTATCCCTTTAATTGGCTTTCCTACCTGCCTGTCAATGTATGCATTTCAATACTTCCATGAATAAGTCATCAGCGCATTCCGGCACGCTGTGAGGGCAGAGCAAGAATGGCAGACAAACACCAACAAACTGATCTTCCTTCCTGGTATTGTAGTACTTTAGTAACTGTACTATAAAGTTTTCTCACAGTTTAATAACAAATGATGCAGCCCAGCAGTTCCCAATTCCAGTTATTGTGCCTCCCCTCTCTGCATATTTGAACATACTGAAATTATGTATAAACCAGTTAAATTCAATGTTATGTGCCTTATTCTGTGTACAGTCATGGCCATGTGATACTCCTGTAATTTGTATTTAGACACACCTTTGGCAAGTAACAGGTGTGGGCAATATAGTAATCACACTTGCAAACAGGTATAAAGTTGACTCAACAAATGTGTTGCATGGAGAAAAGAAAAAAATGTGAACAATCTCAAGGCTACAAGTCAATCTCCAGACATTTTAATATTCTTGTGGCCACTGTACGCAATATCATCAAGAGGTTTACAGCCCATGGCACTGTAACTAACCTCCCTGGACATGGACAAAAGAGCAAAATAAATTAGAAATTACAACAAAGGATTGTTCAAATGGTTGATAAAGAACCCGGATTAACTTTCCAACAAATTCAAACTGATCTGCATACACAGGGTACAACAGTGTCAGCTGAGAAATGAAAAAGGATGCTATGGTAGGAGACCCATGGTACAGTAGGTGATTTTATAGCTTGTCAGAAAACTACGTCTCTGTGTAGTGAATGCTGCTCCACCTGAAAGCTGACAAAATGTGCATGATAATCACATTTGATTAATCGTGCAGCCCTAGCCTACATGCTTCACAGATGAGCGCTAGTGTTTTTTTAGGTTAACATGCATAAATACTTCATACATATCAAATGATCTACAGTATAATAGCATACAAAGCAATAGTGATCATGTAATGAAAACAGTTACTTAAACTTGTCTGGTGCTTCATCAATCCAATATAGTCTTCACAGCATCGTCTTTTTTGATTCAATCTTTTTAAAAATCCTGTGTCTAATTGTTAACGATTACACAATAAAATTAATTGAAAAAAAAAAAAAAGCGACCAAATTCTTACAGATGCAGTCTGGAACTTTATTAACCTGTTGAGCGTTATGGTGCCACATATGGGATTTTTCTTTCTGTGCCCCTGGGAGTACGGTCCCACATATGGGATTTAGAACATTCGGTGACGTTGCATAACTGCCAAATTCAAACAGAGCTTTTGTGCATTTGCTGGCACTGAGCCGGAGAGAGTCGTACACTGTACTTGTCGTATAATTAAAACTATACAGTGTTCTTAACCACATAATGCATATTTTAGGTTTTCGCACATCTCATGTTACAGATCACGATCAAGATCATTTATAAAGGTATTTAAACAACAAAACACTAATTTACATATATTGGAATCGGAATATCAGACTGTCATATCATGACACGTTAAGCAAGTTTGTGAATATTTAAAAATAAAAAAGGAAAAACTAAATAAAAGCAATCCATCTGTCTTACAGTGTTATTGTGCTCGTGGTGTGTCAAGTGACAAGCAAGATGCATCACCATAGAAAGAGTAAGGGCAAACGTTCTAAAATAACAGTTGCCTAAAAAAAACTCTCTCTGCGGGGAATATTTTAAACTCACCGTTGAAAGGGTTAAAAACAAAGTTTATCATTGGGTGTCTGTGTAGACCTGCGTTTTGCCGTTCTTGTCATTTACATACTATGTGAGCAAATCGGTGGGTGGGGCTAAACAGGCAGTGATGTAGGAGCAGGTGTTGATGATCTTCAGTGCAGGTGGTGTTTAGCCACACTACTATTGTTTTTAGACAAACAAGAAAAACTGAAACTTACAGAATGCTTTTATAGAACAATGACCTCTTGAATATCATTGATTTCAGGTTATGACCCCTTTATTCCGTTACATGGTTATAAAGCCATGGCTTAAAAAAATCTGATACTACAACAGACTATGAAAAACAACCATTGTCATATCCAAGTCACTGTAAAATGCTGTACAAGTTTATTCTAAATAGCAATGCTGTCACTGAAAACAGGCTCAATCCTGTCAAAACAAGCACAGCATGTTAAGCGCCTCCCATTCTCATCTGCTTCCATGTGTCCTGTCCATTTCCTGCTCTGCTTATTTAAGATGGGAACAAGAAGCTAAACTTAAGTTGACAAACAGTCATCATCTCATTGTTCACAAGAACTGGCTTACCAGGCCATAACATTTTATTTGTGACAGAATAACAAACACAGGAAAGAATGGAAACTAAAACATAAATGTTGCAAACTACAAACTAATTACAGAGTACACTCTTGCAATTTGTGTCTGCCTTTGAAAGTCTTTGGGAATCGGTCCTAATCCAAATTAAAAGGAAACTCTTACTGAGTCCCTGTAAGTCACAGTGCACTGCAAATTAGGGCTTGAATTTTTTATTTCATTCATTTCCCCATATCATTATTAGTGTGCTGTACCATATAATTAGAATTAGCTGAATCAAACAGCTCAATTTTCTACATGAGTGAGGCTTAATATAAGATCTAGAGCTTTCTAGATTTTACATTATAGTGAAATTTAGGCTGGAACAAAATGAGCCCAACCCAACCATTCAGCCATTGTTTGCTGACATATTAAATATCAGACTTAATTTTTTCAGAACTTTTTAAAATACGATATTAAATCAATTGTAACATGCTGTGAAGTCTGATTTCTGGAAAACAGGTACAAGCAATAAATGAGTAAAATCCAACCATCTAAAAAAATTAAAAGGCAAATTAACTTTTCATTTCATGCAACAGTATGTGGAGCTAGTCAATAATTCTCACGTACACTATGTGTGTGCGGAATCTTACAGCATGCATTACTGGGTTTGACAGTAAATTATGGTTTCTCCAGATGCTGGTGACCATAAATCAAAGCTTGGCAGGGTGACGGTGAAACCAGGATAACCAGTTTCATGTTCCACATGCAATGCACTTCTACTCTCAGCTATCCTAGTATAGGCTATAGATTATCAGTACACTTCACAATTTGAAGCATGTACTTCCACTCTGTCTGTAGACAAGCACATCGACCTACAACTTAAAGTGCATTTAACCAGTGTACCATTGTTTGTGTGCACTGAAAAAAAATATGATTCCGGACAGTACACCCTGATGCGTTTCCACTACCAACAGTGCCCTTATTTCACAGGTATGGTGTATGCCGGAAAGTAGTGATCAATGTCACTGTCATGGGAAGAAGGAAGTGCAACATTGTGTGTAAGTGTGTGAAAATATAAAATTATAAAACAGACTTTTTTGTATTTTATAAAAATTATAAAAATACATAATAAAATTTTAAAATACACTATATATTTCATAATATGTATGATCAGCATGGCAGAATGGGGTGAAGGAGATGCTTCATTCCCCTTAGGGGTGGGCAACATGGCTAAAAAATATCACAATAAAATTGTTCATATCATTCAATATTGATAATTATCACAATAAATTTCAAACCATTACTTTTGTCAAGAAGCTTTGACATCTTATGCTATAAATAAATCAACTTCATTTGTGTGAATATTTGTGGTCAAATAAACTTAAAAAATGCAAGCGTACTGAACTTAGATCTGCAGTATATATGCAAATACATTATTATTATAATTTATTTTATTTAAATGCACTGTATTATTGTAACAAAAAAAAATTCAGGATAAAATTAAAGTTGACTAAACTCAAAGGATCGCTAAAGGTTACTTTAATTTTAAAACAAATAAATTTGATTTAAAATGTATATGAAAATGTAACCATGTGCAGTAATATTGAAAACTGGAAATATGGTATTCCCTCGATTTCACAGACAAGATTTCCCAGATAAAATGCATGTTTGAGCTTTCTCAACTGAAAACATCTTGTTCTGACTTATTAAAATAATATGTGTCATTATTCTGTGTGAAGATGCACACCTGTAATGTTTTCTTCTAAGGCATTTTTCAAAAGTTGGTTAAATGTCCTAATTCAACTAAGGCCTAGTCCTGGCTTAACCTTCACGTTTGTGAAACCGGGTCACTGAGTTGATAATGATAATCATAATTTAATTAAATCGTGAAACCCAGATTCACACCCCTACTTTTAAGATGGCAGTACTGACGGAAAAAATTATTGTGGAAAAAACGTAGATCAAGAATCGTTTTGGAATTGGACTGTGACTCCCAGAATTACAATCGGATCGGGTCGCGAAGTGCCTGAAGATTCCCACCCCTATGAAGAATGGTAGTGAAAGAAACAGAGACATGAGGGAGTGTAGCCGCGGGGACATATTTGGGTTACATGCCATGCCTAAAGGAAATTTATAGTGTTGGATATAGAAAACCCTAAGTGACCCTTAATATAAGTAACCAGATATTGGGACACTTTATAAATAAGAAATTTAAGAGAGAAAGGGAAAATGAAAGGGAGGGCAAAAAGAAAAGAATGATAATGATCTCATATGATGAGACAGGCAGACAGAGAAGAGACAGTATCCAGTGACCTGCTGCATATCACACTGCAGCACCTTTAAACTTGCCACTCAACAACTGACAGGCAAAAAGGAAGCAGAAAGAGCAAGAGACCCTCATAGAAACTCTTACCCGTGTCTGTGAGATCCCCTCGACCGTCCGGAGTAGTATGAGTAGCCAGAGTAGGTGGACTCTGTATCCATGGTGATGCTGTTTGCCCCAGCAAATGGCTGAGGGCTTTTTTGAAGTTGACAGGATGAAGGGCAGGCAGAAGATTTTAGAGACTCTTATCGGAAGGAGCTTACTCAGCAGATGTAAAATGAGAGTAATCTGTCAGCTCTCAATCCTAGACGTGTGCCTGGGGGCTCTACACCAGCAGGGTTCATTCTGAAAAGAAAGAGTTTGATTTTTAGTTATGGAACTAAAAAAGTCAGAAGAGTCTTTCCTCAAGAGCAGCAGAATGCAGTTCACTGTTTCCTGTATTCCAGTCAAGAGATCTCTTCTATCCCCCAGACTTCTGGTATATACATGCGTGTCTCTGTTCACAATTGGACCACATTAAATAAAAACACAAGACACCACAGCTCTCCAGACTACCTTTTTCCACTGGTGCACCTAACTTTTCATAACAGTACAAAAGTTAGGTGCACCCACATTTTCATATAGGCAATATTGACATGTTTTAAATGAATAACTAACACCATGTCTACACTAAATGAGACAGTTGTCGCGCTGCAACAGATAAAGTCTGTCCACAGTAGCGACCGTTGAAAATCATTTGAAACTTGTGTCAATATGTCATATATAGAATGCAGCATTAGTTTTCTTTCGGGAATATGCCACGCCACATCCAGTGAAGACAGCAGAAAAGGTTCTATTGCATTTGGTCGCGTTGCGCTGTTCTGGTAGGATGTAGACACGGTGTCACAATCTGATCAACATAAAAGTTCTTTATTTGAAGCACAGTTCTACAAGAAAGGTTAAAGTGTTGCTGCTTAAATAATTCTCGGATGGATCAGGCCTTAAATTAACATTCTTAACTAATAAGTTGTCAATCGTGCTTTTCATCTTCTCTCATCATCTGCGGCTACATCCAGTCTGTTTATCCGACAGACCTAGTCTACTCGTCTCTCTCTCGCTGTGTCTCACACCGGACACCGGACATGAGCGGGGCAGTGTGACGCGACAAAATACAATAGAACCTATTCTGCTGTCTATACTGGATGCGACGTCGCACGACGAATTCCATCAGCTTGTGTGTCCACGGCCTTAATGTGTGTGTGTGCGTGTTGTTGAACCACAGAAACAAATTTTCAGAGCTGCAGAGAATTTTTATCATCCTGGAATGGCTGGTCGCACCAGTGTGACCTCAGATTTTGTTTAGTCACACAAATTGGTTGCACTCTAGAGCCCTGTACCACCACTATGTTTATTGCTTTACCAAATCATGAAATGCTTAGCCCCACATCTGCAGAAGTTAAAGAGCAGCTATTACGCAAAATGTATATTTACATGGTGTTTGAACAAAAATGTGTATTTAGTGACAAACTTAGCCCTATTAGCCTAATATTCTTCCCTGAGTGTTATTCTGCGGTATCCAAAGCATGAGCTATAAAGGCATGGGCCTCCTCTGGGAAAGCTCAATTGCATTTTGAAGGAACACACAAAAACTTTCCACACAAGAAAGCAATTTATAGTTTTATAATGATATATTTTATAATCAATTATATCTAAATAAGTATTTTGAGCTTAAACTTCACAGACACATTCTGGGGACACATGGGATTTATAGCTTGTATAAAGGGGCATAATAAACAATATCTATGTTTCCATTTAAAATGAGAATTTAACTTTTAAACTGGAATATTGTATAAAACATTGGTTGCTTCCATCCATTGAGTCAAAGAGAAAATCATTACTTCCTGACAAACTGGCAATAAATCTCTCTAAGAAAACTAGGAGAAATAACTGAATATAATCATTTTTATATATGATAAATTGCTTGCGTCTCAGATAAAGTAGACGCGACAAAATAAATGCAGTCATTGCTTTCAGAGGTGGATGCCTACTGTTTAGGAACACAGTCATTTAAGACAGTAATTATACAGAAATTGTTTGATGATAGACTTCACTCAGGCATTTCCGAATGACCATAACAACATTTCAGATGCTGTGAATGAGATCAGTTTGCTACAAGTTATCTTGTCTTATCGAGACTTTTTCAATTAACGTGGTGAAATGTTTCAGTAAATGTGTTTCCAAATGTGTTTATGCGCATTTTTTTCTTATTGGATAAAAAGTTTATCCTCCTCATTTGTGCGCATAAGTTTTTAATGTGCATTTTTAGAATTTATGTAGATCTTGGTGTTTCCATCCATGTTTTTTATGTGATATTTCATAATTCTCCTAAAATAAGTTGATGGAAACAAAGCTAATATAGTTTTCTACACTGCACAATATTTATCTTGTTTGCATTCTGGACAACAACCTACTAACCTCTCAATCAACTACTTTAGATTACTATAGAGGTTTTAAATAGTCATACCAGAAACATCGGCAGCCAGTGTAGCATTGCAGATAAATGGAAAAGTTTGAAAAACGTATTAGCAAATAGTGGCTTTATATGCCTGATAATTTGGTAAGAAAGATACAGAGCATATAATATTATTTGCTGTGATTTGAAGGAGAAGGAGAAAATTCCAGACTTATTTTGGAATCACATTATTGTGAGACTTCTTCAGACAGACGGACATGTTTTTTTTTCAATACAATCTAAAGCTGGGCGGATGAAAAATTAAACTGCACAATGACATGTTTTGGACTGAAAGTAACAAGCTGAGCCTTGTCTAAACACATAGGTGTGTGAGTGGATTTGTGGGTTTGTTGGGTGTAGCTAGCTACATTAACTAAAAGAGAAACGTTTGCACCCTTGCAGCACTAACAACCAGCATCTTGTGGGGTTTATGTTATTTGCATTAAATAGAGTTTTGATTAACTACGTTGAATTGTCCATGATTGCTGTAGCAGGAAATGTTATGAGGTCACTTCAATTGTTGCTGTCTGGGTGAATGCCATCCCAACACTCGCCTTCTTGCAGCTCAAACAGTATTTTGGCACAAGCAAAGCCAAGGTCGTAAATACAAATTTTATTAAAAAAAAAAGAAATACCAGCTTGTAGACATGCTCTTTTAAAAGTTGCATACCAATCAATTATCAGTTGTTAGATTTCTCTTTTCTTAACACACTCAATTTTCACATATTTTGTGCTTGTTAGGCAAGATGATAATATAGGGCAGACTCCTCTAAGAATATAATTGTTTTCATCAGGAGTGAAAACTGGGAAATTGTCCACATGCCACATGCCTTTGTTGGTAAAATTATAAAATGCTTTCTTTAAAGTAGAGTTGCACTTGCAGGAATTCAAAGATTCTGGTCAAAGAACTAATGGTACAGTAATTGTAACCTGTCTGGTTATGCCGGCATTGAGAGTGGGGAATGGTTTGAATTGGAAGCAAAAGATAAGATCTGGGCTTTGAATTGAACATTTACTCCAGATCCCCCAAAACACTTACTTATGCCATACACAGAACTTCAGATCTACAGCTGACAGAATTAACTGAGCTTTTTGCCTGTATCTGATATAATCCATACCATGTGCTTACATGATCTACCCCCATGCCTTACTACTTGTACATTACAGTACATCTGTCACTGTTGTCACATTCCCTCATTAGATCATCTCACGATGGCAGCATCACATGGTTGTTTGTTCTGTGTATAACCATATGGTTGTAAACATACCCCAATTAACAAAAGGCTTGTCGGAACATTTGAAGAGCCAATTAATTGTTATTCAGAGTTTTGTTGAGTTGTGCTGCAGTGTAGATGCCATTTGTGGATTGAAGAAATGTTTTGTGAATTATTATTTACAGCCTCATAGAAAGACAAAATGATTAGTTTCATTTGTTCACTTATTTTGATTAATTAAAAAAAATACATAGTGAGAGATGCTTTCTACTAGCAAAGAGGAATTTGCTAGTGTCCCTTGTCAAGATGTCCTTCTATTTAGGGATGGATAGGGATCTTATAAAAGATCGAAGTATCGATAAGTTTTGGCGTTAACGGTTCTGCTATCGGTACTGGTACAGTATGGATACTATTTATTAGGGCTGCAACTAATGACTATTTCAATAGTCGACTAGTCATCGACTACCTTAACGACTGGTCGACTAGTCATTATGAACTGCAAAAAAATAAAATAAAAAATATGGCTTTGTATATTTTGTATATTTAATATATTTTGTTTTTAGCATTCTCCTTCCATTAACAAGATGAAACACAAAAAAATTAGAAGACATAACATTTATTGCTTCCAAGTGCAATTTCTGCATAGCAAATATTGCAGTAAACAAACGAGTTGCAATCAGCAATAAAATAAACACTGTTAGTGCACTGCATGTAAATATTATCGCCGCCCTTCTCCAGGCTCCCGACTGGAGTGGGTGTGTGGAGAGGAGGGGCGCAGGAGTGAGCTTATTTGGCGGCATGTAATGAGGCCCACGTGAACTGAATGAAGCCTCATCACCGCCACTGTTAAAAGCCGAGCGTTAAAAGCCGGATCCATAAGTGGTACCGGTAAAAGTAATAATACCTTTAAAACCTTAACGATATAACCATCCTTACTTCCACTGATGATTATAACGCTTAGCTCAATGGCAAATCACAACGAAATGTTTGTTCTAAACTGCGAATAGTGTGTGTGTGCTGGAAATATGTACTTTCAACATAAGCAGTGACACAAGATGACGTGGCAACTGTCTGTTGTACTGTATGAGAATGAAGCTGATAATATCCGTATCTGTAACACAGGTGAAACAATGAGGGACTCCAGCTCGATATTGTGACAGTATTGGTATTGTGATGTGGGATCAGATCATCATTTGCTTATTGCTAAATGGAGGTATGAAGGATGCAATACTACCTTATAGGTACTCAAAATTAACATGAGATTGGGTGAAGCCCTTAATAACAAGATGACTGCCTTGGTAAACTGATACTGTAATAAGTCAATATTACACCAGACTGATTAGCACATTCCCACTACAATGTTTCACACCATATCCATCATGATGGATAAGTTGGGCTATGCTAGACAGATTTACACACTCTTGCTTTCTCTGTATGCACTCCATTTCATCACTTTAAGGGATTATGCAAATTTTGTTCCATTCATTAACATGAAGTTGGCCTAGAGAGATTAAAAAGAGCCTTTTACCATGAATAATTCAACCCCAAAATTTAAACTCAGAGACTCTGACTCAATCATGTTGTGATTTTATGGGCATGTTAAAGGGATGTACTGTAGTAATGAGAGAGCAATCTGTGCCTGGTGTAAGCTCTCTTTCTTATTTCAGCTATTATAATTACAGAAACCAGAGTCTCCTACCAGGTAACACTTGCGAGAGCTTTATGAATGAGAAGCAAGGCTGAGGACAGTGAAAACAATCTAAAAACTGGAGTTCCATCATGACAAATATCGGAGAGACTGGAATGGTAATGGACATGGCAGTGCTAATGTAATGCGTTTCCTCCTGTAGGGCGAAGCGCAGCGGGCGTACATTGGATCTTAAAAGAGAAATATTAGCCTGCCTGGGGCTGTCATTGATCGCCGCCTCCCATCTCTTCCACGAATGGGAGTACAAGCCCCGCCTGCCTGCTCGCTCCCAGGGGAGAATCGCAAACCACTGGCTGTTGGAAGGATCATCTACCCCGGTCAGGTGGTTAAGCACGTGGTCTTGGGGCGCTTTCCTGCTTGATGCGGCAGGCGGCCAGTATGAGGGGGCCCAAAACCGTTCTGGAGATGGTGGATGTCATCGAGCTGGCGGACGCAACCTACCACTTAGATGTTGGGGAGCGAGCGATGACATTTCCCCGGAGGGTGGTCCAGAAGCAAAGCGTGCCAGAGGGTACCCCACGACCAGTGCGCAGACCGACGAGCCTATGTCTATGGACCCGCCCTTACCATCCACCAAGAAGTAGCTGGCAGGCTGCACTGTCCATAGAGAAGTGCCCAGAGAAGCCCCTGAGATGAGGGTAGAGGTCAGGGGCTGCATGTTTCGGGTGCTGCTGGACTCCAGGAGCACCATTACTCTTGTCCGACCTGACGTGTTGGGACTCAGCCAGTATCAAAATCTGCGCTACCAATTACCTGTGTGCACGGCGACACCCGCCATATGCCCGTGAATCAGACGACTGTAAGAAAAGGCAGTAAAACGTGGTCAGTGGAGGTAGGGGTCCTCAAGGACCTACCTGTTACGGTCCTGTTGGGACGCAACTAGTCGGGGTTCGAGAAATCCCTTGCCACGCAGCCTGCCAAGCCTCGTCACCGACACCAGAGGCCGTTGTACAGGTCGGAGCATCGACCAGCTGTGTTTCAACAGGTCACTGGAGGGAGAGCCTTTGGAAAGAAACAAAAGGAGGATGATCAACTGAAACATTGCTGGGGCAAAGTGGGCATCATTGAGGGCCAAAAGTGCAAGCCGCCCCCTCACCCTCTCCCATATTTCATTGTCCAAAATGGTCTGCGTCTCCCAGCGGAGGGGGGAGGAAAAACAACTGCTTGTAGTACCAAAGTTCAAAACAGAAATTGTCCTGGACCTGGCTGACTCTCACCAGCTGGCAGGCCACCTCGGAGTCCAAAACACTGTTCAGCAAATCCGGGACCACTTCACATCGCCCACGAAGCCTCCCCCCAGCCCGCTCATTCCACTACCGATCATTGGGGTGTCCTTTGAGTGAATCGGGATGGACATCATGGGGCCGCTGCCTAAATCTAAATCTAATACAGCCATGAGATTTTTGGAAAAGATGCAACAAGTTTTTCACACCTGGATTTGGGGATCCTTTGCCATTCCTCCTTGCAGATCCTCTCCAGTTCTGTCAGGTTGGATGGTAGACGTTGCTGGACAGCCATTTTTAGGTGTCTCCAGAGATGCACAATTGGGTTTAATTCAGGGCTCTGGTTGGGCCATTAAAGAACAGTCACGGAGTCATTGTCTTGTTGGAAGGTAAACCTTCAGCCCAGTCTGAGGTCCTGAGCACTTTATTAACAAACTCCATGCAGGCTTTCATGTGTTTTGCACTGAGGAGAGGCTTCCGTCAGGCTCTTCCATAAAGCCCCGACTGGTGAAGGGCTGCAGTTATTGACTTTCTACAACTTTCTCCCATCTCCCGACTGCTTCTCCGGACTCAGCCACAGTGATCTTTGGGTTCCTTTTTACCTCTCTCACCAAGACTCTTCTACACCAATAGCTTGGTTTGGTCGGACGGCCAGTTCTAAGAAGGGTTCTGGTCGTCCAAAACATCTTCCATTTAAGCATTATGGAGGCCACTGTGCTCTTAGGAACCTTAAGTGCAGCAGAATTTTTTTTGTAACCATGGTCAGATCTTTGCCTTGCTACAATTCTGTATCTGAGCTCTTCAGGAAGTTCCTTTGACCTTATGATTCTCATTTGCTCTGACATGCATTTTGAGCTGTAAGGTCTTATATAGACAGGTGTGTGGCTGTCCTAATCAAGTCCTATCAGTATTATCAAACACAGCTGGACTCAAATGAAGGTCTAGAACCATCTCAAGGATGATCAGAAGAAATGGACAGCACCTGAGTTAAATATGAGTGTCACAGCAATGTTTTTATATGTACATGCACATGCACTTGTACCCACAAATCACACTCCAGCAAGTCTTAATTATCTATATAAGCTATATTTATAATCTGTTTCATTTTAGGATAATAGTTCAATATTATAAATAATTATGATAAAAATGTACACTTCACCTTAAATTGATTTTATCATATACAGTGAAACAGCACGAAAAGCAGCATTAGACTATAGTTTTCACTGGGTCTGTATAAAAGGTGTTTCATTGTGTATGAACTGAATTTGAGGAGTGCGCACTTAGCATTGCTCAAAGATTCACAGAGAGCACGTCTGTAGACAGCACACATCATATCAGGTTACACGGAGCATATTTGATGAGAGTGACGAAAGGCTGTAAAAGAAAGCATGTCAGGAAATTCCTTATGTTGATGGTCTGGGTATGTTTTATGCAAATGGCTAACCATGTGAACAGGGCAGCTCACTTAAAATATTTTAAATTTCACTAACATTAGGACAAGGTTAAGAACATATTCATGGTATGAATTATGCAGAACATTTTCAGAGAAGTTTGAATGCATGTATGAATATGAATACGCAATTACTAGTGACTGAGACCCAGTGTCTAAAGCATGGCCATTTTCATGCATCCAGTGTTGACAAAATCTCTGCTAACAACAAAATGTATTGTCTTCAGCCACATCGTGCCACTTGCACCTGGTGAAGGCAGTGTTATTACTTTCAAGAAGCCAATGCAATTATGAGGCCTTCATTGACCCATTAGGTAGTATAAATCCAGATATTAAACACAAGGGGTTTGGAGCATGTGAAATGCTCATAGAGACATTTTAAACATATTTACGGTAAAAGTTTGCTTTACACTTTTTTTTCCTTATCAGTAGCTGTCTCTGAATTATTACAATTGCTTGGTCTGCTCCTGCTTGGTGCTCACAGCTGTTTTTGTATTAATCTTGTGTCATAAAAGCATTCTGAGCACAAGTGTTTTTCAGTGCTCTTCTTCTGAAACTTTCAACAGTGTGATTAAAAAAATAGATTAAAGCTCCAACTGTTGTTAAAATCTAAGATCAGAATAGATTCATAAATCAAGATGGATTCAGAATTGATCCATGAATGCAACAATCATGACAGCCCTAACAATTAATAATGTGTCATATGTTTTCCAGAACATTCCTGTGACCTGGTAGCAACTCTTCCTCATCTAGTACTGGGTCATGCCCCAACAGTTAGGGACCTTCAGTGGAAAATATTCACATTAAAGTAAACACCAAATCACACCCTTAACTCAAGTAGTTAGCTCTGGGATTTTTCAAAACATGAAACACATGAGAGAAAGAGAGAGATGAACAAGGGAAAACAAACAAACCTGCCCAACCTAGTGGAACAGCTAAAAATCCACAATCAGATCCACAATCATTAGCAATACCTTCTGAACTCTATATATGAGTGAAATTGACCCAGAAAAACAACCAACCATCCATCATCCAATTCAGAACTTAAACAATAGGATGACTAATAAAAAAAACTATGACTATAACTAATACTATAACTGACACAAAATTAGTTAGATGTGGAATCTATAATCCCAATTGACCTTTCGCAAAACCCCGCCCCAAAACGGCCATTGTCCAATCACACATCCTAGCAATGGTTACTAAGTAAG
>JAUCMS010000127.1:2418600-2472725 GCA_032357445.1 Enteromius radiatus | reverse complement strand
TCCGTCGTTGTCGGTAAGCTTGACGGGCTAGCAACAGTAACTAAGGGGGGTGTGGCTTTTGCGAAAGGTCAATTGTTCAATTATTAATCTGAGCTCTACAAGACTACCATTGAGGCTACAAGATTATTCTCTGTGGCTATCTATGAACAGTAAAATAAAAGCTTTTTATTAACAGACCTATAAGGTATGGTCTGCAGGAAGAGATATTTTCAGTGATCAGGGGTCAATTCCTGTTTGTATGCTGGCATTGTGGTGCTGGATTGGCGGATGTGAGAAGTCAAGACCACAGAAAAAGAGAGAATGAAGCAGAGACAGCAACAAAGACAAATTATCAGCACACAACTGAGCACTAGTTCCCTACCAAACAGTACTTACAACAAGTCATAGCAATAAAAAGGTTTTGCAACAAAGTTTGAAAGTAAAACTTAATCATCTTATTTAACCTTTTACAAAGAAGGATACTAAGACTGCAGTTTTATCATAAAGAACTACAGTACATAGTGACCAGCAGTGGGCAATATGACCAAAATCTTATTTCCTAATAATTCATTTAGCTATTATTATTTTATTTTTGTTATTAAAAACATTTTAAACATTTATTTATTTATTTTGTTATTAAAAACATTTAAAATGAAGAAAAAAGAATATATATATACAGTAAATTATATGTTTTTACATTTGAAAATGAAAGAGACACTGCAGTGGAGTGAGAGAAACACAAGGTCTAGTAGAGGATTTAAAAACAAAAACAAATGGAAAACGATGAAGTGAAATTCATGCGTCACATTATGTGCCAATATTTCCTTACAATGTTATAACACACTCTAATGCTGGACAGAGAGGGGAGAAATAAACTACTGATATTTTGTTGTTGTTGTTGTTTTTGGTTGAGGTTAAATAACACTGTACTGTGTGACATTAACCACAACTTCAACAACTATGAGACAGAGGCCTACGGTTTAAAGAGCCATTTCATTGCTGTCTTTCAAAAAAAGGTGTAGCAATTATTAAATGGCTTTGAAACTGCAGTTGCATGACAGGTATGTAGCAGACACTTTCACGGTCCTGTGTAAACTGTACAGATAATAATCATGACAATTCCAGCCATCACAGATTCAAGTACAGATATAATCTGACAGTGTTTAATAATTCATTGGATGGTGGCAATCTCCAAGTTGCTAAATTATTTTCTTTTAGATGGCAGGTTGTGCATAACAAAATAAGACATCATCACACTGCATATTTCTGTATGACAAGCTACAAAGAATTGAGCTTCAGGAAATGACTGCTGGAATGTTTTGGATAGTCAGATATGACAGATTATTCTGCAGATAACAATACAAGTGTCAAGTCATGGTGTTCAGTGAAGCATAAAAGGTGAAATGATTACAAAATAAATTAATTAAATATATTTAAAAAAGATATTGACGCTTTTAGCTTTACATGCATTCTTATCGTGAGAAAGTTTTGTTTACATTTGAGGCTTAACAATAAATTTACCTGTCATCTCAGTTTCAACATTGGCTTTTTTACTGAATTACTTGCTTATGCTGGTCAAGTGAAGCCTTTGCTTTTTTTAATGGCGAAAACCCCAAAACTGTTTATTTGCCAACTGCCAATTGTACCTGTAACCTCCCGCAACTCAAATACATGCGGAAGCTGTAGGAAAAACCCCGGTCTGTTCAGGGCCCGAAGCGTCTTGCCTTACTCCATTAATCATAAAATTCATTAGTAAGCCTATACCTCAAGACCAACCGACCTAGACAAGCGAAAGACCGCTGTAAAACAATAAAACTCTTCCCGAGCAGGAAAGAATTAAGTTTGGAAGAAAAGAAGCGATAGTCAGCTTGTCACATAAGAAGCGTGCCAGCGATGCCTATGATCACCCCTTTAGCGTACCCCCCTTATTAAATGTAACATCGCAGTTTTCCCCAATGTACCCATGTTTCGATGTGCCCATGTATCCAGCCCGACATGTGTTTCCGTAACAACACTGGTCCTAAAGTACTGAGCATGCTTCTCCAAAGCTGTTTCAAACACACTTTCCAAGGCGTTTTCCACTGCTACTGTGGGAACTCGCTGCAAATAAAGTCCAGTATAAATCACTGTAACGTTACCTACATGTATGGGCATCTAGTCGGGTTCTGCTGTCTAGCTGGTGGCCAACAGATTGAGACAACTGTCAAAAAGAATTCTCTGTATACCCACAGGGTAAGACTAAATAACAAAACAGTAGCCTACGGACAGTATTTGATAGTCAGTTGAAGAGAAGATATTGAAAAAATGCAAGGTTGAGAATTCATAAGTGTCACAGCAGTTCTATAGCAAGCTAAGCTCACAGCGGCAGTTTTACGGCAGACCGTCGTATAACAAACTCACCTTTCCTGAATCGTTGAATTCTGATGAAAATCACGCAACAACGAATTTAATTCATATATATGTATAATCCCTGGGTATGTCCGAGACTTAAAGTGACCGAATTTCCTGTGGTAGAATCAGCTCGACACATTGGGACATGCTGAGGGGCAGTGCTTCCTTTAGAAGTGAGGCGAAAGTGCAGTACGAACATGACGCGCTAGGGGGAAAACAGTGGCCCACTAGCCTAGGTTAGGAATTCTTGAATAGAATAGAATAGAATTCATAGTGGAACGAACAAAAACTATAGGCTAAAAATATAGGCTACAATTTGCAACAGCACTATTCAAGTGTTCAAACAAACGTTTGTAAAAGTAAGGTATCTTTGTAACATTTGTAACTTGAACTGGATCAAGCGGGAAGCACTATTGTTTTGTTTTTTATTTATTTGTTTCTCATTGAACTGCCTATAGGCAGCTGGTAGATTTACACAGTTACTGGACTAACCTATGATAAGGAAGACACTATTGTCTTGTAATTTTACAGCAGAACTGTCTCCGTAGTATTGAAGAGCATTTATAATTGCTTCTGTAATTTCCTGTTTATTTCTGCTGCTTTGACACATTTCGTATTGCACAAAGCTAAATAAAAAAATATGACAAATGCAACAATGATAACACTTAAAGCTCATGTTTTTTTTGCTCAGTGTCATTTTATTTTCTAATTACATGCATAACACTAAAGATTAAGGATGTCCTGCGGTCTAGACCTCTAACTTAGACCCTATTCCGGCTCCCTAGGGCTACACAAACATGGTGAGACCAGTTGCATTACAGCTATTACATTATTCATGCCAAGTCTGGCAAACTTCTTGAGGCTGCAGACAGATACAAATATAAAAGGTATCAGAACTGAAAGTTACAGTAATTTTAATCATTCAGGTCATTTGTAATTTTGTGATTTGGTTTTATGTTGTGTATCTTTTTTTCTGAAGTGTTAGCATCAATGTATTAATGAGAATTATTGGTAATACACACGTATCACAAACGTTAAGAAACGTCTCTCACTTTCATAAGCAAAGATCACTATCTTGTGGACAAATGCGTGTAGTGCACGTCTATTTTCAGAGGATAGCGTTTGAATATGCAACAGCTGAAAGTGACCGACAGAGGGCGATGCGATTTCAAAAAGAGCTATGTCTTAATATTTTCTTTTAGATCCTTGAAGTGACAAATATTGCAATATAGTGTAAAAACAACGTTTGAACAGCCTTTAAATGTGAACAACACCTTTTTGATTTGCTGAAAGGATGTGCGGGGGGCAAAAACATATGTGCTTTAAGAGGTCTTTGTGCAGATGGCCACTATTCAGCACGCCTGTTTGGGCCCCTGAGATCATTCAGTTTGGAGTCTGAGGGATGGATGGTGTGTATTTACAAGTTTTATACTGTTTAGCGAAAATGTGTTAGATGACTTAAAACCGCTTCATTCAATATTATGCTCTTGTTGATAAATAAACTACATTAAACAGCAAAACAAAGAAACACACAGTACTAACAGACATACAAAGTAAGCATACTTTTAAAATTGTCACTTAATTTAGTAATATAACAACAAAGGTAATTAAATATATGAAGTTGACTGATGTGCATGTGTAAATGCATGTGTGCTGTGTACAGATGGCCTGAGCATGAGCTTGAATAAGACAGAGCCTATCCGACACTGACGTATTGTGAGCGTGTCGCTCTCAATATGTGAGGTAATGAGAACAGACTGACTTCTTTTTTCTGTATCCCCTTTCTTCTTTTCTCTCCTTCTCTCCCACTCTAGTGTATTTCCATCTGTTTGGAGACAAAGGGCCATGAGCCAGCTCCAGCCTGGGTCCCTGCTGGTGAAGTGGGCAAGCATAATGTGGCCCATCCCAGGGGCCACATTTCAACACATGGATCTGCCTTTGTACCTCACTGCTAGTGCAACACTCACTCTACAACACACACCTTTGATGGATATCAAGGGAATGAGTGAAAGGGGTAGGTTGAAGGTGCAAAGGGAGATGGGCTCTAGGCATTGAAGATGAGCACAATTATAATGGAAGGAGAGGAAAGATGCAAACACTTCCTTCTGCCTTTTAAATGCTGTGTAAGACCCATAGACATATGGCTGATTTTCCTTGTGTCTCTCTAGTTGGAAAAACAAGAAGCCCTATTTGGAACAAATTGGAATGTGTTCCTGCCTATATTGTCCCAGTAGTGTACCTGAATAATGATGATGGGATAACCCACAAACAGGACTATAGTGAATAGGATTCTGAGCCGTCTGTACACTTCCTGACATATGGTCACTTGTAGGTCTTTGCCATTACATAATCCATGGTGAACAGAGAGGCAATATGGCTTTTTCTCATACACAAACACACATGTGCTGGCTGCATTCACAGTCTGTTACCCACTCAAAACAGGACCGCAGCTGACAGCTTTAAATTAGGGTTTGCTTTGGAGCTGTGGCATGGACAAAAAAATTTGTGAATAGATACACCACCTTGTCACATAAATACTACTCAATAACATAAAAACTATGATCAGTTTGTGATGGATTTGGTTTTGCATTTCATTTATTATAAATAGCCACATTTAAAACCCCACTGAATAATAATAAATGGGTTAACAACAATTTTGACAGAAAGTAAATCATTATAGTGTCTGATCTTTCTGGCACTGGAAAGTTTGATGACCGTTTTTAATCTTCGCTTCTGAAATCAACATTAGGGTACATGACCAGCGAACTAAACCTTCTGAAGATAAAACATTTAAACACTAAGATTATAATTTTGGTTTAAATTAATAATTTTTTAACTAAAAATCATACTGACATACTTGATTTGGCGCTTCATGGGTTTCTGCCTCCTTCCAGAGTCAAGAAACATGCTGCCCTTTACATGATTTTAATAATGAAATGTTTTTTTTTTGTTTGCTATAGGACAGTATTTATGTTATAATGCACAAGAACTTGTACTGTCAAACCCTTTAAGGGACATCAGCCTATAATAGACACAAAGTTAATTATCGTCTGGAAAACGCATGTTAAGTCATGGATTACAAGAGCTCTTTTAAATCCTTTCTGGTGGTCTCAAGACATCACAAAGACGCATTATCCATTATCACTCAATCACTGAGCCAGTGTTTGAATTTGAGTGCTGTTGTGTAAGTCTAAAATTGACTTTTATTGATATTAAGTTAAAGCATTATTATATTAAATACAAATGTTACCTAAAATATATATAATCAAGAAACGTGATTGACTTTTAAGGGCAAAAACACTAGTATGAGATTACTGAGTAATAATCACACATGCATATTGGTATGCTTGAGAAGCTGTAGACAAATATTGGCCTGCTTTTTCCTTTGGATGTGAGAATTCAGTTAGTTTTATATACACAGTGGCAAAGTTTGTGAATCTTCACAGAAGTCAGTATCAATCTGGCTAAAAACAAACAAACAAACAACTGTGCTTTTTAATTTTATTAAAGACACTGAGTGATCATCCACAAGTGCAGACTGAACAAAGTTAACCCTTGCATGATTTTGCTCATTATAATGTATATGGTATCTTGTAATAGATATAAATGTTTAATATGATCATATGTGTATAAATGGTATGTAAGAATAAATCTCTCTCTTTCTCTCTCTGTTTCTCTCTCTCTCTCTCTCTCTCTGTTTCCCACGGGAGGTGCCAGACGGCCAGTAATTTGGATGTCTTGGCTCGTCTGGAGTAACACCTGCCCCCTCTCTAGGGAAACGGCCTTTCAGCCAAGAGGGAGAACGAGGAGCAAACACACGGAGAGCAAAATCTACACGACAACGCTTACCGTGACTGACCACTCTCCATCATTTTCTCTGAGCTTCTGATTTAATTCACACCTCTTGGTAGACTACGTCAGTTAATCGGAATTTCCTAATTGCAGCACAACGACAATAATATGTATCTGCTAATAAAGAATAAAACGTAGGCTATCACTCAGAAGCGCAAATGTAATCTGTAGGAGTCCTATTTAATCTAAAAGACTAGGCTATATATTATTCTGTTATTCGGCATCTGTGATTAAAGAGTCTACCATTTTGATTGTTATTTTATTGAAAAACAAACAAACAAACAAACAAAAAACGAATCAACATCAAAATGTGAAAAACAAAATACTTTGATTTAAAAAAGCTGTCACAGCAACTTTACTACAAAATATGTGCATAAAGCAATTAAGGGCACGACCCTGAAAATACAAGATAGATCTTTGGATAGCAGATATGTTTTTCACAAAAAAAAAAAAAAATAATAATAATAATAACTCACTATAACTTAATATAACTCATTGTATCACATGTTGTAGTGGGGTTATGAACATAAACATCTCAGACATCGGCACGTGAACACTCAGAAAAAGAAAATGTAAAATTTACGATGTAATTTTTGGTCATACAATAAATTGCCAGTCTACTGTATCATAGGTCTACAATTCAAAGGACATATAGACCATTGATTTAAATATATGTTATTTAAAAAGATTTCTTTGTAATGAATTTGTTGTTCTAATGCATTACAAACTGATGAGCAAAAACAGCCAATTTATCTAACTAATTGCATCACAAAATATATAAATATATTAAATCAATTAACACTAAAGGTGCAAGTTGATGCTTAACATTTTCATCTCATCATTACTGAATGACAAGGTCTAACACAAAAGGTAACTTGTCTTTAAGCTACATACAACCAACGAACATTAATCTAAACAACAATCTTTCAACAAATAAAAAAAATGACATGAATCATGTTAAAATATATTCAACAAGTATATAATAAATAACAAATAAATACTTAAATGCAAGTGGTTATGGTCACGATGTCATAATTCGAGTGGCACTTATACGTCATTTCCTCCTGATTAAACAACTACTAACTAGATCTACCGAGCAGCTATTAGAGGAGGAGAGGGGCTGGTTTATTCTTCACTGTTCTACAGAGTGATGCAACGGGTTTTCTCTGTACTTTGTCCTGCTATAAAAACGCTCTACACTGTTGTGTCCATATAGGCTACACAAATAACAACATAGGATATTCGTTTTATTTGTTTTAAGTCCCTCTCGACCTTATTGCATCATTTATTCTGTGTATAGCTTAAAGCAGGGACCACAGTCTTTTAAATGGTTCACGACTCTTTGAGCAATCACCATTTTTGGTTGAAGAGGGTATTCTCTTCGCTCTAAGCTATAGCCTAATATCTCATTAAATTTTAATAATACCTGTCTAAAGTCTAATGAACACTTGGGTGATAGCCATTTTATGTGGTTTCAATCTCTTCCAACTGCACTTCCAATGTAGGTAGCGCAAAGAGCTGCAAACTGCAAAAAATTAGGATACCGTGTTGTTTGCTGCAGACAGGCCCCCGTGTGTCCTTGGAGTGCTTACTCATTATAAAAGGGACCTGTGCTAAACATCCAACACATGATTTAGATATGAAATGTAACAAATAGCTAGTCTTAGAATTTCAATCTTGGACAGTTTTTTGTCAGGGGGCAGTGTAGGCAACAGCTTCCTCAGTTCGGCAAAGGCAACGTTGAAGGCTTCGACCCGGATTCTCTCGCGGGTGGCGTGGGCTGAACGGTATTTCGCTGTGGCGCGCCTGCGCCTCCTCTTTTCCTCCCTGCTGAGGGCTTGCGGGGCCAGAGACTTCGTCTTGCCCTCTCCCTCCATGGGCTCGTCCGTGATGCAGCCAACCTTGATATCGTTCAGCATTGTTTCAGCGTCTGACTGGCTCCACGGTAAATCTGAATCAGTTTGTTCTGGACTCAGCATCATTTTCGGTTTCTCCTTTAGCAATGTCACTAGTCCTGAAACACAAATGTTTCATAATTACAGTTGGGTTATAAAAAGAAAACAAACGAATTTTAGTTTAACGCAGTTTTGAAGTGTTTTTAAAAATTCTTTATCTGTCGTTTTTGTTTCCATGTTTATGCTCCCCAAAATGTAGCCTACATATTTGTATTTATATACGAAGATATTTGCAAGACAATACTAAGATTGTCATAACAGCTCTCATTGTCATTTTTACATGACATTCGCAAAATATGCAGTGCAAACATCGTCGCAGGCTATATTTTTAAAGTATTTTATACTATTACTATAGCTATTGGGAGAAATGTATATTTTCATTCTGAGCATCTGAAATTCGATAAATAAAAAATATTAAAAGATAGGAAAATGTCATTGTTAGAAACAATTTTAGAATGGTTAATAACAGTATGTGTGCACAGTGCTAATAACACTTACACACAAAAACAGTTTAAAATGGAAAATGCGCACCCTTTTGTTGTCCTTCCTATAGACAATATTAAGTGCAAATATGATAATTCTGGAGTCACGTTCTGCAATTAAAGCCATCCATCTGTCACACTATAACGCTTGGCGCGTGCTGCGTGACAGGACAAAACGGAACCAGAATAATAAATGGTTCAAAAGGTTAACATCTGTTGTGGGAACTTTGCTTTTAGATCAGCATAATTTCTCTCTCACAATTAATAAAGGACAGCCACAATTATTATATAGCCTACAATATGCATCATAAATATTTGCAACATCTACATGTCTCGTTTATTTAAATATCCTGCATTATTTTAGATTTTTTGTTAGTTTTGAAAAAAATCTTTAATGACTAGTAAATAGAAGAAAATATGTAAAGCAACAGTTGTACAAAGCATTTGCGCGAACACTTTTCAGAAGAATTGTACATTAAAACAACGTCTAAAGATTTAATATGCCAACACGAATATTGAAACATACTGGTTGTTTATTATGAAATATTTATTATGAATGTTACTCATAATAAATGTTATACTGCTTTAAAACACACAAGAAAAAACAAACACTAAGGCTATTATAAAGCAGTTCAATATAATTTACAGGAATAATTCAACAAACCGTGTAAAGCACTTGACAGCTCCAGAAAGAAGATCCTTGTCCTTTACAAGCTGCCCAACTCTTTACTCTATCCGCGTGTCTTTCTGTAATTTCTTTCATGGAGCATCTCACCACGTTAAATATTTCTTCATTTAGTTGCTACTTTGAAATCCCCCGAAAACAAATCGAGTAAAATCTCTGGCAAAATTGTGATGCTGAGCAATTCTGCCTTTAACTGTTATTCGTCTGTAAAAATAATAGATGCCTTTTATCTTGAGATAAAAATTTGGAGGTGATGCCTCGTGACCCCAGACTCTAGACAATAGAGATGGCAATGTCGATAAGATTGTAGAAAAAGTACTGAAATGTTGTCAGTTCTCTTGGGCGAGACTGCGATTATTTGGAATGAACCGGCGATACAAAAACAGCCCTCGACTCGAAAACAACCTCCGGTAAATCCTGTCTTCTCTTCTATTTCGCTGGAGCTCCGTCTCCTGATCGGGCTATAACGGATCAGGGTATGAGAGAATAGTTCTTAGTAAAAGCTCTCCAGAATGACAGAGGGTTGGGATATATTTGTGAGGTTGTATTGTCTAACACCGCCCCCTCGCATCATACCTTCCTCTTGCCCCTCTCCACACATCATCTAGGTCCACAAGCAGAGATGTCAGACCGCTGGAAAACACGGACACACACATTATGCATACACACTGTTTATTTACTGAATGAATAACATCGCACAGGGCTGAAAAGACATGCTCCTTTATAATCTAAGCACAAATTAGACAGTAAGCACTATCTTATTTGTGCTAAAATTTTAAAGAAGCATATATAGAAAAAAAAAGATCTAAATATGACATGTACAAACAGATTATTTTATTATTTGTGGAATATAAGGGATGACTCAAATTCACATTAAACATTTTTGGTATGAATCCAATTAACAAGAAAAGTTACATTTAAATATGCGGAATTGAACTTTTCTTTTTCATTTCAGAATGGCCTATGGAGAATCCAGAGAAGCTGTTACACTGTTGGAATTGAAGCAAAATGTCAATCATAGGGAGAAGTGATGACAAAGTGGACAGTAGGGACTGGAGGCCAGTTGGTGGGTCCAGATGATGCTGAGGAGACCCTGCTGGATTTATGGCTATGGCAAGTTCAGATGGTATGTGTGATTTGCACATATCCCAAATGTACAATGAACAATTCCCTCAACAGCCAACTTTTGTTAAAACCCCATCTTGTCAAGTAAATTGCAATTTTCCTAAAACTTTTCAGCATCAAAATTTTCCTCGCAATAGTGAGATTATGTGCACACTATTCCCAGATCACAAAGAAGGATCAAAGAAGTATGTGTGTTTGTTGATCAGGCATCTGTGTGTTGTGGTGACCGACCATGCCTAACAAGCTGATTAAAATGATGAGGGAGGCTCCACTGACTTGCCGTGGCCCTGAGCCACAGAAGGGAGGGTGGGGAGACAAGGGCTAGTTGCAACTTGCTTCATATTGCCATGATGTATGGAGACAAAGAACCAGTGCTGACAACAGAAGAATGGCGTGGGGGGTGGGTGGGGGTACTGTGATAGACAAGTGGCCTTAAGCCTTGTGTCCAAGTTGATGTGAGTTTTGTGTCTTTGTGCACGTGTGTATCAGACGCACGTCATACGACAACGGAATGTGTATACTGACAGGAAGCACACAAGGAGTCAGTCTAATTGCAGTGGGTCAGAGGGGCAGACAGAGACCTCTTGTCCTGCAACTACAAGTCACAGAGATCTGTGTCAGACAAGAGCAATTACAGAACACAAACAGCTTAAGAACAGCTGAATCACTCTCAGTCAGCACTAGAGTCACCACTGGTGCGCTGACCTATGATATGAAATAGTAAGTTCACTCGTACTCCCTATGGTACCCCTTTTCAACTTCACCAATGTGTGTTTTCTTTTAGACATATTTTCCCATTCAGAATTGTATGACATATACTGCTCTATATCAAGAGTGAAATTGACATATAAGCTACCAATATGGTGATATATCTTTTTCATGCACTGGGTAGATGAAGATATAATTTTATAACATATATCTAGAGTAAATTTAAATATTACATAAATTAAGCCAAGACCAAATTCCAAACAACTGTGCACAAAAAATTATCTGAAGACTTTTCTTTGAAATTCCAGAGTGGCCAATGGTAAGCCATTAACCTTGAAAAGCAGTTAAATTTGAAACATCACACATAACTTTTGAATCAAACGGATAACGACAGAGTGCTTTGAAGAGACAGCATTACAGAGTACAGAAAATCGAGCTACAAAGCAAATAATAATAAGTGTTAATCTTTTATTGTATAATATTAACGTGTATTACTGGGTTATATGACATATATGTATATGACGTGTATTACACTTATGTAAACATATATCATTGTATGGGCAAGATATATATGTTTATATATTAGTTTACAATAAAGGCATTCTGTTCACCAAAAATTGCACCATCATTTTATAAGCCTCAAGTTCTTTGTTTTGCTGAACACAAATAAAGATATATTAAAGAATGTGAATGACCAAACAGTTGAAAGTAGCCACCGACTTACATTATCTGAAAAAATAAATAAATATATACAACAAATAATAACTGTAGTGCACAATGAAATAATCAGATTTTTGAAATCTTATTTTTGTTCAAGAGAAGAAAGAAACAGAATTAGAACTACTTGAGTGTGAGTAAATTACATTTTTATTTTTGGATGAACTATACCTTTAAGTGAACTACCCACAGAATTACATCATAGTAAACTGTATTTCAGTTATAAATAGTTTCCACATGGGTGTCACAGGAGATCAATGAGATGCTTCCCAAATCTGATTTGGAAGATTTTTGAACTCACTGTACAAAAAATGTGTTATCCTGTTCAAATCAGTACACTGTAATGAATTTCAACACACTAAAACTTAAAAAGGTAAGTTTAATTGCTGGTTTATATTACGTGAAACCAACCTATGCATAAATTCAGGAGCTATTTAAAACTGAGGTTTCTAATGCACTTCCACACTTCATCTAAAGGGAGGCTCTTATGGCAACTATAGTTGTAATTCAAGCCACATAACCATGTGTTGTGCATGTGTGTTATAATAGATTGGCACATCCTTTGCCGTATTCACTGCTTCTGGCTTGGCGTTTACAGGGGCAGCAGGCTGTGGTAATGACAGTGGAGCTGGCCAGTAGCGAACAGGAGGTGTAGGTGTGAGAACAGGGGGCCTGTGGTCCCATGTGAGAATGTGACCATCACCGTGGCCCTAGCCAGCCCCTTCTACCATCTGTAGTCTCAGCAGGAAGCCCACACACACACACATACACAAATGCACACAAAGTGCAATGCACAAAGAGAGAGAGGCACTGTGAGGTATATTAACATCCACAAGGGTCTCTAGCGCCTGTGTGCCACATCATCCTCATTTACTTAGTTGACAGCTTTTTACAAGACAACTGCTCATTGCTGTTTGCCAAACATTTGGATTAATTGTGAAGTTTGAGTCAACAGTATGACCAATTTACACATACAATAAAGCCAACAGAATCAGTGGGGAGAAGTCTCAGATACAAAGCTTGGGATATGTGTTGCAGTCTGGAGGCCCCATTAGTCAGCTAGTGATTCAGGTGGGTGCAGATGTCTAAGCATCTGGATGCAACAATCCATGAGCTCTCATTTCTCACTTTCTTCTACATTCTCTGGTATTTTAAGCACCCCCGTTTTAGCGTTGGTCTTTAGTTTACTTCACATTTCTCTCATGTTTATCTTTGTATGACCTCTTTTACCAAGTCTGTATCTTCCTTTTCTTGACTCTTGGCTCATTTCTCTACATGTAGCTTCTCAAAAGATTAATTTTCCTTTTGTCATGCCCTTGCTCTCGCTCTCCTGCCCCTGGCTTTCCTCCCCTCTTATCGTTCTGGCCCTTTGGCTTGAGATGCATGTAACAGAATGGGTCACCCCTTTCTCTCTCTCTTCACTCCTCTTTAACCGACTCTTGTCCTTTTGCTCCAGCTGGCTGATGGGTTCATTAAACTCATCGCCATGCCAAACCTCCATGATGGTTCGGTTAAATCAAAGGGGCATGTGAGCAAGAGTGTATTTGTAATTTGGGGAGGGGCTGCTCCCTTGGCATCTATTTTGCTATTGGGACAAGGGGGCAAGATGACCACATGGTAGTGTGCAAAGTGGGAAGGACATTTTGGATGGGTTTTGATTTGGGTCTCTTGCTTTAATGAACTTGTTTGTGAATTGGCTCTTTTATCAGCTCCTGATTTAGAAAGATCTATGCAGACTATTGGCGCTGATTGTAGGTTACTGAGCATGAAGTTGGCTTTGTGGTAAATGAGTAACGTAATTTATAATACTGTGACATTTACACTATACCAAAATGGAACTAGCTTATACAAAAAGTCACGTACATCTTTATAGATTTTCCCCGTGCGTTGTGTTCTGTGTTTGTGCTGTGAAAATCAGTTCGCTTGAAAGCATCTTTGCACACGAGGAAGCTGAAGGTGTTTTTCACACTGTTGGAATGCCAGGGAATCCAGCAAACTAATGTGACAATAGAGGTCTTTCACTCTATCTGTGTAATAAGACCAGACTGGTTCTAATTATGCCTGCTGCTTTAATTATAGTGTTGTAATAATGCTGCTTATGTTTAGCCTAAAATAAACAGATCATCCTCTGATGACAAATGACAGCAACAATAATGTGGTTTTACTTAATAAAGTAAATAAAAAAATCATGTTATGCATTATAATGGAACATGTCTTCAGTTTCTTATGCTGTGAATCCACACAAATAAAGATATATCTCCGCATGAGTCCATCTGAAAGTAAGACTGAATTGTGTGTCCATTACATTTGTGTGAACATGTAACTCAGGTATACAGGAGGTCCATAACTAGCCAAGCAACACTAATGAACTTGCACAGCGAGTATGATCATAAACATAACGACACTAATCAACATAATACTAAAACTAGCATCCGGAACCATACTGATGGTGACTGCAATTATAAATGTCTCTCTCTCCCATGAATAAACTTGCTGCTTTGTCAAGCCCACACACCTTGTCCACGTGATCTTCCTCTCACGCGCACACACAGACACACACGCACATACACAAACACTCTTCCATGTTGGTCAGGGTTATGGTCCTCTGCAGTGGTCCTCAGGTGCAGTTCCAGCTGAGTGGAAGGAAAGGAAAGAAATAAGAATATAAAGGAGAGAAAAAGAGTTATCTTATATCTAGCACTGCTTCAGGAACAAGAGTCCAAAAGTGACAAAATGACTGATGTTTAGACCAGAAGAAGTATTATGAATGTTATATTGCACTGCAACAGATTAATAAACAAAAAGTTCATATTAAATAACTTCTACTTCTATCGGCAGTAATATTGTCATTTCTGCTTGACAAAACAGTTGAGAAACACACAACACTGGCGTTCCTGAATTAATCAGGGTTTTTGAACAAATTGAATGAGTGAAAAATTCAATTACTCACTCCTAAAAACATTCAAATGGCATCTTTTTATTTATCCAAACTTTAGAAGCAATTACTGAAAACAGACTGACAGTCTGTCTTTGAAAGTGTGATAGAACATTTTTTAAATAACAATGCACTGCAAAAGCCAAATAATATAGTTAAATGTTCTATTTCATGTTGTATTTGTATGTATAGAATGCACAGTTATACTGTTATTTATTTATTTATTTTATCTGCTAATCACAACCCCATCAGAACCTTTGCAACCACCGATTCAGAAAGCTCATCAACTTATTCAAAAAGAGAAGAAGGGTTTTAGAGGCCTGCCTGATGCCTTGAACCAAACACAAGACTAAAGCAAGCCCTATGAAAGCAAGAGAGAAGAACAGCATTGGACAGGGGCAATAGTACTGCTTTTTGCCCCTCCCCTTCCCATCCTGTGCGTGTGTTTATGTGTGTGCGTGTTACCTCTGGGACTGCCCCGGCCTGGCTCGGCCTACACGCCATCTGCTGCATAATGTAACGGGATGGAACCCCAAATCCTTCATTTCCACTCACTGCCTGTCATCTGAGAGTGCTCTGTGTGTGCGAAGTGTATACCTTGGTAGGACAGTAAGCATTCATTGGGGTTATCTTTCAACCTTTTTATGACATCATCATTCATGTAGCATGAGCTCACTTTTTGGAATGCCTTTGTCTTAGACATAATGTAGCCCCACATACATGTACACATGCACACACTTAATAAAAACCTCCCTGGCACTCATAACTGTAGGTGCAGTGAATTGTCCCCTGTATTCCCCAGGGTATGCTGAATTTGGCCATCTGTTTTTTCTCTAATAACATTTTCTCCCCTTTTTCCTCTCATTCTAATTTTCCTTTCACTTCATTTAATTTTATTCACACCATTTTGTGTAATCACACCTCTTTAGCACTCTAGTGTGTTTGTGATGGCAATCTTTATATGTCTGTTGTTTGTTTGTTTGTTTATTTTCTATTCTGATGTTGTTGGCCTGTCTTTATTTGTCTTGCCACAGTACCCTGTACACAAAACCTAATGTCCTCTAATATATGTCTATAACATTATAAAAAGTGGTAACCTGAAATTGCAACTGCATGCTTGATCTAACACTTAAATGTAATTTTGTTGGTATAACCTTGTGTATTTAGATACACTCTGTAACACTAATGTTATTTTTAACATAAATTTAGGACATTTTACGAGATATTTAGGAATAGTATATCTTCAAGTTCAGTTTCCAATTTCACTTTATTGCCATTACTCTTAGTATTGACATACACATAGAGAAAAGAAAATACTTTTCCTCACCAGCAATATACTGCATGTGCTACTTGTTTTGCTGTATACATATGGATGTTCTTTAACAGTTCAAGATTTGTATTTATTTTTTTGCCACAGTGAGAAAACAAAACATAAAACAAAATTCCATGATAATGTTATTAGCATATTTGGTTTTGCAGATAAAAATTTTGACATACAAATTATTTAATAATATGATTTAATATTGCTCAACCTAATAGCAAAATTTATATTTATTTGGGTAAATCATGTAGAAATATTTACTTAAAGTAACAACTGCAGGTACAACTGCCCCCCCCCCCCCTTTTTTTTTGAGTGCAGATTGGTCAGTGTTTCTGGTCATGTCTTCTTAAATACCTAGAAATCAGACATTCTGCATATAAAATCTGTATCTATTAATTCACAGTGCTTATACAAGTAGCATCAGTTTTGTTCTATAAATACATAGACTCAGATGTGTTGCTCTGCACAGGCTTGTTGACTAAGACAGCTGGGAACATCTCTGACTGGCTCTCAGTCTGTGTTCAAATAAATTTGTGGCCTCTCGGCCAGATGAAGAAACAACATGTGACATGTCCCTCTCATCAGAGACTAGAGTCCTGCAGGCAAACAGCCACTGAGCCTCTGTGACCTGGCCCACATCCACCATCCTTAACCAATCAGCCAACCAGCCTGACTCAGTGGCTGCTGAAGAGGGTTTTAGTTCACCCTTTGACATTTTAAAGTCATATTAAGATTTCTTTGATTTGGTTTTGTGTGGACACACAAGTGTTGTTTGTTAAAAGCTGTAGAGTGGAGAAAAGATAAAATGCAAATAAAACGTATACACACAAGCATACCACAAGCCTAGGTTTGTAGTACATTCGTCGTCAAAAAGCAATAAAACTTCTACATCGTTTTTCCGCTGTGCAAGAGTGCTGTCCAGGGTGCTGAAATTCAGAGAAAAGAAAAAAGTAATTTAGGGAAAAGACGAAAAAATATATATAAATAAATCACAATTATCTTGTTTTTTGATTCTCCACTCTCTTACCAAATATGAAATACTACGGCTAAAAAAAAAAGCTACACTTGGCGTAATAAGACATCTTACGAACTATGTCATAATATCCAAATCAGATATTGAGCCTGGAATGAACTATTATATCATAATTATGGTTGCTGAAGATACACGACTGTTCGCCTCTTATTCTGCAAGGATGAAGGGGATCGATATATCCAACGAGCATATCGGATGCATTTAAACTAGCCAGCATATGTCAGCGCGCGCCCGTCTCACCTTAGCGCGCACATTCGAACGGCAAACCGGGTAGAGAGACATCATTTGACATGAGCAAATTGCCTACGTTGTATATGTCCCGTCGGACGCGGTAGTGCAAAAAACAGGGTGATATTTCACTCATTTTAAACACCCATTCGTTCATTTTTTTTACCGCTTCAGGAAATGTTACTTCTCTTTAAAAGCTTCACACCTCTGAGCTTCTCGTTCTGTTTTATCAGCGCGCTTCAAAATACATTCGTTAGATATATCGCATTTAGATCTGCCACAGTGAATGCATTTTCTCCTTCTTTTGATTTCTCAGTCGATGAAAAGGATGCTGCTCGCAGACAAAATTAGTCTGATGAATGTTTCCTTTATTTCTCCAAGCGTCCCTCCGTTTCATATTCCACCAACAGAAGGTTAAGGGTGACAGTGTAATGTTCTTGCCTTACAGACAGATATTAATATTGATTTTCATGGAAATTACTTTTTGTCGTCGTGCTGTCCAATTTACAGAACATCCAGTGTGTGGCTGAAGTATTCTCTTTTTCTAAGTCATTGAATTTTCCATCAAATAAATTGACACCAAGAGGGGCTTCATAGTAAATATATTTTTTACACAAACTATGTGAAACATATTTCAAAAACTAGTATCATAAGCAAGCCATACACCATGTAAGCACACACAACTCCATCACTGGTTCATCCCCGCATGTCGAGAGGAGCAGAGTTACATCAGGTTCATTTAATGCCTCATTCACCTTCTTAATTCAACCTTGCATTTCCATCTTCAACTGTCTTGAAATTAGGGGCTGTCACACAGCTCATACTAGACAGGAGAGCAAGATTTATACTTCATCCATGGTGTCTGAACACATACACAACTCATGCATGGACCCGGGCCCCTAAAGGAAGCCCTCGCTGCCAGCTGCCACCCATAATTAGCCAACCCCGTTTGGCTGAGCTGTGATTGTGTTTGACCTGAGCAATAAAGTGTGTGTAAGTTGTGTTTGTGTAGCACAAGCCACACTGGTATTTACTTGATTAAACTAAAGTCACTGCATAAACACATAGCACTTTGTCTCTAATACAAAGATAACATATACAAGGGTACTGATACATATAATTTTCATTGTCTTCTCTTTCATTGATCTTTTTGATCTTTCTTTCAAAAATCCTAACCTTTTATTGAAGTAAAACAATTGAAAGGGTGGAGAAAATCTCCAATGCAGAATAAGAATAAGATTGTTGAGCTTCACAAAATAGAAATTGACTGTAAGGAAAGAGCCTAAACTTCGAAACAGTCCAAATTCCAAACTACATTTCTGGTCTTGTGAATGGCACTTCAGAGGAGGAGTTCATCATTCCGGATTTAATATTCATTTTATGCTGTGTAATGTAGACCTATAAAATGATTTGTACACATTTTGTTAAATCCTTGTAACAGAGTCAACATCAGTGCTCCCTGTGCTGTGCGATGGATTGCAATTTTTTGTTTCATCACAAATTTAATTAACTGATATCATTACATTATTCATTATTTAAAGGCATCATTTATTTTTTTTTATGATGAAATGTATTTTTCTTTCCTAATTAAGGTGTTTCCAAATGTTTCATTAGTGCTTTGACATCAGTGCAAGTTTTCAGATGCAACCCAGTCAGTTCTTCCAGTATGTGTGTGTGTTTGCTTTCAAGACTAAGACTAAATTATTTTCATTCCAGGTAATAATTTAGAGTTTTTTCCACAGATATTATGTGTGTTTGTCAACTGGAGCTTTAAAGTTTCAATTTGCTGTTAATTTACTGACCCTCAGTTGTATGTGACTTTTTTCTCTGTTCAGATCTTATGAAAAATGTTATAAATGCATATATTAAATGAAGACTATTATATTTTTTGTAATGTGTGTGTTTTAGTGATTAATAGACACCAGATAATATTATTTAATAATTTTGTTAAACTATGAAACATATCAATTGTAATAACTAGTTACTGAGAAATTTCTTATAATGCATAAATAATCTTAGTTTAACATAAATAATAAATTGTAAATTGTACATTTTTAATTGACATAGTTTGATGTAGTTTTCTAAATGTTTGACCAATTAAAACATTTTAGCTGAATGGACTATAAAACTACTTCAGTAAAGGTTGAACCAACTAAAAACTAACAATTCAGGTAACACTTTAAATAGAAAAATTGAGTGAACATAACATTTCTGTGGAACTAGTTAATAAAAAACTTTTACCCCCGGTTTTACAGACAAGGCTTAAGCTAGTCCCAGACTAAAATGCATGTTTGAGCTTTCTCAACTGAAAATATCTTACTCTGACACTTCTTAAAATATATCAGTGTCATTGTTTTGTGTCAAGATGCACACCTGTAATGTTTTCTTCTATGGCATTTTTGTAAAAGTTGCTTTAAATATCTTAATTTAACTAAGGCCTAGTTCTGGCTTACGCTAAGCCTCATTGGTGAAACTATTTTACTATTTTCTAGTGTTCTTATCATTTTGGCCACCACTGTGTGTAATGGAAACCTCTGTGAACTGCAGCAAATTAGATGGCTTAACAAATTCTATAGAGAAGCAGTTTTTAGTTTTTCAGTCACAAGCCCCTTTGTTTCAGTTTGTATCATTTTCTGAAAACCTGAAGTAATTAATAACATGCTTTTCACATACATATCTGAAGACATAATTGGATTAAGCATTGTATATCATTTTGTTTCTACACAGTTTAATTAATAGTGAGTAAACAAATATGTGGCAGTGGCAAAGTGTATTTAATTGCCTCTGTGAGCACAGCATCCATTGTGATGGACAGCATGTATGATTGGCAGTGACCTCCACCTCTCTATCTCTCTCACTATCCACGGGAGAGAGTGAGATGAATTCGGCAGTAGGAAAACTGGTGTTTTGCCTGAGGAGCCTTGGACACAGACCCTGTCATTGTTCCACAGCTGCCACCCCTTCCTCTTGCTATCCTTCTTTCCCTCCCACTGTACCTGCGAGCTACACTTCTCTCCGCCCTCTAATAAAGAGTGACAGTCACCTGGCAGACAGTGAAGCTTTGAATGGAGTCCCAATGTTGTTCCTCTGCTTTTCTTATTCTGTTTCCTTTTTATTTTCTTGCTATTCCTTTCCATCTTTTTTGCCTTTCTTCAAATCTAAGGGAAAGAATGAAATGCACCAATTGCACGGTCTCTACTCTAAATGGCTCAAGGGAGTTTCAGAAACATGAATTATGAGTCTTATTGATTGTTTTACTGAGTGAGATAGCTATGACAAAAGATATAATGTAAGCCTGTGCCCTAGTGCTTTTAACCACTGTAGCCTTGTGCCAACCATAGCACATATATAGTGCCTTGTAAAAGTATTCATTTTTTTTACATTTTGTTTTGTTGTATAGCCTTATGTTAAACTGCTTTTTTCAACTATAATTTCCAATTTATAGACTATAATGACAAATAAAAAAATAATCTTTGATAACTTGAGGATTGGCCAGGAAACAAGCTTTAGGAAAAGGTTGTACTAAACTTCTGCTAATGAGGATTTTAAAGGCCACATGCTCCTGTAAACCTCCAAGAAGCGTACAGGTATTGCTCTTGTTGAATATTTATATCTTTATAAGAATTTACAATTTGTTTTGTTCCCATATGTTTTAAATATATGGATGATTTAGCATTTTGAGCTTTAATTTCTGACACTGATATGTACACATCACTGGAAATACTGTTGATATAAAATATATTCCAGTGAAAGAGACCATGCCAAGTTAAAATAGCTTTGTACATTGAAAAAAAAAAAAAAAAAAAAAAATATATATATATATATATATATGGTAACATCTATATAAACTGGTTTAATTTAAGTCCAAATTTGTATTTATTTATTATCACTGAACCAACATATAGGATTATAAATTAATGTATACCAACAAAATTTATTTTATGTGTCATATCAGGTATATATAATACAGGCATATAAATTGCAGGTTGACAGTTTTTATAGTGATATGACTCTGCAGCCAATTTTTAAACCCTGTGGAGTTTGTCTAATATTTTGAGACGTGACACTTTCTGTGCATAATTATGTCAAGGCAGTTTGTCATAATGAATCTCTCTCCTGCTCATCTGACAGACTGGCCCTTTTGTAACCAGTGGAGTCAGAGATGTATGGATCCAAGTGCAGTATTTATTCAGAGTCAGGCAGGCAGGGTCAATAACAGCATCAGGATACAGACAATTCAGAATCATAAACGATATACAAGGCAAAGTCAGGGCAGGCCGCAAACAATCAGAAAACAGGGAACAAGATCAGCACACAGGAAAGCAAGACACGGAAAAGAAACGCTCAGAAATGTAACCGGGGGGAATACAAGACTTTGTAATTTGGTGAATGGGAGTGTGACTTATAGTCCTCCTGATAGGAATACACTCCAGCTGGAAATCATGACATAGCCTCCCCCTTAAGGGGCGGATTCCAGACACTCCTGTGGCAATGGCTGGGAGCTGGCAGAGTCAAGGAGCCCCAGGGTGGAGCAGAGAGCCAGGGCGGAGCTGGAGGACATGGGGGTGGATCAGTTCAGACCAGGTGGATCAGACCAGGGTTTGACAGGACAGACAGGACAGAACAAGGCTTCGACGATGGTCTGCATGGCCATGACAGGGCAGGACAAGGACTTGACAATGGCCTCCGTGACTGTGACTAGGCATGGTGAGGACTTCCATAGCCATAACAGGGCAATACAAGAGTTCAATGGCGGCCCTAATGCCATGGTTGGGCTAGACATGGGAATAATGGCCTCCATGGCCGTGACGAGAAATGGCGAGGGCTCAGAGGTGGCTTCCATAGCCAAAGCAGAACAGGACGATATCTTACAGAGGTCTTCCAAGGGACCTAGGGAGCAGACGACACCCCTGGTGGTAGTGCAGCCACCGGCGGAACGTCCAGGGAATCTACGGCATGAGCCGACCTCTCTGGGGGTTGTGCAGCCACCAACGGAACCTCTGAAGGATCAACGATGTCAGCGGACACCTCTGGTGTCAGCCACCAGCAGAAACCCCAGAGGATCTACGGCCTGAGCAGACACCACTAGTGATTCTAGGGTAGACTTGGGAACACACTCATGGGAGAATGAAGTCTCTGACGCAGGCTTATGGATAGATGGGGCCTCTGGAACACAGTGGGTGGCCCACACACTCAAAATAGCAATGGCCATGACTGGAAGCACTGAGGAGAAAGGGACAGTCCTTAAGATGGCCTGTGCAGAAACCCTGGGGACACCAGCTGCCCTTACTGACATCAATGGGGGATTCGTCAAACTGGAGATTGTCCTCATACGCCCTGGTGTCCTCATGTACCATCCCCATGATGCCGGGGTACACTGACATGGCATCCGTGGAGGCTGAAGACTGTGGTTTGAATTCCATTTTGGCTGCAGGCTCGGGTGTGGCAGCCATCTTGGTGAGCGATGGTTGGATCTGACTCCTGATGACTTGACTTGGCTCTTTAGTGGCTTCAGTGACCTCCCAGAGCCTTATAGGATCCGCCTTCTTGTGATGAAACACACCTGTCGTCGTCATCCTTGTAGTGATTGCAGTGTTGCAATCCTCCTCCGAGACACCAACAGTAAACAAAGAGCCAGATAACAACAATGCATAGTCCATTAAGTTCTTTAAACTGCCAACAAATTCCCCTCCTGGTAGCTGTGATCTTATGGATTCATTAAGTCGGAAATGGAATAGATCTTTAAACAAAATCTTGTCGTAAAGCGGTACTTCAAATGATTTTTCACAGAACCGGTACACATAATCTTTGACGGGAAAACATCCCTGTCGCAAGCCTAGTAGCTGATCAACTGGGTCCATACTTGGTTCTCTTGACAAACTGCTGGATCCTTGTATGGCATTGCTTCTGTAACAATGGAGTCAGAGTGATCCAAGTGCAGTATTTATTCTTAGTCAGGCAGGTAGGGTCAATAACAACATCAGGAACAATACAGACATTTCAGAATCATAAACCATATACCAGGCAAAGTCAGAGCAGGCAGCAAACAATCAGAAAACGGGGAACAGACCAAAATCAGCACACAGGAAAGCAAGAAACAGAAAGGAAATGCTCAGAAATGTAACCGGGGGGAATACAAGACTTTGCAATGTGGTGAATGGGAATGTGACTTAAATAGTCCTCCTGAACCAGGTGTGTGTGCAATCAGTTCCTAGGAATGGGGTGTTATGGGAAATGGAGTATCTCAGATTGTGATATTCTGGATGGAGTGCTCTCTGGAGGGCCTTGACTCCAGCTGGAAATCATGACACCCTTATTCCCCATTTAATTCAACCAATGAAACATAATTAAAACTCAAGTGGAAAAAAAGCCTAACGATTTAGGTATGCGTGAATAAGAAAACAAATGTAATGCAATGAGGTCTGATATTGAGCGCATGCCTCTAAAAAGACAACAGACCTGTTTGTCAGTTGTAATCGCTGCATGCTTTATTAAAACCTCCATCCGCTTCAATTAACTCAGACTACCAAACACTTCAATTTCTTTTTAATCTCGTTAAGATATTTAAACAATCAGACCTCAACAATTGGGACTTTTAAGCAGCTAGTGGATATTATCCTTGTTTTATTGGCTTTTGAGTTTGCGAAATTGAATTCTTTGGAATTTAAGATCTAAAGATCACATCTGTGTGTGTGTGTGTGTGCGTGCCTTGTTTGTCACATCTTGTAGACCACTCCGTCTCAGCTGGTTCGTGGGGAGTTGGCAGTTGACATGGTGCTGTCGCCAAAGGGAACGCATTGGCGCTGACAGGAGAGGCAAAGGTGCAAATTGGGTGAGGCTGGACGCAACACCGTGTGTGTTAGTTCAGTGAATTTTCTACATCAGCAAGTTGTTGTTACACACAAGGGAGAAACAACGTGAGCATGTGTTTGTGAGAGAATCTTGAGGGAGCTCAAGATGCATACGGTCATTTTCATAAAAAAATAAATATATATTATAATTGCCATGCAATGACATGATAAAATATCTGACTGATAAGAAATCTTATTGGTTCTGCTTTGTGTATAGGCCTACACTATAAAAATATATTTGTAGAAACATGGAAGCTGGTAATCTTTCATTCAAAAACACATGCAATGCATAATTCAAAGTACAGGTGTTTTACGAAAAACTGAGCTGCATTAACAAATGCATAACCTACTCTCTGAGTGTGCTTTTGAATGAATATGCTAATTATTTAAATAGTATTATGAATATAATGCAGATGTACTACATATATGTCATGATATGGTGTCATTGTGATGTGTGGAGTCATTTCACTGTGATTAACAAATCTCTCTCCCAGCCACACATGATTGTGTCCATCGGAGACACTTAAGAATCTAGTTGGAAACAGTAGGTCATCAGGATGCTTTTCAAATAGCTTACTGTTTATAGGGTTTTTTGTGTTTTTTTTTGGCCTATTATATTAGGTAGTGTGCAGTCTCAGATTTCAGACGTATCTTCAGTGAATACTGTGAAAGTGTTATGAAATTTTCGATTATCTGTTTTCTGTTTTTGGTATGACATATTCGATTGTCTGTTTTCGGTACTTCAATGCCACACATCGATTAGTCTGCTTCAAGTCGAACACAATTATTTCAGGTAGTACATCTGGTCATGTGTTCTCAATGTGATCAGATACTACCTGAGGTGTGAAAAAAACTATAGCCTAACCTAACCCTAACCCTTCTAAGAGATGTCTGTAAAAATAATCTGTAATGTACTATTTGTATATATATATATATATATATATATTAGTATTTACCTGTTTGTGGAAAAGCTGCTTGTGATATACTTTGATACATTATGTAACTTTCTCTATATAATCTGTGTTTTTAAATTGGTTATCAATATATTATATAGGTGAAACCAATTGTAGTAATTTGTTATATTGACATCTTTTTCAGTTAATAAAGTGCATTTTTTTAACCTTAATCTTAAATTCAATATGTTGTATTTGTTGTGTTTATTAAAACACAACCGACCCTTCACAAGTTGATATGAGAACAACCAGAAAAGTGAGGAGAAAGTAAACGAGGGGTATGTTTGCTGACTTTAGACAACTCTGACCATAAATAAATAAGGTGTCCCATCCATAATTTGGTATTAATTAATTTGCGGAGGTGAAATATGCAAGCTTCACCAACAGAAGCGTGATTTAACGGAGAGCAGGTGTGCATTGCCCTTCATCATCACAGTTCCCCATCCCCTAATTATGCTCGCTATGAAGCGCTGCCATCAGGAGGCCAGTTGCAGTTGATGTATTTTTAATCAGAGCTGTTAGCATCAGTGATGGATGCCCATTGACTAAAACTGGCCGTGGAGAGAAGGGGGGTTTCTGTTATCATGGTTGCCAAAACACTTTATACAGATGTTCCTGTGTTTGACCGAACACATGATACACAGGTAACATTGTAGACCCTCACTTGTGGGCTCTACATCCTGCCTTGTGGGGTATAAAGAAGAACATTGTCTTTGACAACCTAAGTGCCAAACTGAAATGCTTTGTTCTGACTCGACTAACAGCCGTAGATGACACATTAACAAGTTCTACAGCCTGCATACGTTAATACAGGTTCTGAATCCATAATGCTTAGTTAAAGTTTCTCCAGTGAAAAATTTATCTACTCTAAATCGGTCGCCCGTGATTTTGCCAAGTAAGACATGATCCTAGACAAACATCTTTTGTTCATCCTGGATCAACATTACTGTCCAAAATAATAGACTTATCCCAATCCCTACCCCTAACCAAAATGTATTCCTAAAATCAGCGGGAAATGATTAACAAGGGTGTAGAAACACCTAACCATGATCATAAGCTTAAAACAGATATTTCCAGAAAGATTATCCCTCAAATCTGATTGGTTGATTGGAATTTTGATTGAAATCTTGTACTTGGTGAAATCATACTCACCAGTGTGGGTCAAAATATCCACAGCTCAAGCACTATCTAAACTGAAATAGATGTTAGTTGATGGACTAGAATCATGTGGAATACTTGTGGATTATTGTAATGTTATTACCAGCTGTACCAGGATTCATTGGTGAATAAGTAATATAATGTTAAAATTCTTAAAATGTGATGAAGAACTATAAACTCATTTAAAACTTGAATGACCTAAGGGTGATTATTTTTTTCATTATTAAGGTTTGACTATCATGCTTAGTGTTTTCTTCTAGTTAACCTACTAATCAATTTGCGTTCGAAAAAAATCCCTTTTCTTGTTCATGTTCATGTTGTTCCTTTTTCTTGTTCAGGAGTTCAGGTTGTTCTTTCTCTTCCCAATCAGTTTTGAAAGAATAAGTTATTGATGAAATTCTTGTAGAAGCATTGTTTGTCATGTGACTGTTGTGGTCCTGTATAAGGTTTAACAGTCAGGCCCCAGGGCACAACACAATACCCATTTTCTCTACTCCATAAGCCTTTATCTGTTATTACTGTTGGCTCCTCAACTCTTATGAGAGTCTCCTTGTGTGTAGAGTATATATATCAAAAATGTTCATCTATAATGTAATAGTAAAATAGACATAGTTCTTTCTGTGCCACTGGTGCTCATGGAAATACTTACCATAGTCGTTTTAAGATTCTGGCTTTCTGAATTATCCTTTATTTAAACACACACATACAAGCAGAAAATTAGTAGTAAGAAGTCAAACTGCAGGTCATCAGTTCTTTACTCACCTGAAGCAGGTTAGACTTCTGTGTTTTGCTCGTAGAAACAGAAGCAAAGAACCAAAATTCAGACTTTCATGTTGCCAGCAATGAGCATCAAAACTGTCCTCTATATAGACAGAACTCCAGAACTTTCATTGCCATAAAGCTGTCCATTAGCCCCTGAAGGGCCTGCTGTTAGCTTAGCCTCCAACTGCTGATGCTTATTTTTCATATACTGAGCTTTTAGTCCCATCTTGCTATGGAGAGAAATATACAACAAAATTCTTATTAGAAGCCAGCTTCACACTGTATTACACTGTCAGTAATGTAGCTGAAATGTAGGTCTATAGCTGCATGTTAAAGCTGTCATGTGTTTAAGCATGAAAATTAGTGTATGTTTTTGTTTTTTTAACTGTGTGTGTGGCCTCACCTCAACCATGAGCTAAACTCACACAGCTGTGTAACTCCCCTGAGGGACAGAGAATAGCCAGCGGAGGCACTGACTGAGTGCAAAGCTGTTGAAATTTGATGTTTTGAAGTGTGGTTAAACACAAATAATGAACCAGAGATGTTAAATATCATTAGGCATATAGATACATTTGAGAATCCATTCTAAAGTACTGAGACTCTATTTATTTATTTGTTTTTGTTTGTACTGGGAAAGTTCACAATATGTAAAATGTAACAGTCTAAGCTTAAAGTTAAATTTCAACTGTAGTCCTGAGTGGCAATTGAAACAATGGCATATAGACCAGTGTCCATTCAGATATATATATTTATATATATATACACACACATATATATATACGCATTATTATACAATATTAGTGTATATCATTTGATGTATCACTAATTTAGAGAGTGTATAAAATCTCTTAAAAACCTATGAACAATTTTTAGTTTTTCATTAGAATTTTAATTCAGTTATTTTTGCTTTCTAAAGGGAATGGCTAAATCAAACTGCTTTTCATAATATGATGGTTATTGCATTAATCACTGAGAATTTAAAATACTGTTATCAGCTCACCCTCATGTCCAATCCTGTATGACTTTATTATTAAATGTCCTGTTTTTATGACAAAGAATATCCGCTGGGTTCACAGTTGTTTTATTTAGAATATCCACAGATGAACACAAGTCTTAACAACATGAGGGAGATATCTTGACATCTGTGCATCTTTGTTTAATATGTCTTATTTATTTGGATTGAAAGGGAGGAAAGACATTTGTGAAAGATCAGACTGCTTTAAGTATGTAGTCTGAATGTTTTATTTCTTCTATATCTCATTAAAACTTCTAGAGGTATGATGTACACATGACGTCTCAATGTCCTATGTTGTCAATTTTAGGGTTATTGTTGCATTTGGTGGGAAAAGAACAGAAACTGATTGTGCAATTTTATTCTGTGTTTGAATGCTAGTGAGGAAGGGACGAGGCATATCTCACAAGCATACTTTACTTGCTGTGTTAATACAATTTTGAAGGATTGAAGGAGTGATGCAGGCATCCTCACAACTGCCCTGTCAATCAAAGAACCGTTTCCTCTGAGTGCGTTTTCCATCTGTCAAGGGTCAGAGAGTGAAGATGCCCCCGTCTCTCCATCTCCTCATAGGTGAATCACTACCTTGTGCTTTTTATCTGGGCATGACCTGTTGCTAGGTAACCCTGGGTCACAGCTGTAGGAGGAAAGTGGAGCTTCTTTTTTTATTTATTAGCGAGTTATAGAGGAGGCAGGATGTAATTTATTAGTTTGATATTGCCAGGCAGCTCAAGTTTGAGATTATAAAGGGGTAGTGGTTGGAACAAAGCGTGTTCAGGATGCGGGTTGTATTTTAGGAGCACTTATGATGTTGAGATGTGATATACAATCGAAAGAGACTGATAAAAATGAAATCCTGGGCTATGTTTGATGCATCATATGGCGTAGTGCTAAGGGATCAGAACTCCCAGTATGTTAATTCTGGTCAATTTTGAGGAGAAAAAAACCCTCATTGGTGCATTATTAGTTCATTAACAGATCTCTTAACATACTGTGATACTGGATAATCTGTTTTATGTATGTATGCATGATTTCTATTAGATTTTTTGCTTTCCCAATTTACAAAAAACTGTTATATTACAGTCCTTTGTTATGAATTCATGCTTTTTAATACGCTTTAAAGTTCACAATTTTTTGTTGTCGCACATTACTCTGATTAGATTTAAAGGATGAGTTCTTCAAATGTGAAATTGCAACGACACAAGAGAAAATGTGCCATGCTTTTTTATCCTATTGATGTGCTCCTGATTTATCTCTGCACGATGATGCGGCTTTAATTTGTGCCGCATCTGTTGCAGTTTCACACGCCTGTCATGAGCGAGCGTTCCCATGTTTACCTCGTTGGCCCCTAATGAAAATGCCCTGCCTTATCACGGTCTTGCCGAGACGAAGCAATCGTGCTTTGTTAAATTCTGCACTAATGTGTGTGATGCATTTTTTTCAGATCGCTCCTTTAGGCCATCTCCGATCAAAACAAATGCACCTGCACTTTCTGCATCTGCCACTCCCTCGAGACCTGTAAAAATTGACTCCCTGGCTTCCTCTACGAGGCAATTATGGGCCATCTGTTCCCATCTTGGTAGCTCCAGCTTGTTTTGTTTCTACGATTGTTCCTATAATATTATGCATGCTGAATGAAAGAATTAGTGAGTATGTAAAATTTTACATGAAGGTGATGCATTTAATCTGGATATTAAAACTTTTCTGTTGGTGTGGAGATGACGAAAAGACAGTAAAAGAAAAGACTAACAAACCTGCAGATTTGGGTTGTTTGTTAAGAACTGAATATTTTTGAAAACATGCTTCAATCAGCGTTTCTACTATATTTCACGACAATTCATCCTGTATAAACCCCCCTGGCATTTTTTGCAATATTTGTTCTCCCTCTCACCTCATTGTTCATTGTCAAACAGACACGGGGCAATAAAACATGTTTATTAAATTGTTTGCAGTGCAGGTGCTTGGAAAAGATTATTTGAAACAAGACAGCCCTATAGAAAAAAAAATACTTGTAATTAGCTGTGGCATGCAAATAATAACAACAATTACTCATGTGTAAGAAATAACAGGCGTTCAGGTAGAATTTCTGTTACAACTGTGTTTTAGCAAAAAATGAACAGGCTTATTTTGAGAAAACCACTGATGTCCTATAGACAGAATGGCTGAGCAGAGCGAAGAAGATGGAAGGATGGAGAAGCATGATGGACAGATGTAGAGGAGGAGAGGGTAGGGGCTGAGGACCACAAAAAGGGGTAAGTGTCTGCTCTGATAGGTTGGCTGGATATATAGTGGCCTCAGTGTGGTTTTATGCAGAGTGAATTGACTGTCAGGTCTGTTCATCTTATATAGCCCTGTTTGAGGCGGAGGATTTTATCACACTGCATCTACACAAGGAGACACAATTTTTCAATTTCAAATCACTATCCAGAATGTCATTCAGTGCAGGACATAGCTTATTCTGTGTCCGAGAAGCCACTTTTTAGCTTCATAAACCTGATGTCTCCTGCACAATCTAGATAATGACATTCAGTATTCATAAAATAATTATTTCCTTTGAAATTTGGTTAGTGACTGAAGGTGAAGGTTTTCCAGTCAGTTTCATAGAGACCCCCCCCCCATGACTACAAGGTCACATGATACTTATTTAAATGTAAAATAAAATAATACATTTTAAATTGCATTTTCATTACTGATATAAATACAATTGCAGTTAATATCAATGTAACTTTTGTTTGTTTTAGGTTACTTTGTTGCAGTGTTTTGATTTAAATGACAGGCCGTGACAGCCACTAATAGCAGTGATGAAAACGCTGCAAGATGATAAAGAAAGGCAAGGAGGATATTGAATCAGTTCTGAATAGGGAATTTAAGTTGAAGAGTATAGACTGTTTACTTTAAATGGTTACATAGGAGCAGGAAGCGTATGATTTGATTTGAAAATTACAATTAGAACATTTAATGTTTTCAACTGTGCTAATGTGTCAATATATGACGGCTATGTAGCCTACAATCATTTAAAATAAGCATTCACGCTGAAAAAAGAGCAAAACCATTATCAATTTCCACACATTTATAGCCTAAATTCACACACAATTACTAAAAACACATTGTAACACAATTAAACATAACATTTTGGAGTATTGCCTAACTTCTTGTAAATGCACCCTACTTCTGAAACTTCGTTTCAGTTTTAAAAATATTTTTTACTGCGTACGTAACAGAGCGGCATTTTTTCATGATCAGTCGTTAATCTATTTAGCCAAGAGTAAAATCATTTATAAGCCCTATATATATATATATATATTATTCGAACTGAATAAACGTTTGGTTAAATTTACAGCAGACATGTTTGAATAGGCCTACTTGCACGTGGACGTGTTTAAAAGTCTCCTTTCGCTATAGGAATTATTCGTTCTCGGAAATGTTCTTGAATCTATATATTAGATGACGAAGTTATTATATGACTTGTCCTTTTATGACATCTAGTGGTCACTATTTAAAATCGCAACATATTTGCCAACCGCTGCAGGAATCTGCTTGTGTCTCTGTGGCCCACAGTTTTAAAACTGTTGTTGTTTTCTTTTTTTTTTCTTTTTTGGTCTCTTTATTTTTTATTCTCTTATTATTTAAATGTATGTTCCCGTTATACTCAAACTTAACACATTTTTCGAGTTAAATAAACATTTGAGTACGATGGGGGAAGATGTCCACCTTAAGAACAATGTAGATTTACTTTTAAATAGTAAAATATTTAGTTTATGTAAATATGTAAGTTTAGCATATGCATTATGACCATGCATCAGCATTATGACCATGCATCAGCCAACGTGTTATTATAGAAAAACTAAATACAGACAAAATATAATCATCTGAAAGGTAAACATATTCTATAATATTTATATTTTAATTACCTGTATTTTTATTGAGTATTAAAATATGGACAGGCTAAATAATTAAATGACAAAATGCAAAACCAGGTAGGCATTTATTAAAAGTGCTTGAAAAGAGATTTTGTGGTTAAGAAAAAAAAATGAAGGTAGGGAAGAGGGGATCATCCTACCATGGGGCACTTACAATATCAAGAAAGATAACAACAGCCAATACAATTATATGTAGTATTTTTTTTATTATTCTAATGTTATTAATATAAAATATTTTAAAACGAATATATTTCTCATTGTGTTATATCTTTTAACCTTTTTCTGGATCATATTTTAAGTAGCCTACAGTTTAGGGGGTCTGTATTAAAACTCAATGGGTTTGGAGTAAGAAGAGTTATTGTTATTGCAGTGTCGCTGTTGGGGAACATTATTTATAGCTATACTTTTTCATATTTAATGTCATATTTAAATTTCATATTATGTGTGTTGTTTTTTTACTGTGTTTTGTTACTGTTTTAAAGAGGCACTGTGGGAGGCTCTGATGAAAGCACCTGCTTCAGGGGTAGACTACATGCAGAAAAGTCTTCACAGGAATGTGGGAGGAGAGTGCATGAGCCAATGGAAAAGGGGAGAGTGGAAAAAAATTAAGGAGGGGCTCTCTGTGTAAACACAGAACATGAGACACCTGTACTCAGGTAGGATGTTGATCTCTCTTTCTTACTGCATTTTTTTAAAAAAAACAAAAAACAAAACATGAAGATACTTTTGCTTAAAAAAAACAATTGTACATATTGTTTTATTATTTCCTGTTTTTAATAGAATTTATCTTTTGAAAAATGTATATATTCCTACTTTTGTAATAAAACCTTTAAAACATGTGTATATGTGCAATAATGTAAAGCCTTTTTCAGTACAACCTAAAAAAAATTATAATGCACAGCAGTTAGCATCTTGGTAAACATAACCTATATTGTATATGTTCTCCAAACATTTATTCCTTTTAAATTCAGTAGTCTCTTATCAAAATCAGATTTTTTCTTTTCTTTTTTAATTATACAAATGCATGTTTATTTCACATTTCTGGTCACTAATGCTATGCAACAGCTTTAGTAGGTTAGCAACCTGAGCCTTCATTCATCTTTAATGTGAATGAACATGATAGGGCCCAAGTGACCACACGCACACACAGACACACACAAAGGATTTGGATTTTTAAAGTCTCTTTTGTCCTTTATTGCACTGGTCAAAAATCAGGCAATTATGCTCCATTGTGTTTTTGTTGTTGATTTTTGTAACCTGGTGCAGAGTATCAACATGATCGTTTCACTTGTTTATGTTATACATCTAATCTGTTCTAGATTACATATGCATAAAACATAAAATAATATTTTATTTGGTTCATGAACTGGGGGATAGTCCTTCATTCAGTTACTGGGGTTAGAAATTTCCAAGAATAGTTGTTGTTGTTGTTGTTGTTTTTTTTTTTGGCTAAAATGCCACTGTAAATTCGATACTTTTCACCTTTCATTGCTGAAAAACTCCTGTTTTTGTCAGGCAGGGTAAATGTATCAGACTGATAATGTGTGAGATTCCATGACCGTTTACATAAATTATATCTGGAAGTCCTACATTCAAATTTCAAAGACATTGCAGAGACTATAAACACACAAAATGTTACCATGTCAGTCAATGCCCGTGGTATCAGTTGTCAAACTCAGGAGGCTAAAGGCTTTTGTGAGACTGTCCTAGTTCTCAGTTGCCCTCAGTGGTTATCAGTGAAATGTGTGTGACTCAACAGAAGACTAGTGTTCTACTAAAAAAAGATACAAAGTGATGTTTCCCTCCAGCAAGGAACAAAGTAACCAAGGCATACAATAACTTATTTGTATCTCTAAGATGAAAAAATTGTGTGATGAGCATCACGAGTTCAGATCAGCGTTGCCCTGGGCAGGCCCGGCCCTAACCAATTTGGCGCCCTAGGCAAAATTTCAGGTGGTGCCCCGTTGCATTGCAATAAATTCCACTGCTAGTGTACATAAACTTAGTACAAAGTTTATGTACAAAGAAACTTAATAGCTTTGTCTTGGATATTCTTTTATTTAAATAAAGCAAATGCACATTCAAAATACAATATAAATAGCTTACATACAGTATTAGATTTAAATACTCTAAATAAAAATTGTAAACAAGTGACATTAACTTATACATACAATATAAATATGGCACTATGCAAAATAAGATTAGCAAACCATAACCATAACTCCCTGAAGTTGACGGTCACGCTGGAGTGACCAGCTTCTTTTGCTTCTTATCAGTGCAAAATACACTAAAAATACTCTATTGACCTTGGTCACACAAATAAATATTATACACCATTCAAATCTGCCACTCGACAGGGCAAAGCAGAGCAAGAAATTGGGGACCGGGCGGTGGGGCTGCAGTTAAAAGGCGAAGCGCAGCAAGCGTTTTCAGTTTGCCAGTGGCATTAGCCGAACAGTATGATGAAGTGAAACGGGAAATACTGCCAAGGATTAGGCTATCACCGGTATGTGCTGCCCAATGCTTTCACGACAGTGTTTCAACCTCGCCTTCCCCCCTGGGCCCAAGCCGCGGAACTGACTCACCCCGCCCAGCACTGACTGCTAGATGGCAACCTCTCGGCCGCTCTGTTTCAGAGAGGGTGATTATCGCTTGACTCCTCCAAGCCCTGCCACAGTCACATCGTCAGGTGGTAGGAATGTGGAATCCCGCCACCACACTTGAACTAGTGAAAGCGATTGAGCTGCTGGAAGCAGTGCATTAGGGTTAGAGAGAGAGTGCCGCCTTTTCGCCGGAGGGTGGCCTAGGAGCAACGCATGCTGGAGAGCATCCCACGACCAGTCAGCAGGGCGACGTGCCCCCGGTCCTAGAGATAAACCGATGCCCACTGAAGCCTAATCCCCTAGCAGGACACCTTGGCGGGCCAACACCATTCAGCACATCCGGGATAGGTTCCACTGGCCGGGCCTGGAGGCCGAGGTTAAGTGGTTTTGTCAAGCATGTCCTGCCTGTCAGAAGACCTTGCCCAGTCCACCTCCCCCAACTCCACTCATTACACTTCCCGTCATCGAGGTGCCCTTTGAGCGCATCAGGATGGATCTGGTGGGGCCGCTTCCAAAGTCTGCCTGGGGGCATGAACACATCCTGGTGATTGTCCGGTTTCCAGAAGCAGTGCCACTTTGAAAAGCCACAGCCAAGGCCATTTCCCAAGAGCTTTTCCTTCTTTGCAGCCGAGTCGGCATCCCAGCAGAGATACTGACCGACCAGGGCACACTTTTCATGTCTCGGGTGATGGCTGACCTCTGCGGGCTGTTCCGGGTGAAGCAAGTAAGGCTCTCCGTCTACCATCCCCAGACTGAGGGGCTCGTTGAATGGTTTAACCAAACGCTCAAACAGATGCTGAGATGAGCGGTGGCGGAGGATAAACGGGATCAGGATCTGATGTTGCCATACATCTTGTTTGGGAACAGCAATAGCCTGCCGTGCAGAGGTCAGTTGTAGAACATGTCACCCAGATGAGACAGATAATTCACAGAGTAATGCCCCTCGTGAAAGAGGGTGATTACTCAGTCCAGGCACAACCGACTCAACAGCGGCATTACAATAGTTTCGCCCAGCCTCGAGAGTTCTAAGCGGGGGATCAAGTGATGGTCCTGGTCCCCACCTCTGCCTGCAAGTTTCTAGTCACTCGGCAGGGCCCTTACATGGTCCTAGAGAAAGTGGGACCGGTCACCTACTGGGTGAGTCAACCAGGGATACGACGAACCAAGCAGTTGTACCACGTCAACTTGCTGAAGAGGTGGGTGGGGACCAGCTAACTGCTTTTGCTGCTGAAGAGCTACTTATTTTGTGATTGTTCCTGCCTGCCCCGAACCTTGCCCGTGTACCCCGACCTCAATTCTGCTTTGCCTACGTAGCTCTGTTTGCTGTTGATCGACTGTGCCTGTTTCTGACCATGCATTTTAATAAAAGTATTCAAATGGATCCGCACGCCTCTGTCTCCATTGTGACAGAAGACTTTGCCTCAACAGGATCCAGCAGAAGATCCAGTCGAACAGCTACTCAACTTGAAACAAGGTAGACTGTCAATTGAAGAGTACGCCACCCAGTTTTACGAGCTGTGTTACCGGGTACCGTGGAATGATGTCAGGCTTAAAGACTTATTTCGTTGGGGACTGAATGAACCGGTAAAATCCTGGATGCCCAAGGGCAAGTTTGAATGTAGTCTCATGGACTTCATGGATTATGCCAGAGCCACAGCACAAGATGGCCGCCATTCCTCAGCCTTGATGTCAGCACAAGATGGCCGCAATTCCTCAGCCACGATGTCAGCCCTAGATGGCCGCCTACCCAGAGCCGCAGCTTCAGTACGAGAGTCACAGCCTCAGAACAAAATGGCCACCATTCCCGAGCCCCAACCGCTGAACTAAATGGCTGCTGCCTCTGAGCCATTGCACAAGAAGGACGTTATTCCTGAGCCTCACTCACAGTCCTAGATGGTCACCAACCCAGAGTCACAATCTCAAATCAAGATGGCCACCGCTTAAGAGACCCAACCACTACACAAGATGGGTGCCGCCCCTGAACCGTTGCATCAGAAGGCTGCCGCCCCTGAACCATTGCACAAGATGACTGCCACTTCCGCCAATGGCTGCACAACCTCCGGAGATGTCGGTTGATGCTGGTTGATGCCTTAGATTCTCCAGAGGTTCCGCTTGTGGCTGCACAACCTCCAGACCCAACCATTCATGCCATGGTACACTCGTTCTGCCCAGTCCCAGCCACGGAGGTTCCGCCAGTAGTTGCACGATACCTGGAGATGTCGACTTGGGTTGTAGAATCTCTGAAGGTTCCACTGGTGGTTGTGCAACCTCCAGGTCCAATTGTTCAGGCCATCGAACCATTCCTTGCCCTACCATTCTCTCACAACCACGGAGACCATTGAACTCTGGTCCTGCCCAAGTGCAACCACAAACTCTTGTCTTGCTCTGTTCTGGTCATGGAGGCCGTTCTCAAACTCTCATCTTACCCTCATCTCATCTGTGGAACTCTGATACCATCTGCGACCTTTCATTCTGCTATGTCCCGGCCAAAGAGGCCTTCACTAATCTTTCTATCCTCTCTTTCACAGCCACGTCTGCTCTGCCCTGGTCTTCTATGCTACCCTGGCCTCCTGTTCCAGCTGCACCATCCTGGAGGGTCTTTGTCCCACCTGCTCCACCATAATTAACCTCTCAGTGTTCTCCATTCCAGTCCCTCTGCCATCCGTACCGCCATGGAGGGCGTTCCTGTCGCCTGTTCCGCCCTGGAGGACATTCACATGTTTGCTGTTGATCAACCGTGCTTGTTTCTGACCATGCCTTTTAATAAAAGTATGCAAATGGATCCGCATGCCTATGTCTCCATTGTGACAGATACATCCTCATTCATATGTTATGAGCTCAAAACACTTTTTACTGAGTGAATGATTTGTAAGCACATTTTAATTTCTGCATCATATAAAACATTCCATATGCATAGCTGTTCTGATGTAGTAAAAGTGAAACATCACAAGCAATACACTATTATTTTGCAAACATTTTGTACTAACAAGCACATATTTTTTAATGACTCTGTGGTGTATAATAAACCCACATCTGCAAAGGGGGGAAAATTATATACAGTTTTGGTGAAAATTTTACATATACTTTGCAACATCTGCAATATATATATATATATATTATTTTACAAAAAGAAGAAGAATCATGCAAAATGCATGCTATTGTTTTATTTAGTACTGACCTGAATAAGATATTTCAAATAAAATATTACATTTAGTCCACAAGAGAAAATAACAGTTTACATATGCTTGATTCTTAATACTGTGTTGTTACCTTGATCATCCACAGCATTTATTATTATTATTAGGCTATTATTATTTGTGATAGTTGTTCAAAAAAGTTGTAATGAAAAGTTAAACTAACATCAATTATGTAGAAAAATTATTCAGGTTGCACAAGTTCTTTGTCTTTTCCAGCATCTGTTGTGTATCTCTTTCAACAATGACTGTATGATTTTGAGATCTATCTTTATAGGACCACAGAGGGACTCAACCATTACAAAAGGATCAAACAGTCATTTATGCTCTATAAGGAAAAATGATGCATTGAGAACCAGGGTGCAAACTTTTAAAAAGAATGGAGATTGAAGATGAAGCATATTCTGTATTTTTCTTTCTTTCTTTATTTTTCATGCCCTTCAAAAGCTGCATAGTTTCATGTTTCCTAGAAGACAAAATAAGTTCAGTATACCTTCAAATTCAAAAAGAAAATTCCACCTCCAGGCTCTTAACGCATCATGTTTTCTTCTGGAACACCAGTTAGCATTTTTTTTTGTAATAGTTGCATGCAAGTCCCTCAGCTGTCCTCACTGAGAAAAGATGAATCTCAAAACCATACAGTGTTTTTAGAAAGTGTTCAAATACAGATTCAAAAGATGCTGGTAACCAAAGAATTTGTTCAACCTGAAGGACTTTTCTGAAGAACAGCGGCCAGTTTAATGATTCAGAACAACCAAGGGACTAAAACAACTATCACAAAACCAAGGCAAAAACCAAAAATCATCTGAGTAACAACTCAGTATTAACAAACTTTTGAACTGGCCATTTTTATACATTCTATTATTTTCTCTTTTGGACTATACGTGAACGTCTTTTTTGTGAAATATCTTTAGGTCAGTACTAAATGAAAACAACAACAACAACATACACTTTCAATACAAAGGTTTACTGAAACCCAGAAAAACATAATTCAGCTTTTGCAGATATATAGGCAGAGACATCTATTAACTGTACACAGTATATGTGTGTGGTATTTTTTAACAAGAATTTTACATTTTCCCAACAGGTATCACCAGTGAAACTGAAGTTTAGAAAGCGCCCTTGCTTTAGAATGATGCTACTTGGGTCACACTTCCACAGAAGACCCTTTCCAGCAACTGTATCTCAACCAGTGTCCAGCACCCCTGTCCGTCTTTCCAGTTCAGTCTTTGAGAAACATGAGGTCTCCTCCCAGTCTCTCAGCTCCTTTCCTACCTGGATAACACAAGCACTGTGTGACCTTTCACGGAGTGAGCAGGAACTCCAGCAGCTAAGGGAATGGCAAACTGCAGAAGTGGACAAAGTAAACCAAGGTTTGGATTCTGCTATTCTTGGAGCTCAGAAAGAGGAATGCTACCTGCTGGAGAGAGTGGAAAAAATACATAGGGATACCCAGCAACGGATGCAACAGATTAAAAGAGAGAATGCAGCTGCAGTTAGGGTAGGACAGTCTCTGGTAGACAGGCAGCTGAGAAAGGTGGGTCAACTGAGAGAACAGATCCACATGTGGGGTAGATATCCCAGTGGGCCCAATAAAAGTCAGTTACTGAGAGGTGTTCGGGAGCTGATACAACCATGGGAAATATCTCTTTCTCTAAAAAACATACTTTTCCAGCCTTGCCAACAGCCAAATACCATACCCTTTGGCGAGGTTGTTGTGCAGGAGAACAACCTGAGTTTTCCAGTTGGTGTGTGTGGACCACAGGGCCACAAGTGTTCTATCCATTCCGGAGATTTGCCTCATGAGAACCACGTGGCTGTATCTGAACAACATTCTCCATGTAAGGGAGCTGCAGGTGGAATGGACAAAGAATCATCCAGGACAAATACCGGAACCTCTCGTGTTGTCAGGAAGATTCGTATATCAACAACTGAAGAGAATGCACTGGGGGAAGATTCAAAACTCCCAAGCCCAAGGCCACAACATTTTTTCGGTTGCAAACGGGACCATTCAGAGTCATCCCAAGATGAAGAGCTGGAATCGCCCGGTTCTGATATCCGTGGAGATGACCTGTTTTTGGCTATCCATCCATTGTCAAGCCAAGGAGAGTCAGAAGACAAGTGGCCTTTAACTGGACAAAATGGAGTCAGAAAACACTCCAGAGACTACAGCAATCAAAGGACCCTGCTACCAGTCTCTAGCAAAGAACCTTCCTGTCCCCCTGAGGATAATGGGCTCAAACACTATAAAGGAAGTCAAGGATTCAAAGGAGGAATGTTACATTATGCTAATGATAATATGCCACCTACTAAGTATGATTACAGGGGTGCTAAATCAAGTTATCACAGCTATTTAGATCTTTCATCTAAGGATGCAGCACAGTTAAGTCAATGCTCTGGTGAACTGAGACGGCCTACCTCTCCAGCAGACAGCATTGATTCAAACTACACATTCATTGTCAGGTCAGGAAGCAGTCGTAGTGAGTCTATGAAAGGAGAAAAAAAAAGGTCCATCTCTACAGCCGACCTTTCCATTAGGGGTCGTCCTTTGATTAACGGAAAAGGAGAGAACGTAAAGAGAAAGATGAACCGCTGCCTGTCAGAGAGTCCTCCTTGTACTAATTCAGAACAAAGGCCTAAAATTTCTGAAAACTGGGAATCAAAACACCATTCAACAGCAGGCTGCTCTGAGGTTTCCAGTAGAATTTGCAGATCTTTGTCTTTATCTGCTATAGAAGGAAAAACTATGCAGCAAACTAGATGTGAGCAGAAGAAGGATAAAAGAAGTGGAGAGAGACCAAACATTGGGCTATTTATGGTTGAAGAGGAGAAGATTACTTTAAAAGTTGGGCATCTGGTCAAAAAAATTGGCAAGCAAGGATCAGGACGCACTGATTTCACCTTACCCAGTGGAGTTCATGCCACTCCTCAAGGGCAGCTGTTTGTGGTGGACTGTGGAAATGTTCGTGTGCAGATAACTGATCTACAAAGAAATGTTGTCCAACAAATCTCTCCTCCAGCATGTGAGGGCACTTCCAGACATTGTCGTAACTTCTTTGATGTTGCTGGGAATAGTAAAGGCTTAATAGCCCTTACTTGTGCTGCTGAACGTGTACTACTGGTGTTTAGCCGCCATGGCCGCCTTCTGCAGACCTTCGGAGGATCAGCAGGTGCTCAGCAAGATCTGGAGGCTCCAAGAGGAGTCACTGTGACACAGCAAGATGATTTTTTGGTGGCAGATATCCGTCGTGGAACCTTAACAGCCTTGAAGCTGGATCCAAAGACAGGAGCTAAGATGGAGCGCACAGTTGTTACAGGCTTCCATAGGCCTTACCTGGTGGCAACTTGCTTGACATCTGGTTTGATAGCTGTCTCTGAGAGGGGCAATGAAACTGGACGGGCACCTTGTATAAAGGTGCTAGAACCTGGGTGGAACACCATTCGTATCTTGGGTATCTGCTCTGGCATGGGTCCTGTCCTTTTGAATCCTTGGGGCATTTGTATTGATGCAGATGGAGATGTGCTGGTGGCAGATTGGGGAAAGCAGCACTGTATTGTACTTTATCCTTCTGTAGGTGTTGGTCGGTCTATTGTGAGTCAAGGTCTAAGCAGCCCTAGAGGCCTTGCTGTGCTGCCTGATGGCCACCTTGTAGTATCAGACAGCATGAACCACTGCATTAAGATTTATCGCTACAAGTGAAGTATAGTTGCTGTCATTAACCTTTGGGTAGAAAAATTGAAAAATGGGTGAATTGGGCTTGCTTGACCTCTGCTTGATTAATCTATTCTATTAAATACCTTATATGACCTAAGCAGTAGTATTAAGAATGTTTAATCCTAGCCAGAAATTCAATCATTCGTGAGGAGATGTCAAAATAATATATTATGACATATTTAGTTTGGAAAAATGATTTCTGGATTTCTAGATCAATTTGTTTGACTTTTAGATTTAGTAAAAACATACATACATATATATATATATATATATATATATATATATATATATAAAACTTTATGTTTGATCGTTTTAAAGAGGTAGTAACATAAATTGTTCAATAAATGAATGTACTATCAATGGGATAATTACAGATACGTCCCATTTTGCGTACTAACTTTTTTGTTGTTGTTGTATAAATTATGTGTTTTGTGTGTTAAAATTGCAAAATAAAGTGTACTTTAAAGGGATGCTCCACCCTAAAATGAAACTTTTGTCAATTATTACTAATTGTTCGTCTTAGGAACACAATTTAAGATATTACGGATGAAAACCTGGAGGCTTGTGACTGTCCCTTTGACTGGCAAGTAAAATGCACTGCCAAGATCTAGAAAAATGTAAAGACATTGTTTGAATAGTCCATCTACCATCAGTGGTTCAACCATAATGTTATAAAGTAATGAGAATACTTTTTGTATGGAAATAAAAGAAAAATAAGGACTTTATTGAAAAATTTGGCACCACAACACCATTGTAGTGCCATTTTAAAGAGCATCCGCTGGACACACATATGCACTGCTTGGTATCAGTCGTGACACACAGATGGGCTATTAGCATTCAAATCAATTGGGGGTAAGTGATTAATGACAAAATCTTCTGGGGTGGAGTAACCCTTTAAATACCCAGAAGATGCACTTTATTTACTGAAAATCAAAGTGTGGAAATGTTGGACTTCGTGCATTCAGCTGTTGCTGCTTTATTTACGTAGCGAAGGGGATGTCCAATGGTAAAATAATCACACACAAAAAGTATACATAGTGCATAAAGCATGTCATTTGGGACACAACTTGGATGTTTTAAAATAATCACCAGCTATTATTCAGAATGTTGTGCATTATCTTTAAGATCTCTATTTAGTCATGCGTTTAAAGATTTTGTTTTTGTCTTTATTTTGATTTGTCTGTGCTTAATGGTAAAAAGAAAACAAAAAAAACCTTTAGCTTGAAATAAACTAAACTCCATGTTCAAAACCATTGTCGTCATATTATGTAAACACTCAAACCTCTTTCTCGTGCAGAACAACAAACAACAAACTGAACATCAATATAGTGTTTCTCAAACCATATCTTGAGTAGTTGATAGTGATGGGATAGTGAAGGGTGAATTGATTTTTTTTGTTGCAATCAAAATCATTTTATAATGACATATTTAGCTGACAACATAATTTTATTAAAAGACTTCAACAACATCAGTAAACTATTGTAGAAACACATTCAAGAGTTTCTCATGAAGTTTATGTAAACAGTTTGCCTCTGAACATTCATGTGTTTAACACTTAAAAGTCAAATTTTGTACAAAAACTTTATAATATATGTAGGTGGATGATGTATCAATGTATCCTATGGCATAACAGAAAAATGTCACACCAAAAAATAAAAATAAATAACTACAAAAAAAAAAAAAAAATCCAACCTCTTTCATGATATTTATTACTCTAAGAGTGAAGATACATTTTTTACTCAAGTCATTTGTGTTAATTTATTTCCCCAATATTTTCACACCATAGGACACAGTCCAATAGTTATTTGTTATTTAACTAAACATGTATGTGTAAGAACTCAAGCTTTTAGTTCCTAAAAGCTAAATGGTGTTCTAACAAAAAATAACTTGTTGAATAGGGGGCCATTGATTGACAGCTATATTATTAACATTATGCCTTTCAATTGTGTTGTAAGTGTAATTAAAAGCCCCTCTGGATCTAACAGAACAGCTTACATTTGTAAATTAATTAAGTCTATTAATTTAGTAATATGTGTGTGAGAGAGAGTTCTAAAGAAATACAAAAACCAAAGACATAAATAATACATTTTTATGGAACCATCAGTGAAAGATGCATTCAAAGGATTTGTGTAAGCAGACAAGGGGTCAAGTTCTCATTCAAAAGCTTTGTTTGTTTTACTATTATATTACATAAGAATTTCAACTGCTAGTGCAAAGACTAAAGGTTTAGTTGCAGGGTTTTGGCGATGGCTGCATCAGAAAAAAAAACAAAAAAAACAGAAAGTTTGTTGGAAAATTTTACCAAAAATGGAAAAAGATTCTTGCTTCTGGGTCGCATACATGTTTGTACTTTTTTCAGTTATTGCTTAATACGGTTAATGATTAATTATTTACAGGGAGGATTGTGTTATAATGGAATATCCTCACTTTGGACAGCTCTGTCAGTAAATTGTGTCATGTTTACTGAAAGCTTGCTTCACACACTCAAACATTCATTGCATCCACCCACCGAGAGCACCAGTATAAAGGGCCGCTGCTTCAGTGCCTTTGGCTTAGTTCAGCTAACCTGGATCAAGTGAACAGCTCATTATGACTGCAGTGTTACTTTCCCTGTATGCATGCTTGGCTCTAGCTCTGAGCAATGCGGCTCCAGTGTGAGTATCTGATACAATATCACTTTCCATCTAGAAAGGACTGCAAAGAGCTCCAAAACAGCCTTTCTTCATAGCTTTTTTAAGATCTTTAAATGAAATGATGCAAATATGGCAAGCAGTTTATCATAGCACTATTGTACTGTAGCCTAAGGGGTTTGTGTTTTCATGAGTTATTTACTTTGCTTTTTGTGGAATAAATGGGATTATGAAAAATACTTAAATTCATATTTGACCAGTGTGTATGCATAATGCGTCTGTTTACTTGTATGTTTCAATTTGGTCTATCATTGTTTGTAATGTTGCAGAACACTACAGAGAACAATCAATAACATACTAACTGTTTTAAGTCCACATCAGCTCATCATGCACAAGAACTTCATGTTTGATCAGTAGGCAGCAATTTGCTAAAGCCTGCTACATGTTGTTTGACTTTGTGTAATGCAGTCATTTAACCAAATATTTCTCAAAGTTTAAAGCACGGGTCACCAGACTTTGTCCTGGAGGGCCAGTGTCCTGCAGAATTTAGCTCCAGTGGTAATCAAGGCCTTACTAACTTGGCACGTTGCAGGTAATCTCTGCAGGACACCGGCCCTCCAGGACCAAGCCTGGTGACACAAGGTCACCATTGAAATGTACATGTATATTTACATTTTTTTTCTTTATTTCAGTCAGCATGATGTCATGATAAAAGGTATGTTTGAACATTGTGTAGTTAAATACTACAGTTTTTCAGAGATTCTGACATTCTTGGTGTGGTAAAAATTGCTAATACCATATTGTTATGTTGATGGTATTTTAAGGGTTAAATTTGTTTGATTATCAACTGGATGTTAAGTGGCACTATATTCACTCTTGATCTCCTGCATGCTATAAATTTCATGAATGATACATTTACATAATGATATCTTCATAGATGCCCCTGAGGGCCATTCACATGCTAAAGGAGAGGACCACCACGATGCCAAACCCGATCGGTGTAAAGGCATTGAGTTTGATGCCATCACTCCAGATGAAAAGGGAAACACTTTCTTTTTCAAAGGTCTACTATAATAATTCTTTTTTTATTGTTTCTAAGTATATTTTACATAGCAACGCCAGGTCAAGTGAAAATTTAAAGTTAAGCTATAGTTATTTCTGGTTTCTATATTTTTTATTTTCAGGTGACCATTTATGGAAAGGTTTCTCTGGACCAGCTGAGCTCTCAAACAGCATATTCAAAGAACTGGATGACTATCATCACTTGGGTCATGTTGATGCAGCCTTCCGCATGCACCATCAAGATGATCTCAGTGTTCATGATCACATCTACTTTTTTCTGGTACTTTTTTACAAGTTACATCTAGTCTGCTTCTATACAGCAATATAGAGCATCAATATAATTTCAAAGCAACTTTTTTTTTTTTTAAATCAACAAATTAACTATTTTTCTTTACAAATAATCCAAGAACCTATCAAATATTTGTCCACATTGCACAAACCCAAGACTACAGTTTATTATATAACAACCACTGACCTGCAATTCAGTCTTGATGAGTATTTTTTTTTTTTTTTAAGGATGACAAAGTTTTTAGCTATTACAATTACACCCTTGAGCAAGGCTACCCTGTGGAAATCCAGCAGGAGTTTCCTGGCATCCCCAGTCATCTAGATGCTGCTGTTGAGTGTCCCAAAGGAGAATGCATCACCGATTCAGTGCTGTTCTTCAAAGGTTATTGAATCATATTTATTCTACATCCACATCACCACTGGCAATTAAAATCTTTAGAGATTGTGTGGCTTTATACAGCTATTATACACCTATCATGGGTATCCCTTGGCATTGTGTGCTTGAAATTTGTTACTTTGCTTGTATAATATATCACAAAAAATCTTTTTTAGGAAATGAAATTTATACCTTCGACCACAAGACAAAATCGGTTAAGAAGAAGGTGTGGGAACACTTGCCAAACTGCACATCTGCTTTTCGCTGGCTAGAGCATTATTACTGTTTCCATGGTTACAACTTCACTAGATTCCATCCTGTTTCTGGGGATGTGACGGGAACATACCCAAAAGATGCTCGACACTACTTTATGAGGTGTGGTGAAGGATTTGGTGAGTCACTTAATGTATACCACACAAGGCATTCCTCTATTATATATCCTGCTTTTAAAAAATTAAAAATATTTTATCTTGAATTTATTTTTTACCTAATGTCTAGTTAAATTATTCCTTAGGTCATGGAGGTGGTGCAAGAAGACAACGCTGCAGTGAGGTCAAGCTGAATGCTATCACCACAGATGATAAAGGGAGATCATATGCATTCCAAGGTAATATAACTTGTATTAATTAAATGTTATTAGTATACACGACTTAACTGACAAAACTTATTTTATTGTACAACTTCAATTTTACTATATTTACAGATGCACTGTACATACGTTTGGACACACACCGTGATGGCAGCCACCATTTCCCTATTTCAAGGTTATGGAAGGACATTTCTGGTGTGGTGGATGCTGTTTTTAATTATGGAGATAATATGTACATTATCCAGGTAAAATCACTAGATAAATAGATAGATAGATTTCTAAACAATCTCTTCTCTCATTTCTACAAGTTTTTGTATTTTGATGTAGTTATTTATTTAATTTCATTATTTATTTATGTTTTGCATGAATAGGGTGATCAAGTCTATATCTACAAGTCTGCAGCACATTATACGCTAATAGAGGGCTACCCTAAACCTCTGAAGGAAGAGCTAGGCATCGATGGTAAAGTGGACGCAGCATTTTTGTGTCCAAATCATCACATAGTAAACGTTATTCAAGGTGGGAACAATATAAAACTCTTATCATTTTATAGAATTGTATCATTTATTAAAGTACTTGTGTTTGAGAGAACCCTTGCTCCAGACTGCTGAGTGTGACATGTTCCTGGATCAACATCTTTGTTGACACTGGAACAACATTGTGATTAACCAATCAGATTTGAAGAACCAGTTTATGGTTTTTGTGAAGTTTAGGCTTACAATCACTGTATGGTGCTTGTATATCAGTGTCATTTATCTATAATTTTCTCTGATTTTAGAGTTTACTAATGGTTAAGGTTAGGTTTTGGTGTCGAAATATGATCAAGACCAAGGCTGGGCAACTTCGGTCCTGGAGGATCGAATGTTCTTTTTGAGATAACAAAAATATACAGTTTTAAAAATATATACAAAAATATACTTTATTATTTGATTTAATCAAGTATACAATTTGCATTAAATACAACAGCACATTTATTTGTTTTGCCAAGCTATTCACAGACAGCCTCCTTGCACATGAAATAATCCACATGCCAACAAAACCAGCAATAATGACAAGTCAATAGAGCAGAGACCGAAGTTGCTGTAAATCCGTTCCCCCAAATTCATCCATAATTGGCACTAAATCTGCAGAAAATTACAATTACAGGCAATTTGTTGTAATGTTAATATTAGTCAGCCCACAAATTCATTTGCATTTTATATGGACTGAGTGTTGCTGCTGTGAGCCCTTGTGTTTCCCCTTCGTGCTAGTTTGTCTTGCCTTGTTTTGTGAGTCTACTCTGTTTACTTAAACTTACCCTGCCTACTTTATTTTGAAATCATGATTTTTTTTTTTTATTGTTATGTTTTTTTTGTGTTAATCTAATCAAAATAACCCAACTGCAGTTTAACTGAGATTAATTGGAATACACAATGAAAAAAAAAACATGATTTTAGAACATTTTTAAAACAGAGTTTTCTATTTTTGCAAAATTGTCTCTCTCAGTTCCTGACATGATGATTGCCTCATTCTCCTCCTCAGGTCAAAAGATGTATGACATTGATCTTGCGGCCACCCCTCGAGCTGTTACAATGGAGAGACCCATTCCCTTCCCCAAAATTGATGCTGGCTTCTGTGATGCTGATGGTGTGAAGGTGTTCATTGGTCCAGAATACTATTCATATCAAAGCCCAATGATTCTAGCCATGGGCAAGATCAAACCTGCACCTCAAAAGATCTCTCCAGAAAAATTTGGCTGTGAAGAATAAAAGCAAGGCAAGAAACAGCTTCAAGTGAAAATTTTATTTATCCCTTAGGGACAATTCACAAGGTCACATGGAGTAACATAAACAATAAATATAAAAAATAAATAAATGTATGTGTATACAACACTGTGCAATTAAAATACATTAAAGCGGAAAGCTACTGTGTTGTAAACAGGGGGATCAGAGATGGTTGTGTTCTGCACCCTGGACATGATCCACAAGGGGAGCTGAAAGAGACGAAAGAGATAGAAAACTGACAAGTCCTGACAGAAAGTTCAATCATTTTTGAGCAAACTTTAACTATACGATTTATTTTGAAGACTGATGGAATGGAAGCAGCAGATGATGGAGAATGTAATGACACTTTAAGAATAACTGAACATAGCAATCTACTTACTGACACCAAAGAAGTTAAGCTTCCTCAAAAGATACTGTCACTGCTGTCATTTCCTCGATATAATCTCAATTTCAAAAATTGTATTGAATTACTTGTACTTCGATACAATCTTAATATGAATGATAGTAATGGCTGTAAAAGCCTTCTGCCTCTGCTTATTAGAAAAGTTTACTACCGTCTCTTAAGACTTGCTCACATCACATTTAAACTGGAGTTATCACACCATTCAACAAATTCTTGAAGAACTGGGCCATGCTGCTATGAGCAAACTTAATTAAATGGCAATTGGGCTGAGTGGACTTACAATCACTGGTGTACAAAATAGAAAGCAGGGTTTCTGATTATCAGTCATTTGTAACAAACTGCTTAATGATTTTGTTGCATTTCTTGTAATAATAAAAGGACACTTTCTTTGCATATATTTATTGTCCTAGGTATTTGTACTGTAACAACATTTATAGGGCATACTATATTGTTTTTGCATGATTGTTTTCATTTTCAAAGATAACAAATTTTTCATTTCAGTTTTTCACAGACTACATTATGTGAGAAATGGAAAAGGGAAAGCTTTGAGTGAGAATGTCTGTCTTCTTTAAAAAAATCATGGTTTGTAGGTGAACAACATTGCATCCATACTGAAAAACAGGGTACAGTTCTGCATACATTTCAGTTGTTCAATTTGAAGTCCAAGTGAGTTTGTGAGCGTTATTGTCATTCTGCTATAGACTTATACAAGGAGGCGAGGGTTGAGTGATGCTTAGAGTCCAGCCTGGTCATGGCAGGTTATTGGAAGTAGTGGAAGAATAGACGATGAAGTAGCTCGGAGCTAAAAAAAAAAATAGTTAGCCAAACTGTAACGGTGGCGGGAAACTGGAGAAAAATCGGTGGAGAACTCTGGTCTGTTTAGGCATTTCTCCACCAGCCTGGCTTCGGTTCTGTTAGGCAGTGAGGGGAAGGCAGTGGGATGTCAAAAATGAAGATGCCAGAGACAGGAAGTGAGCGGTATTTAAGGTGGAAAAAAGAGTTCTGATAGGGTAATTAATAATGAGGAGATTGGGAGCAGCTGGCAATCATTCATACGTGCTCCTCCTGAAATTCGTTATAAAACGCCATTTCTATTATGGTTTTTCCATACTTTTTAACTTCCTTATAGGGGTCAAAATCACTGTTTTGTCCTTGTCGCACACCTAGACTCTTAAACTTATAAACTATATAAAAATGCAAGTTGTGAAATTTAATGGAAGACAACTATCAATATTCCTTTTATACTGTAGCTGTCGCAAAGTATTTGTGTCATTTCCTCCACAACACTGTAATCTCATTTTAAAAAATTTGTGTTAAAGATTATTTAGCTGGTTTCTGTGGAAACGTTCATTGACGTTAGAGCACATGAAGAGAAATAAAAATTTTCCTCAACAACAAATGAAGAAAAATCAAGGTAAATATTGATTGATCAGTAAATACATTATTTAATAAATTAATTGGCTACAAAGTTTAATTGATATGGATTGCGAGGGTAGATTTCTGTAATAATGTAAAATATATTACAATACTTTTTTGTATTTATATTATTTTTATTTCTAAATTATATTATGTTTGTATTCAAATAAAGATATAAAATATGAAGAAATTTAAAAGAGACAGGGAGAGATACCGGAGAAAAAAATAAAAAGTAGTAGTATGATGGAGATATTTATCCTGGCATCATACATGATACTAATGTCTACAGTGGCACTCTGGTTAAAACTATGAGCAGTGTTGGACTCAAAAGTTGTTGTGTGTGCGGGTTTATTTGGTTTATGAGGACACAAATTTGTATAATGACATGGGTATGACATAGGTATTACAATATGTAGGTGTTTTCATATGTAGGTGTTTTCAATCAAACTAAATGGTGTTTTTTTTTTTTTTTGAAAACATAAAAATGCACACAATTTCCTGTAAGGGGTAGGTTTAGGTGTAGGGTCAGTGTAGGGCAATACCACATACAGTTTGTACAGTATAACAACCATTACGCCTATGGAGAGTTCCCATAAAAAAACAAAAACCAGCATGTGTGTGTGTTTTGGTCTCTGCGGGATGACAAATTTGATGCATCATGTATTGCTTTCCGTCAGTTATTTATAGTATGCACAGTAACTATTCATCTGTGAGACATCAGTTTTATACATCAAACCAAGCACTACACTTGTGCAGGGCAAAAACGAGTGTTATGTTTAATGAATTTAGTTTAATGAGTGTTATACATTTAAAAGGTTACTTTAAAAGGCATTGTAATTTCCACCACCACACACATTTTAAAAAAAATATTAAAAAAGTTCTCATCACACATTAAATATTTATCCAGAATTTATGAGATCATGCTCTACGTAATATAAAAATTCTAGTTATCTTACTTCATTTAGCAAAAATGTTAAACTTACTAAGAGTAAACAACTGACAAAAACATTTACCTCAACTGACTTTGTGCATATTGATTATTTCACTAGATGGCACCACATGGGAACTTTTGTGGTAGGCTACTGTTTTAGTAAGATCACATTTTTAATTGCTTTTCAAACATAAGATTTTCAACAAAATCACTAGTTAATTTTTTTAAAACGAGCTTCTTTTATGCGTAGATGTTACTAAGAATGAAGCAGAGTTGATACTGGGGGTTGTCATATAGAATAATCAGAGCATTACATGTGTTGTAAATGTTGGCGAGTTTACTCTCGTCCCCTCTAAATTCAAACTAACACTAACCTAACATGGAGGGGCGCACGTCTCCCCTTCTCATCTATCAGCGAACCACGCCTCACGCTGCCTTGTAATGTCGGCCATATTGACTATTTTAGCTAATCTCCTTGCGGTAGGTTGTGGAGCTTCTGTAATCATCACCGTTATAGCAGCGTGCCATTGGATATACGGTGATCGCCACTTGGAAATAACAGTTCGCATTTATCTGGAGTGTGAATACATTTTGGAGGACATTTTCATTATTTTAGAAAACGCAGTGCATTCCTGGGGTGAGTTTTTATTTTATTCTTTTTGAGTGTCTTGTTTTGAGCACGTTCTGTCTATGCTTTATTTTAAGGTGTCTCCTGCCTTTAAGCCGCCTCATTGTCACCACCTCCGCAGAAAGCAAAACAGCGTTTGCATGGACGGTCCACTAAACCATTTTAAAAAACACAGCTTGTGTGCACAAGTCCAATAGACACTAATAACATTTCAAAGGATAATGTAAATCAAGCTTTTAATACGAATGACAGTTATTATTAAATTGTCTGTGACCTCTATTCAAATCTGATTGCGGCACGTGTCATGGACCCATATTGTCGCAACGTAATTTTAATGTTTTAAAAACATACACATGTATTGGCAACAGACATGCATAACTTGCAACTGTAAAGGCAGTTTGTTGGGTATCAGGCTATCGTTGCTTGTCTCAACTGAACTTTCCCCCTCACAGACGTGTCTCCGATAAGGGTTGCATCTCAAGCTGACTGATGTTAACTTGTATGCTTTTTATGTACTATTTTAGTGGCCCCCAGAACGTTAAGAAAAGCGCTGGCGTTCGATTGAAGAAAGGCGAAATACTAGCAGATACTAATTTACATAGAGCCTAATCTCGTAATAGTGTTAACGTTACTAGATTGCCTGTGGAAATGTCAATAATTAAGGTTAAGTAAAAAGGCTGAGACTATTCTTCGGACTTGTTTGGTACTCACGGAACACAGGATAGACCACAATTTATGATTAGACATTTTAAAACGCCTTATTAAAACCGGTCGTTACCAACAGGGACTGCATTTGGTATATATTTAGCAAGGAAGAGCGTTCATGTATCAGACGTCGTCTCTACGCAAATGTCTTGGCGTATGGAGCTAACGAGAGTGTGCGGTTAGAGATATTGCGTAAATTTGTTCATGCATGCAGATTTTAAAGGACTGCAGACGTACCCTAGTTCATCCAGCAAATAAGAAGAGTATGTGCTGCATTGGGCAGTGGTGAAATTTAAGCTTCATACCTGATGTTTAAATTCTTCTAGATCTTAAAACCTCTACTATGTGAACTAGGCTACAGTTTTATGCTGGATTAAGAAAAATATATAACAACTAAAATTGGCTAACATTCTCAGTTTGTGTTTCTGTGTAGAGAAGAAAATTCATATTAACATGATTTACATCTAGCCTACATCTGTCAGATTGAATTTGTGGGTCACACTAATATTCCATTTGCATGTTTTTGTTATAACCTTTGATGAGCTTCTGGTGCTATAATATAAGTCCCAGGACATGTGAGAGACCACTGAACTCCTATTCAGTTGCCTGCGGTATAGCTGTAGCCCTGCTGCTGAAGGCAGTGGTGTCAAATGACTACTTGCCACCATTTGTTAATGACAATTAAACACCCAGGTTCAATGTGATGATAGCCCAGGGTGGCCCAGTCAACATTTTGTTTCTCTTCAGGTGTATAAATCTAAAAGCATTTTAATCATGGGCCAGAAAAAGATCCAGAGTCAACATAATACATAATATAAACTATATTCATTCTTCAGTCATATTATTCATTTACAGTATTCTTGTTGTGACCACATGCTGTCTAATGCCCATTCTTCCTCATCTGCAGATCTAGTCTGTAATTTTTTTTTCTATGCTTATGTTAGTGTGTTAAAAGCATTAACACTGCACACAGATCCAAATACTACAGACTGCAGCATGGGACAGGGCCGCTAATACAGTAGCATAGATGGATTCCTATTTCAAAGAGAGTGCGTGCAGATGAGGAGTTAATAACAAGCCCGCTTGCTTGGCCATAAAATCCAAAAATGTTTATTCAACTAACTAGGTTTTTTTTTTTCTCACTACATTGCAGAACATCCTCCACTTCATTATGGGAAAACAATGTCTTCTCTGAGACTCAACAGTGATGTCTTTTTTGTGAACAAACCTTTTAAACCAATTAGGTATGGAACGATTACTGGTTTGACGATAAATCATGAATCTAAGATTCCCTATGGTGGTTTTTACGGTTTAATATTTTAATCAGCATTGCAACTATATAGGAATGGTTCGGTATGTGTATCGGTACCGTTCGGTTCTTGGACAATTTCTAAATTACAAATGGAAGTGATCATCCCTATCCCCTTGGAGGGAGTAATTAGGGCATGTGCATGTCATCATTTGATGTCAGACACCAATCGGTTGCTGCAGCGCCGCTTCAGGTCAAACACACCTAGTTTCTGTAAGCACCAAGCAGATTTGCTTAGTTACCGGTATGCTAACAATAAAAATACATTTATGACATTAAAACAGCGACATCTGCTGACCCGAGATTGTGTTGTTGTCACATTAACATCCCAGCTGCAGGTAATGAGGATTTTCCTTTTTTCATCTGCTGACTAGGCATGGGCCGGTATGAGATTCTGACGGTATGATAACCTTGGATAAAAATATCACGGTTTCACGGTATCACGG